>RJVU01047220.1:187040-216785 GCA_003731715.1 Anabarilius grahami | reverse complement strand
CACACACACACACACACACACACACACACACACACACACACACACACACACACACACGCCTTCGGCTCAGACACTTATTGTGATTCTATATTAAGGAATGGTTTTGTTTGTGTAGAGGACGAGGATGTTGCACAAGCAGCAGACGGTGTGTTTGTGTTCCCTGAAACCCTCCAAACAGAGACGAGGCGTCTGTCAGATGACTTCCAGATGACACACACTCACACAGACACACACATGCATGTCTGTGTGTGTGTGTGTGTGCGTATACTGTATAGAGATACAATGAACCCGTCATAAAACATCTTATAAACACACTATTAGCTCATATTCCACTCCAAAATAAAAGAAAAAAGCCATAAAGCTCCACAGATTCTCATGACTGTAGTGTGAACACAAATAGCGGCCTGTTATTAATAACGTTTTATTCGTCATGGTAGTATTTGCTGTACTCTAATAAGCAGTATGTAGTACTGAAGATTGTGAGAATCTAATGAGAATCATGCGTATATATGTGAGAATAACACAAAAACAACGAATGACGAGTAGTGCGTCTGTCTCCAGGATTGAGAATCGGCAGGAATGAGGATTGTATGTGGATCGTTCTGCAGAACTGGTTCAGAGTCAGAGCTGGAAACGTCTTGAAAAAAATGTATTTTTCCACAAATTTTGTTTGTATGCAAATTATATAATATTCAAGGTACACATTTCGAGTAACTGTGCAGTTTATTCTCATATTGTATTTTCAGAAAGTTTTGGAATATTTTTCGTCTCCCCAAATTTGTCTTTACCGAAACACAATAATAAATAATTTAATAAGAAGGGTCACATTGACCTATTGAGATTTTCTTCACATCTTCCTTGTAAATATATTTTTTGCTGTTTTTAAAAAAAACAGTTTTCACAGGTAAATCAATAACAATTACAATTTTAACAATATTTCAAGTGTCATTTATGAGATTTGTTGTATTTTGAATCTAATCTTTCTTTGTAAAAGTNGCGTATATATGTGAGAATAACACAAAAACAACGAATGACGAGTAGTGCGTCTGTCTCCAGGATTGAGAATCGGCAGGAATGAGGATTGTATGTGGATCGTTCTGCAGAACTGGTTCAGAGTCAGAGCTGGAAACGTCTTGAAAAAAATGTATTTTTCCACAAATTTTGTTTGTATGCAAATTATATAATATTCAAGGTACACATTTCGAGTAACTGTGCAGTTTATTCTCATATTGTATTTTCAGAAAGTTTTGGAATATTTTTCGTCTCCCCAAATTTGTCACTACCGAAACACAATAATCAATAATTTAATAAGAAGGGTCACATTGACCTATTGAGATTTTCTTCACATCTTCCTTGTAAATATATTTTTTGCTGTTTTTTAAAACAGTTTTCACAGGTAAATCAATAACAATTACAATTTTAACAATATTTCAAGTGTAATTTATGAGATTTGTTGTATTTTGAATCTAATCTTTCTTTGTAAAAGGCATAAAGTTTATCAAACTGATTTCAAAGTGAAGGATTCATTAGTTTGAATAAACATTAAACCAAACACTATAATAACATCTTAGTTGATCATTCAATATTCTTTATTTTTTAATAAAACATCCATGTTTCGGTCGTGATGCACATGTCCGGTAGTGACAGTAATGTGTTGGTAGTGACCACATCACATGACACAATTTAACTCACATACTAAAACACTAATGATTTGCATAATTGTGTTTATTTCCCCTAAATAAATGATTATGCGTTCCCTTTTGTCACGACCAAAACAATGATGACATGTTTCAGTAGTGACAATTTTTGACACTTTTGAGCCGCTCAAAGATGCTGATCAGCACATGGTTATCTAACACAGATCTGAACTGTTGAACACACATAAACGCTAAATTTTATTAAATAACACCCAAAAAAGTTTGCTTAATTTCAGAAAAAGGTGTTTGGTAGTGACGTCCCTTAAAGCTACACACAGATTTTCAGACTTCTGAACACATTTAACTCAGAATGATGATCTGCTGTGAAAGAGAGGCTGTGAGAGGAATATTTCCTGATCAGAAATGCAGAAGTGTGTTAAAATCAGTCTCAGACAATGACAATGACGTGAAAATGACCAATAAATGATGATTTTATATTTTAATCTGGTATTTTAAATATTATTGAGGGATTCAGTAGATAATAGAAGGATCTTAGTAAACATCTAAAATATTTCAATGCTTTTTAAATGTGTTTTGTGGGACAGCAGTTTGCACCAGTTCTGTAGAATGGCTCATATATGAAAATGATGTCACAAAAATCATGCTGGTCTTAAAACAGGCTACATTTTCTTGATGTAAAACAATTTCTTTGTGTCTTTGATTTCGGAGGGAAATATGAGCCGCCGTTGAAAAAAGATTTAAAGGTTATGAAGTCATTGATTATTTAAAGAAACACAAACATGACTCTCTCTCTCTCTCTCTGTTCAATTCAATTCATATATCTGTAGAAAAAAGTACATTTTGTATTGCCAGTGCATTGAAAAAACATTGTTAGTCATGAAACAGCTAATGATCTTAGCCATGTTACATTTGATCTCTCTCTCTCTCACACACACACACACACACACATGGATGTTTCTGTGTGTTTTATAAATGTTAGTGCATTTTTCTCCCTTTGGGTGAATTAATGACTTCAAGTGAGGAAAACCAGAAGGAAATGTTGTAATCCAAAGAAAGTTTCTCATCTCTCTCTCTCACACACACACACACACACACACACACACACACACATGCTGCCTTCCAGAGCGCTGACATATAGACTGCAGATATTTAACACGTTAAACACACATTAATCACACACACTCTCTCTGCAACACTCAAACAAACAGTTTTTTCTCAGTGAGATCTGTTCTCACACACACACACGCACACACATGAGCTCATGGCTGTGAGAGGCTCCATATAAGGGCGTGCTGATGATGTCATGCTCTCATAGGCGTCTTCAGTCCGTCTCATTGTTGAGTTTCAGAGCTGGAATGTTCAGATCACTGACACACTGAACAGCAGCAGCGGCGGATGAACAACACTGACCAGGTATGACACACACACACACACACACACAACCTGTCTGGAATCAGAGCGTTTGATCACCTTTGATATCACGTTATATGATTTAACTCGAGTCAATCTTTAGATGATTGTGTTTTCCTGGTAAAGCTTGCATTGCATCAAATCTGATGTTGTTTAAACTTGGAACAGAGTCAGTAGAAATGGAGTGAAGATCAGTGTGTTCTGATGATGATGATGATGATGATGATGATGACTGTTCAGTCTTTATAATGTTGTAAAATGCAGAAAAGTGCTCACAGAATCACCGTCCACTGCAGATGATGTAGTTACATTCAACTTTATTTCATGCTGCATTCAGGGTTGATAATAAATGGAGAAAAAATGAGCAGATTTTGGAAAATTGTTAGATGAACATGATCAGGTTACGCACTGTCATTAACTTCAGTCCTGTTATTAACTCGGGTTACATACGGTTATTATCTTCAGTATAGTTACTCGCCAGTGCAAGTATCTGCTGTTCCTGCACTTCACCTCACTAAACCGACTGACGTTCGATCACGGGTGGTTCCCTTCTTTTATCTTTAACACAGTCTTGTTGTGGGTGTTTTTGTAAAGTTTAGTCCTTTTAATGCACGTTCAGTGTTTCTGAGCATTATGAGCTTAAATAATCCCTGTTTGAGCAGATCTGATCTGCTGCCCTCTGCTGGACACAAACTTTACTGGGTGAACGTCAGATGTTTGAGTTGAGATGAGTCTTTTATCCCATAATGCTTTAATTATCAGCATTTGAGGATTGAGCTCGGCAGCGTCCATCTTGTGTTCTGTGCAACATTTCAGGACATTGTGCATTTTCACATATAATATCACACAAATGGCGTGACACACAAAATGTACGTAATGTTCAAGCCGTTTAAATCGAGTTTTTCCACGTTCTCTCAGATAGTCTTGAGATTTCACACACCCTTATTTATGACTTCATTTAAATCCTTCTCGCAGGCTTTTCCAACTCTATATTAAAGTCCTTTTTCCATGGCGTAGACTTTTCCTCACTTTTCTCTGTAAAAATCTGGGCTCTCGGGAGCGAGTCCAAGTCGATCGGGCGGTCCAAGGTTAAAACAGAGAAGGGACGGAGCGTTTGTTTTAGGCCCGTCGGACACTCACGCTGCTGCTTTCTGATGAGCTCAGGCCTCGGTGAACGCTGTTTTTGCTTTCGTCATGTTGTCTTCAGCTCCGTGTCCATATGAGAATGTCTTCAGAGTTTAATGTTTAGATTGATCACATTGTTTAATCCAGAATCTGTATCAGTGGTTAGAAGACTGAGATTCCCAGTATTTACATGATCACAGAAGACGTGTCATTTCCTCCCGGGGGGCTGCTGAGAATCATAGGTTGTGTCTCAATTAACATATTTAACTACACAGCTAAAGTATGCTCTTCAGTGGTGGGAAAGTACAGAGCGGCAGCATCGAGACATACTCCCATGCCTTAATACCACAGAGTCTTTGTCTTGGACTGTTGCGTCAAGCTGAATTATTATTACTTCACTTTTAGCATGAATGCACACTTTAAATCCACTCAAGGCACATTTGGCATACTGTTTTAAATGTGCTTTGTCTCCGAATGCACTGATTTTAATCTTGCATACTGATTAGGACGGATAGTATCTAAACTGCGACACAGTGATTGCATAAAACTATCAGGCCAATAAATCACAGAAATGTGGCATCAGGTTTGAGCTTATGAGGTTGTTCAGATTGGTAAATAAAAAACAAGTTTTAGGTAGTATGATCTAACAAATGCATCATTCTCTCCTGCATTTTTTGGCCCTGTGACGGCAGATAATGAGCTCGCTACAGCATTTGTGAGCAATTAGCGCAATAGCGTTTCAATCTTACGCAGTTCAACTTTTGACTTTCGTTTCCTTCTGTTAATGGTGAACCACAAATGTTTAATGAAGTCACAAAGAGACCGATGTACACCACAGATATTTCCAGCATCTGTAGCGAGGATGGCCGGCTTGACGCTTTATGAATGTTCAGTCTGCAAGTAATCTCACAGAATAGAACTGTGCTGTGTCATAAAGGAACACACTCGTGCTTTGGTTCATGTTCAGTAGGACACTGCACTGTGATTTATAATGCTGTATTTTTAGAATCTGACTTTTATTTTCTATCGTCGCTCTGTTATTATTAAGATGATTTTCCATTACTTTTAAGTGGCTGAAGCCACGTATGAGTGACACACACATGGAAGCATGTGGACACACTTTCATACACGAACCACTGACATCATCCCTGTCCACTGCTGGTTAGGAGCCTCTGAAAGAGGTTTTGTTTACATAGCCAGTAATGGCCTTTGGAGGAGGGGGAATTCCTTAAAATATAAAACCACTGAAGGAAGGTGGTGGTGTTCATGGGTGTGGGGGGGACAGAGGAACCCCCTTATTAAAAGTCTTTTTCCATTTCCACTCTAATGTGCCTTCTGTAGTGCAGGTTGGCAGCTGCGTCCTGTAGTCAAAACACCCTCCACCGCTGGCGGCATTTGGGACCAGGGAAACTTGCGCCAGCCACCATGACCCCGCTTTCTGCCTGACTTTGTACCTCTGGAACACACACTGCCCCACTTTTAGTCTACTGGATTTTACTTACAATTACACCTCTATATATATCCTCATATGGCATGAACAAACATGGATACAAAGGTTCCCAGTTGAATAGCAGTTTACTTTCACTGTAGGCTTTTGTGTTTCTATATCCATGTAAAACTGAGGTTTATTCTACTGAAGTCTAATTCACACTGCACTGTCAGTCGGCAACAGACACTTTGTCATGTTTTGTCAAATCAGTGTGTTACCCTGTTGGCATCTTTTAGCATTGACCAGCCCTTGGTTTCACTGATTGAACATGTTCAAATGCTGTTTTTCGGGTTGTGGAAGATCAGAGAATTGATACACTGTAATCTGGTGATTGTCTGCGTCGGCATCTGTCGGTGCAGTTTGAATCAGCCTTTACAACAAACGTTTAAAATGTTATGTTTTAAAAAAAACAGGCCGTCTGTATGTCTCATCTTAACAGTTTTTTCTTATTTTCTTCTTTGTTGCCAGATTGAAACTGCTCGTTGATCAGGAAAAGACATACCAGGAGAGAAAGGAAGAAGAGAACACTAAGAAAGTCATAAGTCTAAAGGACGAACTAACCAAGCTAAAGTCCTTTGCCCTCCTGGTGGTCGATGAACAGCAGCGCCTCGCAGAGCAGCTGACCCAACAAACAGCCAAGGTCCAGGAACTCCAGAATACTGCCACTCAGGCCCAAGACGAGCTGAGCTCCGCCCAAACCCGGTTGCAAGAAGAGGAGAACAAAGTCCATCGCTTGGAGGAGGAGTTACACAACCAGGCCTGCCATTTCCACCAAGAGCAGGAAGCCATGACTGCCAAACTGACCAATGAAGATGCCCAGAACAGACAGCTACGGCAGAAGCTCTCCGCACTCAGCCGGCAGTTAGATGAGCTGGAAGAAACCAACAAGACTCTGCACAGAGCAGAGGAGGAACTGCAGGAGCTACGGGATAAAATCGGCCGCGGGGAGTGTGGCAACTCCAGCCTAGTGGCGGAGGTGGAGGAGTTGAGGAAACGAGTGCTTGAAATGGAAGGGAAGGATGAGGAGCTGATCAAGATGGAGGACATGTGCAGGGACCTCCACAGAAAGCTGGAGAAGGAGTCGAGTCAGAGCTGTAGCTTAAAAGCGGAGGTGGACAAGCTGAATCACAGAATTATGGAGCTTGAGAAATTAGAGGATGCTTTTGGGAAGAGCAAGCAGGAGTGCAGTTCACTGAAAAGCAACATGGAGAAAGAGCGGACCATGACTAAACACATGTCCAATGAACTAGATGTGCTGAGAGTCAGAATCAAAGAGCTTGAGGCTACAGAGGTTCATTTGGAGAAGACGGAGTTGACACTGAAAGAGGATTTGACAAAACTGAAGACACTGACCGTCATGCTAGTGGATGAGAGAAAAGCTATGGCTGAAAAGTTAAAGCTGATGGAGGACAAAGTGCAAAACAGCACTGGCAAACTGCAGGCAGAACAAGACAAAGTCAACACTGTCACTGAAAAACTGATCGAAGAGAGCAAGAAAGCTCTGCGCTCAAAGGCCGAACTGGAGGAGAAGATGTGTGTTGCCACTCGGGAGAGGGATGAGCTCAAAGCTAAGCTGAAAGCGGAAGAAGAGAAAAACTGTGACCTTCAGTCCAAAGTCAGCATGATGAAAAAGAGGCTTCAATCACTGGAAGCAGTGGAAAGAGAGCTACTGAGGAACAAATCCAAAGAGGAGCACCCGAAGAGCCCAGGTCCTTACCGCTACCAACAGGAAGACAACAAAGTGAAAGACTTGACCCAGGAAGTGGAGCGCCTCAGGAGGAAGTTAAAGGAGATGAAGGTGGTTGAGGGTGACCTTTTGAAGACTGAAGATGAGTTTGAATCCCTGGAAAAGAGATATTCCAATGAGCAGGAACGAGCAAAAGCCCTGATGGAGGAACTGGAGATATCCAGGAAGGAGCTGTCCAAGTACCAGTTGGCTGAGAAAGAGGAGTCCAACCAAGAGCACATCCTGTACAAGCGTCTGAAAGAGGAAGAGGCCAAATCCAGTCATCTCACCAGAGAGGTAGAAGCCCTGAAAGAGAAGATCCACGAGTACATGGGCACCGAGGAATCCATCTGCCGCTTGAAAACAGACCACACGACCCTACAGAGAAAACTCACCCAGCAAGAGGTCAGGAACAAAGAGCTGGCCAGAGAGATGGAGAACCTTACACGAGAACTGGAGAGATACCGTCGCTTCAGCAAGAGCCTAAGACCGGGCATGAACGGAAGACGTTTCTCAGATCTGCAAGTCTCCACAAAGGAGGTGCAGACGGACCCAACAGAGGGCCTGTCCCCAAATTACAGGAATCTTGCACCGCTGGAACGTGCCCTGGTCAACGGCAAGCTGTACGTGGAGAGCGATCCAGAGGATGAGGCCAATTACAATGAGATCAACCTTTCAAAATGCACTCCGTCGCTCATGAACAATGTCAACAATCTGAACAACAACATGAGAAGAGCAAGGGGCCCTTTCCTTAAGACTAGAGAAAGTCATCATCCAATGAATGGCAAGGTACAACCGAGACAGAACAGTAATCACGTTCAGCAGGGGGATGTGGTCCTCACACACAGTCCTGGGCAACCTCTCCATATCAAAGTGACCCCTGACCACGGGCACAATATTGCAACTCTTGAGATCACGAGCCCCACCACAGAAAACGCCCAGTCCTATACAAGCACGGCAGTCATCCCGACAAGTGGTGCCCCTCCAAAACAGCGAATCACAATCCTCCAGAACTCTTCGATCTCACCTTCCAGCAAGTCCAAGGGAACTCCTCCGGAGAGTCCCTGCAGTCCCAGCACTCCCGATCGCTCCATGTCTCCGCTCACCATGGCAGCCTATTCGCAAACTCTATCTTCCGAGTCCTGCGGATCGGTGACCCCAGACCGAGCCATGTCTCCCATTCAGATCGTGTCCGTTACCACTGGAACCCCTGACCGGTCAGAGCCGGTAGAGCTTGTGGGAGGTCATACCGTATTCCGTGTGAGCCCTGAAAGGCAGAACAGCTGGCAACTACAGAGGTCCAACAGCTCAGGTCCAAACGTCATTACCACTGATGACAACAAAATCCATATTCACTTAGGGAGCCCCTACATTCAAGCCGTGAACACCACGGGCAAATCCATCAGCCCCTATTACTCCCTCGGGCCGGAGCAAAGGATTCCAGTGTTAGCCAATGGCACTCCAGCCAAAGGCAACAACAAAATCACAAGCAGCATCGTGATAAAACCCACATCCAGTCCCATCTCACGGCCCTCACAAATTACAGTAAGTAACATCTGTGACTGACCCAAACCGACTAGTGTTTGATTAGTGACTGTAGAACAGTGTGTCCCCCTGATCTCCTCAGTCCTCGACCCCTGGCTCCGTGACCTACTGCTCCTCCAAACCCTCAGATCTGTTGTTCTTGACTGCAGTAGCGGCTAACCTGTGCAACTGTAGTTTGTACTTTGTTTCTGTTTGATTAATAATGAGATGTTTATGTGCATGATATGTAAAACGAAAGCAGAGAAAACCACACATAACGAGAACACAAGCACTTGTGCTTTTTCACTTCACTTTGAGGTTAAGTGCACTTACTGTTTTTGCTAGATAGCAAATTATCCTGTACCATTAAAATTCACTGATTGATATACAATTGCATTTTTGGTTTATTTTTCATTTTCCTCTTACATCTTATGTTGGGTTTCTATTAATAATAAAAATGAGAATGTTAACAATAGCTTAATTTATTAGTTAATGCATTCTGATGAGGTCCACATGCATGATTTCATTTATTAGTTGCTTTTTGTTGGAAAACATTCAACCATTAATGAGACACATAGTATTACATTTATAGGCCAATTCACACCGCACAGATAAACACCAACAAACAAGTTGACTGTTGGATTTAGAATTTTATGAAAAATAACTGTCATGTTCACGCTGCCCCAACAGACACAGACAAACGCTGATTGAACATGTTCAGTCGGGTGAAAACAAACCCTGACCAAGGCCAACAGAGGTAACGCACTGATCCGACAAAACCCAACAAACGTGTTTGTTGGCGTTTGTCTGAGCGTTGTGAATTGGCCTTATAAAGTAATATGTGATAACTGTGAGAAAATGTGAGCAGAGTTTGAGAATGTTCAGCTCATTGTCTGATGTCATAGTTACTGGCCGGTCCACAACACCACCACCATCCGCTCTCACTGAGAGAATCCACAGTCTTCTGTAGTGATATCATGGAAAAGTCTCACCGTCTGCATGGTCATTTGCTGCTGCATGAGATTTGATTCCAAAGAAAAACAACATTAAAGCTCTGCAGTGTGTTGAAAGTTAAAGCATTAACTTGAGGAGTTTGCTTGCACTGGTCAAAAGTTTTTTGAAACTAAATTGCTGTCAAACACACGTCTCTGCCTGTGACATTACAGCATGTTATAGAAAATGTTCTTTTCAATGAATCGGCTCTCTCTCACACACACACACACACACACACACACACAGAACTCGTGTACATGGACTATATCAAGCGTTAAATTGATTCAGGCTGGAATTTGTGCCGTCTGGAGTGTGTATCCTCTGGTTGTCTGGCTAAACAAACTGCCGTTCATGGAGGGCTCGAGAACAGCTGTGATTATGAACCGAGACGATGTCTCATCAGCCCTGTTAGTGAATCACACTCAAGTACACACGCACTCGTTTAGCTTAAATCCATGCAGTATGTGCAGAAGAGACGACAGTTACCCAGACACAAATGAGACGATGCATGATGGGACTGAAGGAATCGTCTTCTTCACATTAGAGGTTCTCTTCATATGATTTGATTATCACTGCAAAAAATCTTTTTCTTAAAGGTCTTGTTTTCCAAAACATCTTGTCTAAACATCCTTAAAACAAGATAGATTTACTAATGCAAAATGATTTTACTTTCAGGGAAATATAACAAGCTTTTTTCTTGTTTTAAGCATAAACTTCACAAAATTGTTAATGAGAAATCAAGATGTAAATTCCTATCATTTTGCTTCTCCAGTAAATGTATCTCGTTTTAAGGATGTTTAGATATTTGTACTGGAAAACAAGACAGAAACACTGAGGAAGAATATGATTTTTTGCAGTGGACTTTTGGCTGATATAGTACATTTATAGAGCCAACCAGACACACACGATTACACTGCAAAACATGATGCTCTTCCTCAGTATTTCTGTCTTGTTTTCCAACTCAGATATCTAAACATACTTAAATCAAGATATGTTTACTGGAGAAGTTTTCTGAAAAATAGTTTGTGTTTAAAACAAGAACAAACATCCGCCAATGGGGTCAGAAAAATAAACTTATGACGATGTCTTTATTCTGATACATTTACAAGACTTCATATCTTTAGTCATTTTGCTTCTCCAGTAAATGTATCTTGATTGAAGAATGTTTAGATATTTGTGCTGGAAAACAAGATAAAAAAATACTTAGGAAGAACATCATGTTTTGCAGTGAAACCTCTGAAAAACGTCAAACAACTTATACTGTAGTTTAACTGTTCATAAGCCGGTTTAGCTGGTCTGCCAGCCAATCTTTAAGGCAAACGCCTTCTAAAACATCAAACCTGACCCCTATGTCCAGCTAAGATTAGTTCATGATGAATCAGAAGATACAGAAATTCAGATGTTGCAGCACAAGCGAAGGGAAGCGTTACACAATAAAACTGTTCCTGTAAGTTCCTTCGACAGAAGAACGCGGTTGTTTAGAGGCGGTTCTCTCAGCGGCCCAAACAAAGGCCTTGTTTAGTTTCCATGGTGACAGCAGCTGCAGCGGAGCCGGCCGCTGTCTCTGGCGCTGGAAGCTCCTGCTCGTTCGAGTCCAGAGGGAGGACACTTTTAATTAGCGCTCATTATGTGCATCTACGTGCCCTCTGACTCGACCCGCATGCTGTGTTACCCGAGCCCAAAGCACAGCCTGACCCACATTTGAACATTTTTCATGTCTGACGTAAACCTGCAGGCTGCTGGTTTGGTTTTGGAGAGCTCAGTTAGAAAGCTCTTTCTGCAGTCCAGACTTCAGACAGTGAGAAACACGTCTTCTCCAAATCCACTGCAGAAGTCACCGGACTGGATCTAATGCGTCTGTAGATGTGAGGCTTTCTAAACTCTCCTGCGCTGACATCAGTCTCTGCAGAGCGTTTGTGCTGATTGTGCAGGAGTGAGATCCGTCACACAAACCTCAGGAGACGCTCACAGATGACTGCAGAAACACTCCTCGCTCTCTGTCTAACTTACACACTGTTCCAAACAACAAACATCACATCTCAAACACATTCATCATTCTCCCTCCACAGAGTTTCTCAGCTATAACCAACTGGGTTTTTCTGTATGAAAAAAATCAAATGGCAAATTGAACCATTTTCTTGCTAAGATAGAAAGCATGAAGTCTTGTGTCTGTACTGCATGTACTAGAGATGATGTGTGTTTGACAGCGCCATCTTCTGGCCATCTCAACCCCACACAGATCAGTAGAGTCTCTCATTTCAGGACCCTGCTAACAAAATACCTTCTAAGGATGGTTTGCTAATGTTCCCTTTATGTTATAAAAACGTTATTTCTGTTTTTGTTGTTATGTGAGCGTTAAGGAAACATTTGCATATTATCATTCTGCAAACATTATTGGAACGTTACTTTTGAAAGTTCTCTGAACGTTCTGAGACAGGTAACATTTAAAAAACGTTAAACGAACGTCCAACATTTGTTGTAACACACAGGTTACAACAAAATGTTTCAGAAAAACGTTCCATGAATGATGTTTTTGTACAAACGTTATCAAACACCAGATACATTCTGTTAGCGTTACTGAAAGAACGTTTGTAGCTCCCTGTTAAGCCCTGGGTATACTTTGTTTTTTTTTTAGGAGTCGAACGCACAGCTTTGGAAAGTGTACTTCATTTGACTTGTACGCGTACACAGGTGTTTGACGCAATCTCTCGCCACGAGTTACAGCACATGTAAACATCTTTGTATTCTTTCATGCTAGAGTTGTACAAATGATGGTACTTTCTAACCTCTTCGCACAATCTCTCGTCTATGTAGGTCTCCATCGTCGCTGTAGCTCGCATGTGTTCCGCTCTGTTCTGTTTATGCAGTTTTTCTTTGACTACCTTGTGAATCGACGCCCCACGGCTGCCACCTTGTGGATAAACTAATTACTGCAAAAAAAATGAAATGCGCATGTGCGACCTGTGTGTACAAGTATGCGCAGTTACAGAAATCCGGCGGTGCGCGTACTCTTCTGATGAAGAAAATCGCATCACGCAGTGCGTACGCTGACCCTCATGTACGCGTAAAAAGTGAACTATACTTTGGGCTTTCAGATGGTTTGCTAATGTTCCCTTTATGTTCTAAAAACATTATTTCTGTTTTTTTGTTTTTGTTGTTATGTGAGCGTTAAGGAAACATTTGCATATTATCATTCTGCAAACATTATTGGAACGTTACTTTTGAAAGTTCTCTGAACGTTCTGAGACAGGTAACATTTAAAAAACGTTAAACGAACGTCCAACAAAAATGTTTCAGAAAAATGTTCCATGAATGATGTTTTTGTACAAATGTTATCAAAGACCAGATAGTTTGTAGCTCCCTGTTAAGCCCTGGGTATACTTCGTTTTTTTTTTACGAGTACACTAGTGTGCGCGCACAGTCGAACGCACAGCTTTGGAAAGTGTACTTCATTTGACTTGTACGCGTACACAGGTGTTTGACGCAATCTCTCGCCACGAGTTACAGCACATGTAAACATCTTTGTATTCTTTCATGCTAGAGTTGTACAAATGATGGTACTTTCTAACCTCTTCGCACAATCTCTCGTCTATGTAGGTCTCCATCGTCGCTGTAGCTCGCATGTGTTCCTGTCTGTTCTGTTTATGCCGGTTTTCTTTGACTACCTTGTGAATCGACGCCCCACGGCTGCCACCTTGTGGATAAACTAATTACTGCAAAAAAAATAAAATGCGCATGTGCGACCAGTTACAGAAATCCGGCGGTGCACGTACTCTTCTGATGAAGAAAATCGCATCACGCAGTGCGTACGCTGACCCTCATGTACGCGTAAAAAGTGAACTATACTTTGGGCTTTCAGATGGTTTGCTAATGTTCCCTTTATGTTCTAAAAACATTATTTCTGTTTTTTTGTTTTTGTTGTTATGTGAGCGTTAAGGAAACATTTGCATATTATCATTCTGCAAACATTATTGGAACGTTACTTTTGAAAGTTCTCTGAACGTTCTGAGACAGGTAACATTTAAAAAACGTTAAACGAACGTCCAACAAAAATGTTCCATGAATGATGTTTTTGTGCAAATGTTATCAAAGACCAGATAGTTTGTAGCTCCCTGTTAAGCCCTGGGTATACTTCGTTTTTTTTACGAGTACACTAGTGTGCGCGCACAGTCGAACGCACAGCTTTGGAAAGTGTACTTCATTTGACTTGTACGTGTACACAGGTGTTTGACGCAATCTCTCGCCACGAGTTACAGCACATGTAAACATCTTTGTATTCTTTCATGCTAGAGTTGTACAAATGATGGTACTTTCTAACCTCTTCGCACAATCTCTCGTCTATGTAGGTCTCCATCGTCGCTGTAGCTCGCATGTGTTCCACTCTGTTCTGTTTATGCCGGTTTTCTTGACTATATGAATCGACACCCCATGGCTGCCACCTTGTGGATAAACTAATTACTGCAAAAAAAATTAAATGCGCATGTGCGACCAGTTACAGAAATCCGGCGGTGCGCGTACTCTTCTGATGACGAAAATCGCATCACGCAGTGCGTACGCTGACCCTCATGTACGCGTAAAAGGTGAACTATACTTTGGGCTTTCAGATGGTTTGCTAATGTTCCCTTTATGTTATAAAAACGTTATTACTGTTTTATGTTGTTGTTGTTATGTGAGCGTTAAGGAAACATTTCATATTATCATTCTGCAAACAATTATGGGAACGTTTTACTTTCTCTGAACGTTCTGAAACAGGTAACCTTTAAAAAACGTTAGACGAACGTCAAACTAAAACGTTTCAGAAAAAGGTTCCATGAATGATGTTTTTGTGCAAACGTTTTGAGAACATTATTAAAGACCAGATACATTCTGTTAGCGTTACTGAAAGAACGTTAGTTTACAACTTTCAGAGAACGTTCCCTGTTAGCTGGGTCACTGAACTGTGTCAGAACCGCTCACTGATCGAGCTTCTTTCTGTTTGGATCCCGACAGATGCCTCTGGAATCATTCCGGCGTTCTGGACCGACCAGGATCCCCAAACCCAAAGGCTGCAGTGCAGCGAAAGCCGTCCAAACCCCACTGAACTCTGGGAAATGTGTGTCTAATAACAACCTGAACATGATGAACCAACCTACCAAATCATGAGTGACGTGTCCGAGGAAAGATGTTTTATGTTTATAGTCTTTCACTTGATTTGATCACTTTTGGTGCTGTAATGAGATCATATCCAGAAAGACTCATCCTGACCATCGCTAATCTTTCACTTTATGGTGCTGAACTTTGCTCTCTCGCTTTCTTTTTTCTTTAAATCTGACAGAACTCAGTTATTGTACTCATTAATTAAGTTGGTAGAGAAATGATGCACTTGTCATATGAAGCATTTTTGATGTATGAGTTCTGGATGTTAATAAAAAAGACTTTTTATATCTTGCACATCAGATTAAGATTGATTATGATTATTACATTAGCTTCATAAAATTATCTTTACTCCGAGTTTAAATCAAATACTCACAGTCTGATCGAGCCTCTGCACAGCACTGACGTCCAACCAATCAGAATTCAGCCTCGCCACAGCGTTGAGCCAATCAGAGCGTATGAAACGGAAGCCCCGCCCGCGCGGTAAATGCTGTGCGCGGGCTCCGGCTGATGAATGAGATGAGCGCGCGCACGCTATCAGCTCCGAGTAGAAACTTTTCTCTCATGTTTATTGATTAATTTCACTGCTGTTATTTAGTCATTTTTTATTTATTTAGTTTCCCTGAGTAGTTCATGGCGCGATACTGAAGGATATTTGAGCTTCGCGCTGAAAAACTGAGAGATTGTCGGTCGATTCCAGCAGGAAGAGAAGAAAGAGTTTAAAATGGCAGATGAGTCTGATCAGAGATCAGTGTTAGTGGAGATCCCAGAACCACAGGCCAAAACCACAGGTGAGAACAACAACATCATCATGAAAATCGCAGGAAGTCTCCAAAACGCAAAGAAATGTGACTGTAGTCTCTGATGATATTGTTCTTATCATAATGTTATAATCATGGAAATTAATACACTTTTGTAAGATCATGATTTTTTTAAAATCCTCATCCAGTCTTTAGGAACAACAATATGAAAAATATGAATGTTCTGCCTTTGTTCATAAAGATGATGATGATGATGATGAAGGTCTTTCATTGATTTATTTCACCTCACATTTGCTTCATGTAAAGATTTTAGTAGTTTAAATCAGGGGTTTCAAATTGGAGAAAAGTTTAGAAAACAATCTTATAATTAATGAATGAATTAATAAATGCTTTTTATTTAAAATAAGTTAAAGGTGCAATATGTAAGATTTTTGAAACCACTAGGTCAGTGTTATATATTTTGTTCACTTGAGTACTTACAATATCCCAAATGTTTCCAACTATTTGTAAATCATGAGAAAATCGCAATTTTACCCAAGGCTCCGGGACGTGTGAGGAGTCGCTGTCAATCGCGTCATTCCCGCGTTACCCTCGGTTTCCGGTTTATTTTGTAGAAACCATGGAAACACCAAAGACGCTTTAATATTTACATGTTTTAATAGACAAGAGAACAACTGTTTTGATATATTTATAGACAGAATTATTGTTATATAGCTCAACACGTTTAGTTTTGTTAAAATCTAATTTTCTTGATTGTTTGCGAGTACCATGCTTTACCACGCCTCAGAGAAAAACACTATTGAGTGAAGTAGCTATCATAGCATAATCAGATAATAATAACAGTAATACAGCATTTTCTCCATTACGTTTTAAAATTAATTGCATGCCATTTATCAACACAATCATCCAGCATTTAATATGATATTCTGAAATCGATCAGCTTAATGCAGTGTGTAACAGTGTCTCACAGCAGCCGCCGAGCGAACGCTCAGAGTAAAGCCCCGGGTATACTTCAAACAAAGTTCTTTTTCGTTCTTCGTTTAGGGGTAAAATGAAGTTCGAAATGCGTGACCAGCGATATACTGTAAACGAACATCTGACTCCGCCCACACTGCTGAGAGCACAGGTTAGATGAATATGTAAATATGTGCCGTGCACTTTCTTCTCAGTAACAAAATAAACAACAAAAATGAGAAAACAGCAAGCATTTATTATAGAAAGCATTAGAAAAGCGTCTGATCATAACAGCATGGGTATGTTAGCACGAGCTCTGCACTCCAGTCACGTCACGTCTTCATACAGCTCTTTATTCAATAGATTGCTTAAAATCAAGCAGCTTTACAGTATCAAACATGAAAAACAGTGTTAGTGCCGCATTTTATCACAAGCACAACTTCATTTTGTACTATAAAGCGGCTATCCAGTGTGCTCATGTTTTCACCCGCGGAGATCTTACCTCGACGAACTCAAACACACGAAATGAGTCAGAGAAGCGTTTCACGCGAGAGAAGGCGGAGCCTCAGCGCACAACTCCTGCTACGTTATCGTCACTGACCAATGGTAGTACGAAGGTGTTTTGCAGCTGGAGCGAACTTTTCCTGAAAGTTCACTTTGGCAAGCCGTTTCGAACTTCCAAAAAGAACACAAAACGAATTTCGTTTTGGCCTGATTTTGTTCGAAATGACATCACATCAGTTCGTTCTTCGATTTTGTTTGAAGTATACCGGGGCCTTAACGTTATAACATCATTTTCAACACCCTCAAATGTATCTAATATGATAAACAGAGCTGCGTTACCTCATACTCATGACCGGAAAAGCAGAAGCGGCGCCGGCGACTGTGTCATAATAAAAGTCCCGCTGCTCTTGAGGCGTGTGTTGCTCAACAGTAACGTTATTAATCACGTCCATGAACATGATTTCTTCCCGAGTCCAATCCCTATTCTTTTGCACCGTCCGTTGAGGTGGAGATCACATGTCCCAAGATTCAGCGCTCAAACTTGCCGTCATCAAGCTACGCCTTTGTTTTGAATAGGCCTCTAGCGGACAGAAATCTTACATACTGCACCTTTAATGCTTTTGTTTTAAATAAATAAATTGATTCATATATATATACACAGTACAGTCCAAAAGTTTGGAACCACTAAGATTTTTAATGTTTTTAAAAGAAGTTTCGTCTGCTCACCAAGACTGCATTTATTTAACAAAAAATACAGTAAAAACAGGAATATTGTGAAATATTATTACAATTTAAAATAACTGTTTTCTATTTAAATATATTTGACAAAGTAATTTATTCCTGTGATCAAAGCTGAATTTTCAGCATCATTACTCCAGTCTTCAGTGTCACATGATCCTTCAGAAATCATTCTAATATGCTGATTTGCTGCTCAAGAAACATTTATGATTATTTTCAATGTTGAAAACAGTTGTGTACTTTTTTTTTCAGGATTCCTTGATGAATAGAAAGTTCAAAAGAACAGCATTTATCTGAAATACAAAGCTTCTGTAGCATTATACACTACCGTTCAAAAGTTTGGGGTCAGTAAGAATTTTTATTTTTATTTTTTTGAAAAGAAATTAAAGAAATGAATACTTTTATTCAGCAAGGATGCATTAAATCAATCAAAAGTGGCAGTAAAGACATTTATAATGTTACAAAAGATTAGATTTCAGATAAACACTGTTCTTTTGAACTTTCTATTCATCAAATAATCCTGAAAAAAAATATTGTACACAAATATTTTGTACAATTGTACACATTAAATGTTTCTTGAGCAGCAGATCAGCATATTAGAATGATTTCTGAAGGATCATGTGACACTGAAGACTGGAGTAATGATGCTGAAAATTCAGCTTTGCATCACAGGAATAAATTACTTTGTCAAATATATTTAAATAGTACACAGTTATTTTAAATTGTAATAATATTTCACAATATTACTGTTTTTTACTGTATTTTTAATTAAATAAATGTAGCCTTGGTGAGCAGACGAAACTTCTTTTAAAAACATTAAAAATCTTAGTGGTTCCAAACTTTTGGACTGTACTGTATATATATATATATATATTTAAAAAAGGTTGATTTAAATGACTGAACAATAAAAAAATTTAAATAAAGAAATAATACATACACTGCGTTCCAAATTATTATGCAATTGACAAATCAGTAAGATTTCAGTACAATAAAACATTCAGATTTTAGTTTTACTAAGAAAATGTTTGTTTGTTTATTTATCCATGTCTTTTTAGATAACTGGGATCAATCTCAGACAAAATAATCTGCCAGGTCTATGGAAACCCTACTTAGAGGTTGTTCCACATTATTAAGCAAGTCACAGTTCTCATGCAATATGGGAGGAAGAAAGATCTTTCTGAAGATGAAAAGCATGAAATGGTGCAATGTTGTGCAAAAGGCATGAAAACAACTAATATTGTGTGAAACTGAATGCAGATTATTGAATTATCATAAGATTTGTGAGTGATATAGAGCACAGCAGAACTCGGTCAGATAAAGGCTTATTAATGAAAGTTCCTGTCAAAAACATAATTGTATTAAAAGTGCAGCTATAAAAAAAGCCAGTGTTGAGCAGCAAACAGGTGTTTGAAGCTTCTGGTGTCTCTGGAGTCTCAAGAAGCTCTCCATGCAGGCTGGCAGTCGTGCGTAAAGATGCATTTCAGCCACTCCAAACCAAACCTCACAAAGAGAAACATCTACAATGGGTGTAGAAATACATGAAGACTCATTTTTAAATAGTTTTATTCACTGACGAATGCCGTACTACAATGGATGGTCTAAATGGATGGATTTCTGGACGGTTGGTGAATGGCCACCACGTTCCAACAAGACTGCGACGTCAGCAGGGAGCTGGCGGGTGATGATTTGGGCTGGAATATTGGGAAGTGAGATGGAGGGTATTTAAATGACTTTAGCAAGATATGTGGAGTTCATAACTGGCCATTTTCAGCTATGGTATAAAAAGGAGGATAGTGCATAGTACAATGCATGCACTATCCCATGCTGCAAAAAAACACCACAGCAATAAAACTGCTTGAAAATGTATTTCTACACCCACTGTAAATGTTTCTCTTTGTGAGGTTTGGTTTGGAGTGGCTGAAATGCATCTTTACGCACAACTGCCAGCCTGCATGGAGAGCTTCTCGAGACTCCAGAGACACCAGAAGCTTCAAATACCTGTTTTCTGCTCAACACTGGCTTTTTTATAGCTGCCCTTTTAATACAATTAATGTTTTTGACAGGAACTTTCATTAATAAGCCTTTCTCTGACCGAGTTCTGCTGTGCTCTAAATCACTCACAAATCTTATGATAATTCGATAATCTCCATTCAGTTTCACACAATATTAGTTGTTTTCATGCCTTTTGCACAACATTGCACCATTTCATGCTTTTCATCTTCAGAAAGATCTTTCTTCCTCCCATATTGCATGAGAACTGTGACTTGCTTAATAATGTGGAACAACCTCTAAGTAGGGTTTCCATAGACCTGGCAAATTATTTAGTCTGAGATTGATCCCAGTTATCTAAAAAGACATGGATAAATAAACAAACAAACATTTTCTTAGTAAAACTAAAATCTGAATGTTTATTGTACTGAAATCTTACTGATTTGTCAATTGCATAATAATTTGGAACGCAGTGTATAACAGTAAAGTAGTATAGTGAGTAAAAAAAAAAACCTTAATGTAATGTGACAAAAACCAAATATTTTATTCATGTTTATAATATAAGCTTTTCATACTATAAATGGCTCCTTATACATGAAAATATATATCTGTCTTTTAAATTGTAGAATTGGGGTCCCTGTTGATCACATTTGGGGATCTAAAACATTGAAAACTGGTTTAAATCACATGAGAATCCTTCATAAGTGAACTTCTCTTCCCCACAGGATGTCTGAGAAGATCCTACATGGATATCCTGTGTTCCCGTCTGTCTGCCGGCTGCGGCGTCAAACACGCGTGTGAGTTAGCGTGTGAGCCGTGCTCGTGTGTGTCCGTCTCGTGACGTCAGCGGCGAGTGACTAACGCTCTTCTCTCCCGCAGGTTCACGGCGGCGCCGGACCGGAGAGCGACTGTACGAGTGTCAGACGTCCGTCTCCAAGCAGCTGCTGGACAGTCTTCTGCTCGCCGAACAGGTGAGACGCACACGTCTGTCGTTTATGGAATGACAGGCAGTTCAGATTCGTGCCATTTTTAACATGCAAACGACGTGTATATGACCTGCTGTGTATGTGAACTGTACTGTGAGACGTCACTGTCACATGACCCTCTGATGTTGATTGATGGTCTCAGTCTGTTCAGATGGCGTCCGGCTCGCTCACGTCTGACCTGAAGCTCTTACTGCAAGATCTGCATCAGAAGAAGACCAGCGTCTACAGATCCATCCCATATTCCCGCCTCGGCTCCAACCGGGACGCCCACTGCTTCAGGAAAGCTCGCCCGCACCTAATGGCATTCAAGGTAAGAGCGGAGACGTGCATGATGGGAGTTCATCATGTGACGTCTGTCGGCGTGAAAACAAATCATTTGGTTCACTGAATGAGTATTTAACGTTTCTGTTCATGTTTTGCAGCGCTCGTGTGAGGAAGGAGGACGTTTGCTCCTGCGGAGCGGCGAGTGGGAGAAGCTCCTGGAGTTTGTTCAGGCCGCGTGTCGGTTGACCAGCGATCTTCCGCAGTGGGAGACGAGCGGCCACAACACGATACGAGAGCGCTGCTTTAACACGCTAGCAGCGTTCTGTACTGCAGCACTGCAGAAACACCGACCCGCCACTCGAAGAGCCCGAGGACTCCTGCGCAGGTCAGCTGACACACACACACACACACACACACACAGCTCCGGTCAAGCTCTCTGACCCCTCTTGTTGTTTCTGTAGGTTCAGAACGGCTCCGGCGTCGAGGAGCGCGATCGGCACGTGTTTAGAGGAGCTGGAGAAGATCATGCAGGAACATCAGAGCAGAGAATCACAAACACAGATCCACCCCTGAACGACGGTCATGTGACACGGGACGATCCGCTGGAGCATGTGACCCCTCCGTCAGGCCGTTAGCGCTCACAGGACCCAGAATTCCTTGCGGCGGCCAGAGTGTGGACAGACTGATTACTTGAACTCGTGTGTTTTTTTTGCGCTGAATTCTGCGGTTGTAAATATGTTTGTGTTTGTCGCGTCTGTCAGTGCTGCACTTTTAAATGTCTCGATCGTTTCTCCTGAAACGGACGGTAATAAAATCCATTTGTTCTCTCTTAAAGGAATATTCTGTTCTCTTGTTGTGTTTGTGCTGATTATCAGAGACAGTGAGTCTGAACAAAGTGCTTCTAATGGACGTCACACTCAGAACAGCATCAAGAGGAGCTTCATCCTGCTGTTCTGAGGTCAGTCACAGGGTGGCAGTCATCACACAGCCCTGGAGAAACACTCGATCTGCCTGTGCTGTGAGGAAATATTTCCATAAATATTTATAATTATACTGTAGATTTATTCAAAATTCGGTAACACTTTATTTTGATGGTCCTTTAGACATTCTGTTGACTGTAACTTTGCAAGTACATGTCAGCTTACTCTACCAACCCTGACCAACTGTCTACTAATTACTAATGCTCTAATGAGAGTTAGTTGATGTGTAGATGCAACATTACTTACAGTCAACAGAATGTCTAAACTTCAGGAATCTGCTGTTCAAATTCAATCTCTTCAACGTTAGACTGAGTGACAAAGAAACTAATGGACAGATTATGATGATTATTAATAACTATTTTTCATCTTGGCATGAAATTACACAGAACTAGTTTCTGATACGACAGCTGAGGGAGAGATCTGACCTCTTTCTTCTGACTGCCGTAGTCAATCTCTCCGTTTTCTTCTGCTGGAAATGCTGTCATGGGACTTTTCTAAGCTTGTGTTATTGCAGCAAATCAAAGTGCAAAAGTCGAATTTGCTGTCATGTGTTCACCGCTATAGAGGTTTACCCAACTATAATTTACTGAATTACTAATACTCAGGGGCGTCATTAGGCCGCTTTTAGGAGGGCTCTAAATTTCCGCCCAGACCCCCTAAAAACATGCGATTAACTCTGTAATATGTACACTAATTCGTAACACCTCAGTCCTCTTTAAAACTATGAAACCGGTGACAGGCTTCGGCCTAAACATCATAAATGCATTTTACAAACTATGATGTGGGAGCAATTCAAGACCATTTATTTATTTATTTATTTATTTTATGAAATTCCTTTTATCTAAATGTCATGAGTCTTTGTGAGTTTTACTATAAAAATAGCTGTAAAAAAAAATGATACAAATTTGCACAGTAAAATACCGTTTTCCAGAAACGGTAATATACCGTAAAAACGATGGGTAATTTTTTTAATTTTATAAAACTGGGGGTAATTTTATTTGTCGTTTTCGAGAAAGTAACCTATTGGCTACTTTCTCAAAAATGACAAATATTACCCAGAATGCATTGTTTTTTCATTGGAACATTGTATTTTACTGTGCAAATTTGTTAAATTTTTTTACAGCTATTTTTAGAGTATTCTCTTGCTATACTTCATACTTCAGTGCAATAAAAATGCTAAAATTTGTTATATTAATTTTATAATAAATCTGAAAGTAAAATGTGAAAATAACTATAAAAGGGAGTGGAATGGAGAATGAGTTAATGCGTGGTCCTGTGCCGCCGTCTACTGGTTATAGTGGTAATTTCATGTCATTTTCAAGCTAAAAGTGTTTGTTTTCCACCAGGTGACAGAAATCCTCCACTAATGGCACATTTTCCATGTTATCTCCATGAAGGAAAATGAGAGATGTGGATGTTCTTTAAAGATAATTTTACTGCACAAATGTAGAGTTTAAAAATAATAGTGTTTAAAACATCACGTGTTAAAAAAATATATATATTTTACCCACATAATGCCAATCTAGACAATAACAGTAATATGAAGTTTATCTATATTCTTAATGAATGTTAGCTGGTTATTTAAAATTATTAAAAATTAATTCAAAAAATGTATTCAATTTAAAGGGATAGTTCACCCAAAAATGAAAATGTGATGTTTATCTGCTTACCCCCAGCGCATCCAAGATGTAGGTGACTTTGTTTCTTCAGTAGAACACAAATGATGATTTCTAACTCAAACCGTCGCCGTCTGTCAGTCGTATAATGCGTGTCAATGGGAACTTCGTCTATAAGAGTAAATAAAACTTGCATAGACAAATCCAAATTAAACCCTGCGGCTCGTGACGGCACATTGATGTCCAAAGACATGAAACGATCGGTTTATGCAAGAAACCGCACAGTATTTATTTCATTTTTACCTCTAAAACACCACAATGTCCAACTGCGTTCAGCACTCGCTTGGTGATGTCTGATCGCGCTCTGACAACGGCAGTGATGTCTCGCGCTTATACTTCAATGAGAGCCAGACATCACTTCCGTCATCAGAGCGCGCCACTGCTCAGACTTACATCTCAATACTCAGTATGCAGTAAATGCACACATTGATATGGAGGTGAAATGCTCTGATCCGGTTCTCTGAAGCAGAGCTGATGATAACACACACTTTCACTCCATCACAGAACAACGACCTTCAGTTTCTGGACATGAAACACGCGGCTCTGCTGAAACAGATGTCTCTCATCTCACTGCGAGAAATAGCTGATCTGCCTCTGTGTGTCTGACACGGACAGATGTCCAATAACAGTGTTCAAGTGTCCGTCTCTGATCTTCTGGCTCTTCTAATGAGCAGAAATGAAGCGGCACATCCGAGGAGGGTCTGAAAGCGCAGCCGTGTGTCATTAGAGAGAGCTGCAATTTCTGCTGCATTCATTAAAGCGGCTCGTCGTTCGCTGATCCAGAGTAAAGACAATGTGAACGTGTCAGACATCAGAGCCGCTCCTGCTTCTGTTCATATCTGTGTGTGACCAGAGTTTCTCTGACGGAGCGTCGTGTTGTTCTCTCGCTCCGAGCGGGTTTCTCTCTAGTGAACGGGAGCAGCAGGAAAACCAGGAGCGGCCTGGAAAACAACACCACGACTGTGAGTGTGATGAACTGTTTACAGCCGGGCCTGTAGAGCTTTGCTGACTCTAAATGCAGAGAGACAGATCTCAGATTCATCGATTACTTCTTTCGATTTAATCTTCATCAGCTGACAGAGCGAGAGGTTCCTCTGATTCTCCCTCCGCCTGATGGATCTCCTGCCCTTCATTTCTGAACATCCTCGAAAGAAGCATATAAAGGATTTCTCGAAAAACCCTGAATGTTTCAGAAGCAAAAGAGTGAAGTCATCCGTACATCCGTAACACATACTAAAGACATAATTGAAACAGTCATGTGACTGCAGTGGTTCAAAAACAAAACAAAAATAACCACTTTATTCAATAATCTCTTCTCTTCTGTGTCATTCTCATACGTTGTTTACGTCCAGCGCTTGCAGGTTCTACATCAGAACGCCGACTCATTATTGGCCGGCTCCTGCGTCAGCATCACACGCATGTGTCGTGTTGATCACGTGATCAGCTTTGGCCAATACTGAGCCGGCGTTCAGACGTAAACACGGAAGCTTCACTGTGTTACTGCGTCACTTGCGTAAGATAATGACACGGAAGAAAAGAGATTGTTGAATAAAGTCGTTATTTCTGTTTTGTTTTTGCGCACAAAAAGTATTCTCGTCTCTTCATCACATTAAGGTTGATCCACTGCAGTCACATGACTGTTTTAATGACATAATTTTCATTTTTGGGTGAACTAACCCTTTATTTCACATTCAAAATGCACTAAAACTACCAAAACACTTCATTCGTGTCTCAAATCAAGTCCTTCTTCACAACATTAGCAAAGTTTTCACCCAAAAAACACACTTTATCACTCATAAAACAATGACATAAAAACACTAACAACAGATACAAAACAAGAATGACACTCTCTACTGCTCACAATTCACTGCAGTAAATGTTACACGATCCATGTTTACATTACAGTACAATATTATTCCTAAATTGTCCCCTTTTGTTATATAGATGATGATGAAACTGAAAGATGAATATCTGTGTAGGTGTTCAGCTACATCTAATTACTTTGATTGTATTTCATTTTTTAGATTCAGAATATATATTCACTATGGTATTACCAGGGGTTAAATTGGGATTTGTGTTGTGGGGGGGGCTCTGTGGTTTCAGGCTTTCGAGGAGTGCACATGTGTATGCAAAATCTTAACAATTGACAAACTGTAAAAAATAAGTGGACAGAGCCCTCTGCTATGAACACTAAAATGCAGATCAAAATCATTCTAGATGCTGGCAGTGTGCAAAATTACATCTGGTGACAATAAAGTCTTTCTGTAGGCCTAAAGGAGAGCATATCAATACAAAATACAGGGTTCGACATTAAGTCTTGTCATGTGCTTGTCCTTTGGACAAACAAATTGGTCACTTGTCCGAGCTAAAAAGTTGCTTGTCTGATTTTTTTTTTGGTGTAAATATAATTTATTCTGAAGCTTTATTCTCAACAGCGTTCCATCAGCTTTTGCATATTTATATCTGCATATTTGTGATATTTACCCCAAGGGCATTTTCCCCTAATCTTATTCATCTTTCATCAGCTTCATCTTTTATTTCAATGTTTTTTTACATTTGATAAATAAATTATAAATTGATCAATAAAAATAAAGCAGGACCGTTACGAATCAAATTAAATAATTTACACTGAAAAATTACAACTGCATTAAAAAATTGTATGATATTCTTTAAATATTTTTGAATATACAAATAAATGTTGGGAAAATGTAAACATGAAACTGAACCGCCAGTAGATGGCGGCAAGTGACTAATGATTCGTTCAAACGGCTAAATCATTAATAAATGGGCCATTGAATCTTTCACTCAAACGATTCGTTCAAAACACTGAATCATTCAGTAATAAAACGCAGTGGAGTGTCGCTGTGAGAGACGCGTGTGATCTTTGTTTGGAACTATTTTTGCTGCTGAAATTGAACAAAAACAGTCAGTAATGCATCTAAAATTAAGTGACTTTATTAACTTGTATTGAATTTACTTAACTTATTATTGAATGTATAAAAGTAGAGTCACATTTTTTTTAAATCGTGATTCCAATAACGTGGAAAACAGCACTCTTGGTCGTGTGATGTTATGTAACTGTATCATATGTTATAAATATAAAAAAACCTCCACATTTTGAATTTACAGCAGCATGTTTTCTTTGTGCTGCACTCATTTGTTTCGATTTCTCCTCGAGAGGCTGCGGGACTCTCAACAGCGCAACCTTGTTACTGTCAGCACATTATACATTATACAAACCGATTCCAAAAAAGTTGGGACACTGTACAAATTGTGAATAAAAACAGAATGCAATGATGTGGAAGTTTCAAATTTCAATATTTTATTCAGAATACAACATAGATGACATATCAAATGTTTAAACTGAGAAAATGTATCATTTTAAGGGAAAAATAAATTGATTTTAAATTTCATGGCATCAACACATCTCAAAAAAGTTGGGACAAGGCCATGTTTACCACTGTGTGGCATCCCCTCTTCTTTTATAACAGTCTGCAAACGTCTGGGGACTGAGGAGACAAGTTGCTCAAGTTTAGGAATAGGAATGTTGTCTCATTCTTGTCTAATACAGGCTTCTAGTTGCTCAACTGTCTTAAGCCTTCTTTGTCGCATCTTCCTCTTTATGATGCGGCAAATGTTTCCTATGGGTGAAAGATCTGGACTGCAGGCTGGCCATTTCAGTACCCGGATCCTTCTTCTACGCAGCCATGATGTTGTAATTGATGCAGTATGTGGTCTGGCATTGTCATGTTGGAAAATGCAAGGTCTTTCCTGAAAGAGACGACATCTGGATGGGAGCACATGTTGTTCTAGAACTTGGATATACCTTTCAGCATTGATGGTGCCTTTCCAGGTGTGTAAGCTGCCCATGCCACACGCGCTCATGCAACCCCAGACCATCAGAGATGCAGGCTTCTGAACTGAGCGCTGAGAACAACTTGGTTTGTCCTTGTCCTCTTTAGTCCGGATGACATGGTGTCCCAGTTTCCAAAAAGAACTTCAGATTTTGATTTGTCTGACCACAGAACAGTTTTCCACTTTGCCACAGTCCATTTTAAATGAGCCTTGGCCCAGAGAAAACACCTGCGCTTCTGGATCATGTTTAGATATGGCTTCTTTTTTGCCGTCTAAGGGCCCGAAGATCACGGGCATCCAGTATGGTTTTCCGGCCTTGACTCTTACGCACAGAGATTGTTCCAGATTCTCTGAATCTTTGAATGAAATGATGCACTGTAGATGATGATAACTTCAAACTCTTTGCAATTTTTCTCTGAGAAACTCCTTTCTGATATTGCTCCACTATTTTTCGCCGCAGCATTGGGGGAATTGGTGATCCTCTGCCCATCTTGACTTCTGAGAGGCTCTTTTTATACACAATCATGTTGCCAATTGACCTAATAAGTTGCAAATTGGTCCTCCAGCTGTTCCTTTTATGTACATTAAATTTTTCTGGCCTCTTATTGCTACCTGTCCCAACTTTTTTGGAATGTGTAGCTCTCATGAAATCCAAAATGAGCCAATATTTGGCATGACATTTCAAAATGTCTCACTTTCAACATTTGATATGTTATCTGTATTCTATTGTGAATAAAATATAAGTTTATGAGATTTGTAAATTATTGCGTTCCTTTTTTATTCACAATTTGTACAGTGTCCCAACTTTTTTGGAATCGGGTTTGTAATTATTATTATCCATTATCAGTCGCCACTCACACTAAATGTACTAGAATCATGCTTGCGTTTTGGTGATTCCCTAGCTATTTTTGTTATTGATGTTTTAATCAGGACAAGTAAAACTTGCCCCTTCCAAAAATTAAGCGTTAATGTCGAGCGCTGATAAGCTCGGCCCCGGACGGCCCGGCCCAATTTAACCCCTGGGTATTACTATAGAAATGTATCAAATGTCTTTTTAATTTTTGTATTATGTATTTAGTAGTTTTTTTTAAAAGAGTATGTGAACGTGCAGATTGGCCTGTAGGTTCATAGAGGAATCGAACCCTTGACCTTGCTTTGCTAGAGCTATGATTTGTTTGAGCTACAGGGAAATAAACTATATATATATATAAAAAGAAAGAAAAAATACCTTTGAAAAAAATGAACCTTTTTTCTNTTGAGCTACAGGGAAATAAACTATATATATATATAAAAAGAAAGAAAAAATACCTTTGAAAAAAGGAACCTTTTTTCTATGAGTGTACAGAAGATAATAGTGCCGTTAATCAGCCCAGTTCAGTTGGTCACAGCTGGCAGTTTATGCTGTCAGATGCATGTGACCCAAACGAAAAGGTCAGAGTGCAAAGGTCACAGAAGTGATGAGGGCTGGAGATTTCAACACTTTCAGGTGCAGTTGCTGAAGTTTCACATCAGCTCCAGAGGAAACAGGTGTGTGTGTGTGTGTGTGTGTGTGTGTGTGAGAGAGTCTCTTCAGCCACCTGGAGGGCAAACACATCTCAGTGTGACAGGTCTGTCCGAGCGGAAAACACAAACACACAATAACCTTGTAAACCAGAAAAGGATTTCAAACTTGTAATTAATAAGTTCACGCATCTTTAATTCTCTCTTTATTCATGAGCATCTGCCTCCTCTGACCTCAGAGCAAATGGAGTTATTGCATATTAAACAGCACAAATAAGACCTTTGTTCATTTATCAGACTGTTGAGGAAGTAGGAATCCGTGAGCCGGACGTCCCGTTGACTTTCTCCGTCTGAAGATGATGAGAAACTCTCGCCGCGTGCCAAAGAACAGAACGGCCCTCAGAGTTTGTACACGAGCTGAATTTATGGACGGCCGGACGAACCTTGGGAGTTTGTTGTCCGTCATTAATAACAGGCTCA
>RJVU01047220.1:141633-181987 GCA_003731715.1 Anabarilius grahami | reverse complement strand
AAATGAAGTTATTTAAGTTTAATGAACTAGAAAAATAACTTAAATTAAAGGGTTAATTCACCTAAAAATATTACGCTGCAGGTTTGAGCTTCCGGAAGAGGTTTGTTCTCATTCAGGTTCATTTGAGCTTCTGTGTTCGCTGGTCAGTGTTTATATGTGAATAAAAGCCTAAATTCAGTCTGTTCATCATATAAAGTGATCGGGTTGTGGACTGTGGACTAAACCTGCTCAATTCATATGGATTCGTTTTACAATCTCTTTATGAACTTTTTGAAGCATCAAAGTTTTAGTTGCAAAGGCAGTGAATGGAGGGTGAAGAAAAATATATTTCTATAATGTACTTAAAGTGCTCTATTTTCATGCACTAATTTTGTACTTAATATACTAAAAATTAATCTTAAGAACATCTAAGTGTATTCAATTGTGCTATTTTGAGACACCATGAAATATGAACTAAAATGTGCTTTTAATATACTATCTCTGTATTTAAAAAATGTATTTAGATACAACTTATGGCAGTTCATATTTCATAAGTTCATATTTAATGCCGTCTCAAAATAGCACAGTTGAGTACACTTAGATGTTCTTAAGATTATCTTAATATACTAAAATTTCTTCTTTAGTACAAAATTAGTGCATGAAAATAGAGCACTTTAAGTACATTATTGAAATGTACTTTCTTTTCACCTGGGGGGACAGAAATTGCTCGGATTTCATCAAAAATATCTTAATTTGTGTTCTGAAGATGAACGAAGGTCTTACGGGTGTGGAACGACATGAGGGAGAGTAATTAATGACAATTTCATTTTTAGGTGAACTAACCCTTTAATCAAATTACAGTTACAATTCTGCATCATGTTTTCCACCTCTATTCAAATTCAGAAAATGAAAATGTACAGTTAAATTCTGAATGAAGTGCAACCCTTCTGGTTCATCAAACCCTTATCATCATCATGTGTTTGATGTCCTCATTGAGGTTCCTCCACGAGAGATTTCCCAGCATTCTCAGGATCAACCACTAGATGACAGTGATTCTTGAAGTGTTCTTCACACTAAGAAAAACGTGGTTCTTTTAAGAGCTGATCACTGAAAGGTTCTTTGGGGAACCAAAAATGGTTCTTCTATGGCATCGCTGTGAAAAACCCTTTAGGAACTTTTATTTTGAAGAGTGTAGAGGAGATCAGCTCAGATCCTGCTAAACTTCAGGTTCAGCAGATAACAGGTCAACTAGTGTCATAATCTGTATGAAATATACAAATAAATGAGTGAATGTAGCATTTATACGGCACTTTCAGCTGCAAACCCAATGGACAGAATACCCTTCCAATAAACTCTCTCTCTCTCTCTCTCTGTACAGTGTGTCTCTGTCTCTCGCCCCTCTGGCCTTCGTCTGTAAGTCCATATGTCAGATGCCCGTCAGCGGCTGCTAATCACTTATTCATTGCGATCATGAATTAAAAATCCATCAGTGTGTTTTTCTCTCATCATTGGAGCCTGATTTATAAAGATTTATCCATGTGATCGATCCATGCGATCGTAGCTGAATTTACTCACATTCACACAAACATAAAATACAATAAAATACAATAAAAATAAAACACATTATGCAATATTTTATTTGTTTATGCTGTGTAGCTTCTCAATTTTCTGTGCAATTTTATAAAACAGGAGGACTTTCAGCACATATACTCCGATCATACCTTCCTAATATTGTGTTGGTCCCAAAACAGCCCTGACCCGTCGAGGCATGGACTCCTCTAGACCCCAGAAGGTGTGCTGTGGGATCTGCACCAAGATGTTAGCAGCAGATCCTTTAAGTCCTGTAAGTTGTGAGGTGGATCCTCCATGGATCGGACTTGTTTGTTCAGCACATCCCACAGATGCTCGATTGGATTGAGATCTGGGGAATTTGGAGGCCAAGTCAACACCTCAAACTCGTTGTGCTCCTCAAACCATTCCTGAACCCTTTTTGCTTTGTGTCAGGAGCGTTATCCTGCTGAAAGAGACCACAGCCACCAGGGAATACCGTTTCCATGAAAGGGTGAACATGGTTTCAACAATGCTTAGGTAGGTGGTACGTGTCAAAGTAACATCCACATGGATGGCAGGACCCAAGGTTTCCCAGCAGAACATTGCCCAAAGCATCACACTGCCTCCGCCGGCTTGCCTTCTTCCCATAGTGCATCCTGGTGCCATGTGTTCCCCAGGTAAGAGACGCACACACACCCGGCCATCCACGTAATGTAAAAGAAAACATAATGGCCACCTTCTTCCATTGCTCCGGTGTCCAGTTCTGATGCTCACGTGTCCACTGTCGGCTCTTTCAGTGGTCAGGGTGACTGGTCTGCAGCTATGCCAACCTTTCTTTGTAATCTGATTATGTAATCCAGATGTGATCATGTGATCAGTTTCCAGCACTCAATGAACGCTGTGTCTGTGATGTTGGTGTGGAATCATGATGGAAGCGTTTCCGTCGTCTGAGGGAAGGATGGATCCTCTGGATCTGGTCTGTGATGGAGCGCTTCAGACAGCCGAGTCCATTACGGCCTGTAATGCAGCTTTTGGCAGACGAGCGCAAACATTCATTACTGCAGTCGGCCTTTATTTAGAGGAAACTTCATCAGGCCGCGCGTCATTTAGACGCTGCACATGCCCCGACAGCATCAGCTCTGCTCACGTCCACCTTTTGTTTGCGTTGATAAATTCTGTGGACAGTTTGACAAGATGTACTTGAGCTCATCTATTGTGTAATTATTCAGATTAAAAAAACACTGAAACTCAACTAAACGAATAAAATCAAAGCAAAAGTTCAAAGATTGCAGTGTTTGAATGCAGATAGCGATTGCTGTGATGTTTAAAAGCCTGTTGGACGTACAGACGTGGTCAATGCATTACGTGTGTTTGTTCAACTGAACGCTGGACTGTCACGTGATTTAATTTGAAAGGATAAGCAGGGTTGCCAAATCTGTGGTTTATAGATATTGGGCTAGTTTTGTCACGCAGACCTGGCAACCCTGAGGACATGTGTTCTCCAGCAGGGCACAGTGGCATGTGTGTTTATGGCATCAAATTTTCATGTCTCTCAGAGGGCAGCTTTGATTTACGATGCCAATAAGCTCGTGTCTGGAGCCGACCCGCAGCCTGCAGCCAGAGCGACTGAGATCTGTGGAGGTAATACGAGCGGACCGGCCAGAAAACACTCCAGCATCAGTCACCGCTGCATTCAACACGCTTATCACTGGATCTGTGTGAGCTGTTAGATGTGCTTTCATATTTATGAAGCGCTTCAACAAACATTTTCCATATTTGTTTGTTGCTGATGTCGAAGGTCGTGTGTCACATTTTTTTCTCATTTACTTTTGTATAATAGCACGGCATTTGACTCCCCAAATCTGTGTCACGCAGCAAACCCAGTTCCAGCAGAATCGCTGCAGAATCAATATCTAGTTCTTTTCCATCTTCTCAGAGTCACATTTCTCCTGACAGCCAGAAATAGAGCAGCGTTTGTGTGTGACTCCCAGAGATTCTCATCCATCGGGACGCTCACACACACACATCCTTCTCCCGGCCCGTCCCTCCATCAGCTTTATGGCGTTTGTCTGTGAGATTAAAGCCACAGATCCTGCGTTTAATGGCAGACGGGCATGAGAATCCACCTTAAAAGACCAATTTAAGAGTGATTAATAGATGGAGGTGCGACACTGGATGGAGAGTAATGACTGAGGCGTTCACAGAAATGAGTGATGAAGAAAGGTTAAACGCTCTTGACCCGCTGCTCTCAATATTCTCTGGGACCTTCTGTGTCCGGATCAGAGGTGGATCTGGTTCTGTGTAGACCGGTTCTGTCCCTCGTGGGTCGTGATGCAGCTCTTCATCAGCGTCTGTTTTGTCGGATGTGCAGATGAGCGGAGTAAATTGTCCGTTTCAGATGTTCAAGATGGACAAACAGACGGAGTTTGAAATGCTCATTAAGCTCCTAAAGACTCGCTGTCTTCTGAAGAATGAACTGTAACCTTCATTATATGCAACACTCAGTGCAAATTACTTCCACATAAAGAGAAATATTTTTAACCACTGTCTGTGTGTGTGTGAGAGAGTGTGTGAGTGTGTGTGTGTGTGTGTGTGTGTGTGTGTCTGCTCAACTAAAGACGTTTATCTGAGGATTTTATTATTACTTTTTAACAGTTTAAATTACTGTATTTAAATACATTTTTAAGTTCTTAAAGCATCCATCCAACCATTGTGTGTCTTCTGGAGTTTATTCCAGAGAAACACTGAGTCCATCGCAGCAATGAAACATCATTTCAATAATAAAATATAATTCATATCTGTCAGTTTGAATGTAAATCGTCCGTCATGCTCTATTTTAATCCGTCATGAAAACAGGCCTAAAGCTATTTTAATGTGACCCTTTTCACTTAATCTGCCGCTTATACAATATTTCTTATCGTTTATAATGACGGGACATTGGTGTTGATGCGCACTGACATTTATTACCACAGTAGGCTAATATTAACACATCTTTCATTTTATTTATTTATCTTTTATTCGTGGCCTGCTGAACGTGATTTGTTTTGCACTTTAAGTTTGTTGTATTCCTCAGTTGTAAGTCGCTCTGGATAAAGGCGCCTGCAAAATGAATAACTATATATTATTATTTTTTACATAATTCGAACATAAAAGAGTCCCATAATTCCCATAAAGAGTCGTGCGCGTGCATATGCAAATATACCCTTCAAAATAATAATGCATTCCTGGATTATTTACATGCATAAAGTATATTCACATCAAGCGCCTTCTGTCAAAGAGACAAAAGAAAATAGTGTCTGAATAAATAAAACGCGGCGTTTTCTTCAGATGTTTTTTGTGCTTTTAGTGAGTTTAAATTGTTTAACACAAACTTGACCTGTTCAAGAGATCGCCGTTTCATCGCGTCAGAAGGTTAGAGCTGGCTTTATTCTGTGTGATCTGACTGAAGTTCTGAGATTATTGATGCTGTTGCTTCATGTCTTCTTCTGGCTTGAACTTGAACGAATGATTTGAACAGATGTGTTTAAGGTTTCAGTAGCGATTATAGAAGAATCACAATGTGGATGTGTGTGTTTGTTGTTGTCACGTGGTAGTGTACGGCTGGTGACGTCATCTGAACTTGCCTCGACGCCACATTATTTCCTGTCTGTTGAGCATTATTGAAATTCAGTTAAACAGTAATTCATAAAGTGTGACTGAAGGCGCTTCAGAGAGTTTTGAGTGTGTTCAGTTTCAGCTGAGATTTACAGTCATCTCAATGGCAGAAAGTGTCCCAATCAACCTGAATTCACCCTTTGTAAATGATTACTTGATCAAGCATGATTTCAGTATTTATAGATGGAAAGGCTTAATGCATATTTCATGTTAGAAAACTTGTATGGTATCATAGTACACGTCCAGGCATTCTTTAACGAACGGTTTAATTAAACCGGGTCTTCCTGTGACATCATGATTGTGACGGTCTGTAAATGAAGCATTAAGTCTCTTTATTGCTCTGCGCTTCTGCGGGATCTTCTGGGACGCTCCGTTCTCGACCTTCATAAACCCGTCCAGTGAATGTGAATCTAATGTTTCTCCATCACCTTCATGTTCATTAGAGAGGAAGGTTGTTTGATGTGTAGATGTTCCTCTGGGACTCTGAAGTTCGCTTGTTCCTCTTCCTCTGTATCCGTCCTTCATCCTCAACGGATCGCAGTGAACTGACGGTCATGTGTTAATGAGGTCATGGTTGTGACATCAGTTCCATGATCATAACATGACCCTAGATTTGCATTTCCAGAGGAAATATTAGCGATAGAAGTTTTCAGTCAGTAAATGTGTAACTGAAGGTCATGATGCTCAACCTTTAATCCAGTGGGAATAAATATAAATATAATGTTGTAAGCAATTTTTTTTTTCTTTTGCTTCTTAACATCTCTGTAGTTCAGCGATGGCGTAATATTATAAGTCTATATAAGTAATATTGTAAGTAATATATAAATCTCTGGTGTCTCCAGAATGTGTGTGTGAAGTTTCAGCTCAAAATCCCCCACAGATCATTTATTATAGCTTGTCAAATTTGCCCCTATTTGGGTGTGAGCAAAAACACGCCGTTTTTGTGTGTGTTCCTTTAAATGCAAATGAGCTGCTGCTCCCGCCCCCTTTCCAGAAGAGGGCGGAGCTTTAACAGGTCAACAACAACAAAGCTGGAGAATCTCACGCAGCCAAAATGAGGATTGTCAGTAACGGTGTTCAGCCTTACATTGTTCAAACCGGAGTCGACACTGATGGAGAGACTCAGGAAGAAGTTACAACTTTTAGAATGAAACTGGACGTTTCTGAATGGTTAGTGGATAAATTTATGTAGTTGCTGTGGAGTTGATTCAACTCATCCACTAGCATGTGCCGTCATGTTCATCTTTTGTGTTGAATTGACCCTCGTTTGTGAAGCAGTCCGGCGTAAAATGACGGCATGTCAACAACACTCTACTACAACAACTCTTCCTCTTCTCTAAAGCAGCCCAACATGGCCACGCCCCCTTTGTTGAGTGTTCTCGGGGGCGGGGTTTATGTAAATTTTAGGGTTTGTGATGTCACTAACCCAGCCGTTTGTTGTAGTCCTTAAACAGAGATTTCTGTAAAAGAAAATATCTCTCTTTGCATTGAACTTTCAGTGTCGTAACTTTGCAGATGTTGTTTATGCTCAAACAGCAACATTACACACTAACTAAAGTTAAAGAAGTGAAATCATAATCAACCACCCCTTTAAAACACATTACTGCTTTATGGTGGACAAAAGAATTTACAAAATGACTTTGAATGATTCACGTGGATTCAGATGGCAAATAAATCACCACACGACCAAAAAACAGTAGATAATTTGTCCAGGAATTTTACACTGAACTTTCTTGATTCGGATGCAAATAAAAAATCACAGATAGCCGCTGTAAATGTTGAAATGACCTTACGACCCCATGAGAAACTATTACCATCTGAATAGGGCTGTAGGGAGATTTTCAAACTTTATGAGCTGTATACTTATATAAGATAAAGATATAATAAAGAGTAGGTTGTGTTGAACTGCAGAAGAGCTCTGAACTCTGAAAGCTCCAGCGTAACTGTGTTCAGAGAAACGACTGAATGTGGGAAACATCAGTGCCTCTCATGAAGCGATGAATGTGCTGGACGAGAATCGTCTGTGATCTGCGTGTGTTCGGTGAGCTGACGGCAGATTTCTCCGAGGTCAGTGAACGCGGTCGAGCTTGTTCAGAGGAAATCTCCTGTCATTCCCAGCGACACAAAGGAAGTCCTGCAGGTCTGGCGTCGCTCCACGTCTCTGTCGCTGCGACCGGCTCACATACGGCCCCTGCGGCTCGAGCGCGTCCATCTGTCGCTCGGAGACTCCAGAGACACGCTCAAGATGTTCCTGATATCCCTGCCTTTCCTTAAGTCTCCTGCTTCTACTTTCTAAGCGTTTGCCCAGATTTAGTGTGACATATACGATGGCTGGCAGCCGCGCGTGTGTCTCTGGCTCTCGGGTCGCGGCTCTCCGGGACCTTTGGCCATCTGGACGAGAGAACGAGAGCGTTTGTGACTGTCAGACAACGAAGCGCTCTCGTCTGATGACTTTCTGCTATTAAATAAAAAAGAATAACCAGCCATGAATATTTCATTCTGCCCTTCAAACCGAATGTTTTACATGCTTTTGTATTGAAATCCTGCTCTGTCAGTGAAAGTTTGTACTTCGTTTTCCCCGTGGCAGATGTTCGTTTGATTCAGTTTTACCTCAAGCCATCAGACTAATGCAGAGTTTTGGCGTAGTTTGATGATTTAATATTCATACCACTTTAGTCACGATTAAAGAAGTTTGCTCTGATATTTTAAGTAAGGAGCTACTTTGTGATTTCTCGGGTGTTTCCAGGTGATTTCCGTGATCAAACCTGACATGATCCGAGTTCTGATGACTCATCTCAACACACTCATGAAGGCTGGATAACGCTGACACTGGACGCTTGTTGTGTAACACACCATCTGCCTGTTACTCATCCAGTGTGATAAATATAAAGCTGTTGTGTAAGGAGTGGAAATCATATTCCCATGAAACGGACATGCAGAACGTTTGCTGGTTTGTCAGATGGAAACGTGACGAGCTGAACTCATTTCAACACGTTCACTCAATTCACACATAAAGAATCGCTCCTCTCAGTTCATGAGTGTGATTTTGCACTGAATTGGCCTGAATATGAATTGGAATGAAATTCAACATGATGCATTGTGGGATATGAATTGAAAAAAAAGATCTCTGTCGATCTACAGTATATCTTTATAAGGCCTATAAATCTTCAAATTCCAATTCTTTTTAAACAATTATCAAATGTTTCTTTTATATGAAATATATAGAATCACTGTATTTTGCTACATAAGTTCAGATTAATTAAAGAATTTGAGTTCTGACTAAAGCTGTATAACGTCGTTTTAAACTCATAACTCATGCAAACATTAAACATCATCAGAGGATAAAAACCATCCTTCATTATTGTACATAATTTCATATTTTGCATCAATCAACAGCACATTATTATGAAGCCGAGCTGATTCTGTCACGCTGTGCAGTTGCATCAGTTATAGATCAGTTATTTTTACTTCCAGTTTGCTGCATTAATATTTCAGTAAAACATTTGAAATCTCTTTTCAGAATATAAAGTCTGATGTGTAACATCAGCGATTCGTCACTGTCATCACAGGATCGCTGCTGCTTTGTTTCATCATGCGTTTGTTTTTCTTCATTCTCTCTAGTTAAAATGTGGAGCTTTCTGTGTTGTTCATGAGGTTTTGAAAAGAGTCTAATTAAGGAAACGTTCTCAGATTTGTGTGTTTGTGCGTCAGGAGCTTTTCTCCACATTATGAAGTTCAGCGATGATGAATTCAGCAGCTTCACCTCTGCAGGAATCAGTTGCTAGGAAACAATCATCACCGGAATAAATATGAGCACTAAAGTTTGAGAACAGTGTTTGTGCAATTGAAACAATACAGAGGGAGTTTTATTTCACACGAAATCACATTTATATTTACAGCTCAACACTGTGACTTGAGTCTGAAATCATATGAAGTGAGTAGAAAACGTGTTTCTTCTGTCATTTTAAACACTTAAAGCCTTTATGTGTAATGCATTATAAATGTTTTCATGATGTATGTTATAATGCATTATATCTTTTAATAAAAAGTTGTAACCAAACTTAAAGGGCACGTTTAATTCTCCTTTCACAAGATGTAATATCAGTCTCTGGTGTCTCCAGAATGTGTGTGTGAAGTTTCAGCTCAAAATACCACACAGATCATTTATTATAGCTTGTCAAAACACGCCGTTTTTGTGTGTGTCCCTTTAAATGCAAATGAGCTGCTGCTCCCGCCCCCTTTTCAGAAGAGGGTGGAGCTTTAACAGCTCAACAACAACAAAGCTGGAGAATCTCACGCAGCCAAACACCTTATAAATGTGAATTTTGCATAGTAGGTCCCCTTTAAAATGCATTATAATATTTGCCTTAGTCCTTGTTACATCTGAAATTGGTTGTTTGTTGTGTGTATTAATGCATTATACTTTCTAAAGGTGTAAAAAGTATTATAACTGTGGTTACAGTTATTCAGGAGATCATACAATGCATTATAATGTGCATTACAAGACATAATTAATGCATTAAAAATACTTTTATGATACACTATAGAAAGGCCTTAAGTAAAGTTATAGTGAAATATTATATAGTGCTGTGTCTTTATTTTGAAGCGAATCACTGAAAGACGAACACCTGCAAAGACAGGAGTGGATGCGGTTGCCATGGTTTCTGTCGTCCTGAATTGGTGCTGAACTTGCCAACGTCTAAAAAACCAGAGGCATGTAATCATCTGCTGTGGCTTAATTAGAGCTTATTAGGTTCATGTCCAGTCCTTGGGCTAAAGTCAAGCGTTTATAGTGCCGTGGCTAAATAAAGACTGATTTAACTTGACTTGTTTCTTGGAAACAAAGCAGCACACGATAAAAGTGCTGAAATCCTGCTGAAAGGGTTTAAAAGAGACTGAATGATCCGGAGCTTTAAGTGTTGAGTTCTCAGATGNGCTTTTGACAACTTTGTAAACATGTAAAAGACAAAGAAACATTGCACTTTTTATTGTAAGTGCAGTATGCTTTTTTTTTCTACAATGTTGTCAGTGGGCCATGTTGACGAGCATGCCTTAAGTAATGTCTTTCATATTGTTTTAAAGACCAAATAAACATTCAAGTGTTGTGCGAAATCTGTTGTCTTTCTTTGTATTCTCAACTTAGAATTTTGAGTACAGCTTGCTTGAGAAATGTAAGGCAATCAGTTTCCACAAATTCTTCTAGTAAAATGAACAAGCACACATGTTAAAATAACTGTTTTGTTTGAGTTCTGCTTACAAACCCCAACTTAAATCTGTAAGTTGACTGAACTTTTGAAATTGAGTTACTTTTACTCAAGTTTTATGGTAACCTCTACAAATATACAAGTTAACTCTACAAAGTAGTAGTTAGTAGTATTAAGTCAAAAATTATGACCTAATTTGCTTGAAAATTTTGAGGCAATCAGTTTCCACAGCTTTTCTAAGTAAAGTCAACTTATTACTTTTTACAGTGCAGAAGCGTCTCACATGATTGTGTTCCCAAACACCAGCATCCGAACGCAAGATCACATGACAGCGTTTATTGTGTTTCGTCTGACGCTCTGAGACTCATTAATGATGGAGGAGAAAAGAGCCCGATTGCGGCAACTTACACTTTTATGACTGATATTTCACACCAGTTTCCCAGGAAGTGATGATTTTGTTCTCTTGAACACATGTGATGGAAACACTGCTTGCAAATATTTTATGACATATTCCAATTTTGCGCAGAAGTTAAGTTCACAACTTTGGATGTAAACGTAGCCATTGATCTCTTTCTGCTGCTTTATAAGTTCATTTTGCTTTTCATCCTGAACTTTTAATCATTTCTAGAGATTGTGCCGGTATTAAACGGAGTCTCTGGTTTGAGTCTCGCGCTCATTGTTATTCTCTTTTCATCACCTTGATTCTTTCCTCCTTTATTTCTGCTTTTCTTGCACTCTCCTGTCTTAATCTCCGTCTCTGTGTTCTGTTCTCTTCTCTCCATGTAGCGTCTCCCTTCCGTCGGGGAGTTTTAATTAAAGCAACCGTATTTCACAGGCTTAGCGAATAAATCCAGACTTCCTGCTACAGTTTAATGACCTCAGACTCGTTCTGATTTAATGTCGGAGGAAACAAGAGAAAGAGCGCAGCAAATAGAGCGCTTTATTCAGGCAGAACGTACAGGTTGTTTTGTTTGCCTGTTGTTTTATGACACAATGGTGTCACATGACAATATGAGCATGTCAGCTGGATTTGGACGTTTTCTGAAGGAACTGTGAAGGAAGTTTGACACGAGACATGATGCAGTGCTTTAGCTCTCTGTGGTTGTGGTTGCTAAGATGTAATGGGTGGTTACTAGGTAGTTCTGTGCTTTCATCTTGTTCAAATCATTATGATAATATGAATAATGACTTAAAGAGTAAATTGACCCAAAAATGAAAGCAATGTCATAATTTACTCGCCCTCATGATGTTCCAAACCTGTAAGAAATCTGAGTGATTTCTGTCCCTCCACTGACAGTCCACGCAGCTACCACTTTATCACGTCAAAAAGTTCATTTAAAGAGATCGTAAACTAATCCATATTAATCGAGCGGTTTAGTCCAAATTACCTGAAGAGACTTGATTCGCTTTATATGATGAACAGATTGAATTTAGCCTTTTGTTGACATATAAACATTGACCAGGGCAAACATTGAAGCATTGACGCAAACGTGCCGCGTAACACGAGAACGAACCTCATTGGTTCTTGCTGAAGCTGAAACGTGCCGCGTAACTCCAGAATGAACCTCATAGGAGAATGTCTAGATTGATTTAGATACAGGAGATACACGTGTGATCCGAACGCATGCGTGTTCTCACGTGTGATTCTCGATTTCCTCAGATATTCTGTCAGTAGTGACGCGGGAAGCTAATTTCTGTGCGCTGTCTCATTTGCATGGCTTTGATTGTTACTCTTACATGCAGTGAAGGGCTTGCAAGTATTTCACACCCACAGAATGAGCTGCAGCAATAAGAGTTTGGGAAGCGCTGCTGTAATTAGTCGACGCTGGATGGGGCGCTGCAGGAACAGAGGAGTCGCTCAGCTGGAGCCGCATGAAGGCCCCTCGTTACACACTGACAGCGTGCGATTAACGGCTCGCTCTGGTTATAGAAGAGAACAGACGTCGTCTTCTCTCGTGCCGTATTGTGTTGGTTTTATTTTGGGCCGTACAGTTCAAATGCTCCTCAACGGAATATTGTAAACATGATCAAATCCACAGGCTCTGATTGGGAAGATGGCAGCTTAGATAGAGAATGGTGCGTGTGAATCGTATTGGTAACACCTCGTCTCTTTGTTGAGCGTAATTGAGCCGATTGTTTTGCATGAGTCATGTAGTAAAACCCCAGAGAGATTAATGCAGAGGTGAAGTCATATTCTCAGCATGATCTTGTGTTTCTCAAATGCTCCATAAACCGACAAGTTTGTGTGTTTGTAGGACAGATGACATCAGTGCTAATTCTGCTCTGAACTCTGGGTTAATTATGCATTAGAATAAGTTGTCAAAGGCAGAACGAAAAGAAGCCAGAAGATCTTGAAAGAGTTTTTCCTGCACATGGACAAAGGCAGAGATGCTTTATGTCATACGTTTATCCGTAATCCTGCCTGATTCAGATGCACTTTAAATGAACGTGAATCACTTACTGAGGCTGTAAATGTGAGATTCATCAGAGAGACGTTTACACTGAGCGTTGATTGTAAGATAAATACCTATAAAGCCTCACTGGCTCATTTATTACAGCAAATAAGAGTCGGACATGAATCCTCTCCGTTGCAGAGATTGTACATTAAAGCCTCTGAACACAACACACATCATTACACAACAAACTTTGATTAATGAGCCGTTTCAACACAAAGGCCTCTGTGGAGACACTTTTCTCTCATGGGTTTTGCTTCTATAATGTGTTTGTATTATAAATATGCTCATGTGTTCATTGCTGAAACTTTAGATTGGCCGTGTTAATAGATTCATAGATTAGCGCCGTAACTCTTGACGTCATGTTTGTGTGACGTCTCTGGCTGCGATCATGGTTGCGTTCCAGTTCGTTTTATTATGCCCTTCCCTCGCTAACTTCCCTCAGTCTCGTTGACTCGGATGTGCGTCATTGCTTGCGGTGCACTAGTGCCCACTACAGGCGGAACCCTTGCAATGTGTTTAAATGGAACGCTCTAAGCCAGTGGAGTTTGAGACCACTGCTCCAAGCCCTTGATCACTTGTGGGTAAATGAAGTGCAAGCGCTGCGAGTTGCTGTTGTGACGTCACAATCGTGTTGCATTGTGGTCTATGGATCTGTCTGAAGTGTACATATAAGTAGTTCAAATCGAGGGGGTTGAGGTCTGTCCATATAAACTTCCCTCATCCACTTGATGAATTTGGATGCACTTCAAAGCAGCGGCGAGGATGTGCTTAGGGAAGTTTGTGAGTGTCTAAGAGTGGAGTTAAACGCAGCTGTGTGTCTCTGCAGGTGCTAATATTTCATGTTTCATGTATTATTTTTGAGGGTTTGGGTTGAACAGGCTTTTAAATGGGCTCTTTTATTGTGTCATATCAAATGTAATGGAGAGAGACGTGAGCGAAGGAGTCTCTTTGAAGCGTCCTTCCCATTTCCTGCAGCAGAATTCGCATCACACTCGCGCAGCATGAGCCGGTGCTTCACCGATGACCTTTAGTCTGGAAAACAATCGCAGAGATCCTCCAACTTCACTGAGTAATTGAAAAGCATTGCAGGAGTTTTTCTGGGTCTCTGCAGAGAATGACATCTGACACCATTTGGATTGTTTACTGTCGCTTGACTCAGTTTTTCCCCTTCAATTCGACACGACTCCAGTCAGTCCAGGACCTGCATTCAAACTACTCAGACCAGAGAGAGGCACACATCTTAAATGCCATCTATGTTATATTTCTTTGTTAATTGTACGTTTTTTTTCATTATGTTGATGAATTTTATGACTCAACACTGAACTTACTTAAAGGATTAGTTAACTTTAAAATGAAAATTACCCCAAATTTGACTCACCCTCAAGCCATCCTAGGTGTATATGACTTTCTTCTTTCTGATGAACACAATCTGAGTTATGTTAATGAATATCCTGACGCATACAAGCTTTATAATGGCAGTGAAAGGGATCAACGAGTATGAGCTGAAGAAAGTGCTTCCATCCACATCCATCCATCATAAAAGTGCTCCACACGACTCCGGGGGTTAATAAAGACCTTCTGAAGCGAAGGGATGCGTTTGTGTAATAAAAATATCCATATTTAACAAGTTATGAAGTAAAATATTTAGCTTCCGCCAGACTGCCTTCCGTATTGAACTTGCGGAAAAAGCTTAACTGATGCAACACTTTTTTCACAAGTTGAATTTGGGAAGGCAGTATATTGACAGTATATCTATTTTCTTCTAGAGCTGCTGTACAGCCAAAACAAATGTTGTTGCATTATTATTTTTATTTACCGGTTATCACTGTAAAGCTGTTTTGAAACAATCTGTATTGTAAAAAGCACTATATAAATAAAGGTGACTTGACCTGACTTCAACAACATTGTATTCTAGCTTCATTCATTCTTTATTTATCAACACTTGAATGTGGGTAAGTTTCATTTAAAGAAACAACATTTTGAACAAAAAGTTGAGAAAATGGCGTATTTGTCAAAGTCTTGATCCGGATGTGATTCAGAGCGATGATCAAAACACAGATGCAGTAGATCGAGTCCTTCATCACCCTCAAAGCGTCTTTTCCTCTTCATGGGTTCAACATTTCGTTCAGTAACGTTAGGCAGTTTTCATTTATATGCTGTTTAATGTTTGATGATCGTGTTATTTATGTGTGTCAGCAGTGCTTTATTTGCTTGTTTCTGTTTTTCAGGAGATGTGTAAAAGCGCCCCCTACTGTTTAACAGTTAAAATATGGATCGCTGGAAATTTATGTCAAAGGTGGAGAAAGAGTGAAGTAGTTTTGCTCTGTTTTTTAAATACACTGCCCTCCAAAAGTTTGGAAACGCCCTAGAAAAGTGGGGTTTTGGACAATATTGGCATGAATCCTTTTTCATTTGTGATAATTTTGCACTGATAAGGGACAACACAAACTACGAAAACATAACAGTTTATACCTAGAAAAAACTTTAATTTTCGATTCACCAAAATATCCACCATTAGCAGCTATCTGACCTAAACTGGGTTCTAATTGGTTCATTGGCAATCAATTGTTGAAGCTATTAAGGTGTGCTGACCCAAAAATCTTTTACAAACCTGGGCCAAGTTTAAACCAGTAACCAGCATCACAGCTGGCAAAGGGGCGTGTCTGACTTTGACATGTATATATTGCCATTATTATGTAATCAAAATGAAAATTATTATTGCTGGTCTTCAATGATAATGTCAAGTTACTTTAATGTATTTGCACCAAAAAATGATAAGGATTTATGCTGATATCATCCAAAACCACACTTTGCCAGGGGTGTTTCCAAACTTTTGGAGGGCAGTGTACATACTGCATAAATTGGAAAAAAATGAAATGTGTTTTTTCTAATATTTTTATTTTATACATTAATGGTGCACAATGTAGAGGTTAATATTCTTTAGTACCATGAAATACAGCATCAAAATACTAAATATTTAAAAACGATATTATCGATCTCATTTCATTGAAAGTAAAAAAGTTGCTCTCAAGGTGTTCAGTCACTTTGACCTCGAGGACTTCTGAGTGTGAGCCCTAGATGAGGAGCATCAGCGGGTTCAGAGAGTAAAGAGTTCGTGTGCTGCAGGATCACTGGTGAAACCTGCAGCTATTTAAAGCATCAGATGCGAGCGGTTTGCAGCTCACCGTTACATAATTAATGCTTGTTTCATTTGATTGCTCAGCCTCTGCCGATCAATAACCCGCGGTCTGCGGCAGAGCCATTATGCAGCGTTTGACAGAAGTGTTCTGCACCAGCATTATTCCACATTTAGCACAATCCGTCTGAAGGAGAAAACCAGGGAGACTCATTTGTCTGTTTTCACCAAGAGAAACACTTTGTTAGCAGAATTCAAAGAGTGAGATACGGCAAACGTGCAGCTCTAAAACGGCCCGCGTGCTGTGGGAAACACGGCCGACGAGAGACTCTCTAAGTAGATTTGGGTCACGGAGAGCCGTGAGGTAGAGCTGCGGGCGACACTGATACATTTCAGCAGGCCCGGAGATTAAATCCATCTTCATTTAATAGCAGAAGCCGGTCGCGCGCAGGTGCTCTGAGAGCCTGGCCGCGGCGTGACGGAGCATAAATCCAGTGGCACAGAGGAAATCCGGCCCGGATAAAGTCATTGCGCTTGTTAAATGGGCTGTAGTAGCCTTGGGTCTCATTATCAAAGTTTCGCAGGAACTTCTCAATATTTCATGCGTAGCGCCCCTCCTATATATCAATATGTGTGAATGCCATTACAACTCTGCTTAATATTTTAATTGCTTCCCAGGAACAGAGGGTGAGCCAAATTGCTTTGATATCCCCGAGGCTTCGGCGGTAATGAGATCCGCGTCCTCTCTGCCTGTTTGGAAGGTCCTGACCTCACATTCATCTCTGGGCTGTTTTGGAGGGATCGGCGGAGGAGCGGACGGCCGAACTGCGCTAAACGCCGCCTGATGGATGGCGTGTGTTCGGATGCTTCTCTAAAGCTAAAGAGCCGTGAAAGATCCCACAAAGCGTTCCAGGATGAGAAACCTGCAAACTATTACATCACATCTAACAAATGAACTTCATTTCCCAGAATGCATCAGCAGTGTTACCTGTGAATTGTAGTTCCTCTTCCTGTTCCAATCCTGTGTGTCGAGGCCAGCTCACATTCAGGAACCGAAAGCAGCTGATTCTTCAACTGTATTTTGTCACGTTACTCTTCCTGTTATTTGAAAAGAAGCACCGTTTTGAGCTGCTGTCTCGCTCCTGTGGTTAAATGATTAGTTCTCTTCAGAATTAAAATTTCCTGATAATGTCAGTTTCAGTGCAGCTTCAAAGAGCTCTACACGATCCCAGACGAGGAATAAGAGTCTTATCTAGAGAAACCATCGGACATTTTCTAAAAAAAATAAAAAATTATATACTTTTTAACCACAAATGCTCGTCTTGCACTGCTCTGTGATGCTCCACGCATGACGTAATCATGTTGGAAAGGTCAAATCCAGAGTTTACAAATCGAACGTCAAAGATTAAGTCAAACGGCCTTTACAAAAAAAGGTAAAACAACGATGTCGGACGATTTTGAAGTTGGAGGAGAAAATGAGATGGAGTTTTTCGCCCTACAGCGGTACTTTCCATGTGACCTTTCCAACATGATTACGTCATGCGTGGAGCATCACAGAGCAGTGCAAGACGAGCATTTGTGGTTAAAAAGTATATAATTTTTTATTTTTTTTAGAAAATGTCCGATTGTTTCTCTAGATCAGACTCTTATTCCTCGTCTGGGATCATGTAGAGCTCTTTGAAGCTGCACTGAAACTGACATTTGGACCTTCAACCCGTTGAACCCCAGTGAAGTCCACTATATGGAGAAAAATCTGGAATGTTTTCCTTCATTTCTTTTCCACTGAAGAAAGAAAGACATGAACATCTTGGATGACATGGAGGAGAGGAAATTATCAGGAGATTTGAATTCTGAACTGAACTAATCCTGTAAGTTAGTAGTGACGATACTTTGAGTTACGGCAGAGAGTCACTGTAAGTCATTGGTTGTTTGACAGATGCTGTCACAGGTTCTGTTTCATAACTTACCCATGTGCTGCCATCACCTGCCACTCAACAAATGAAATGCACACAAGCAAGACTGAGACACACACACACACACACATGTTATAGTGCAGTTCTAGACTGTGTGTGTTCTGGATATATGTAAATAACTCATGCACTCACAGATATGACTGTCCAGTTGTGCTATTCAAGAGTGGGATTGCTGATGTCATGATGTCAGATTTATTTATTTATCTATCTGTGATGGACTGAAGACTCGTGTGTCTGTCCTGCTCACAGATTCAAGGTTACAGTGGATCACAAATATAAACAGCACAATACTCACTATATTCATGTGATGATATTCACTAAACTAATGAAATGCAGCAACACTGATTTATTCATAGACACATAAAAGACTTTGGTACATTTTTGCTGAATTATAGCGATAGTCGTGTCGTCCTGCAGACGTGTGTAGACTATGATGAGATATTCTGATGCTAATCAGATGAGTGATTTCAGTCTCTGATGTCGGTTCTTCTTCTTCTGACCGCGTGTATCTGAGCAGGTTTGTTCTGCTGTATTAGTTAATTGGGTTTCTTCGTTATTTCATTGACTCTTATATCGAGTGCAGGGCCGGTTGAGCTCCAGCGTCAGTTATTTAAACTCTAGATCTGCGATCGCTCAATGATTTTCAAAGGTTTTATAGCATATGTTATTTAAATCTGTTCTTCTTTCGGGTCACATGACGCCGTGAGCTGCTGCTTCTCCATGTATCAATGAGCAAGAGTTTCACTAGATTTTGAATTAATCAAGAAATCAATTAGTATAATAATTAATTCGCTTTAATTACACAGTTCTTGAGTAGATTGGAAGCTCATTATTTATTCAATAATTAATGTGCTGTGATTAAGTGTAATCTCAGTATTTAAACACCTCTGTGTCATTTGTGAAGAGTGATTATATAAGTAATAATGAATCGTTATAAGCCTGACGAGCACGTGTTATCCGTCCATCCGCCTGTATCCAAAGTTAGGAAGTGTTAATGAGTATTAAATCATCGCACTCATCTTTTGTTTACACGTCTAATTGTAAATGGAATTAAAACTTGGGAAGTAACAAATGAACGTTAGAAACCATAGCAACATTTAATCTGAATTTAAGCTGACATCTGAAACTCGTTATTTCAGGTATATTCTTGGCGCTGCAGAGCTTCATTAGTGTGTGAGACTGAAACACAGAAAGAACCCTGTAAAGATCACTAGAACATTAAAACTGTGTGAGTTCAGACCCTCAGAGGGAAGCGTCGAGACACTCGTGGGATTTCAGTCCAGCTGGCCTTTGGAATCCAGCCTCCGTTTCCGACATCATTTGGCCGAAGCCTTGAATTATAAAAGCTCCTATCAGATGCTCTTGACAAGGTCACGTCATTGTCTCCTCCTAATTACTTTAAAAGAGTTCTGGAGTGCCAGTGAATGAAAGACTCTGATTGTGGACCAGAGTGAGACCTTTTATGAGCACATCGTCTAACATCCGCTGTGATTAAAACCGTATATATTAGAACGGCAGTGGTTTAGTTAAGCGACGGCTGCTGGGAGGTGTTTGCTTTACTTCAGCACTGCAGTAATTCATGTACTTCTGTAGAAATATACAGTTATTTGATTATATTTCCCACCATCAAATAACGCCTGTCGGCTAAATGTGCTGAACAGATTTCTGGGTTTCTGCATTTACACAATCTGCTTCAGTTTAGTTCAACAGTCTCAGTGCTGGAGAACTGCTTTTTAAAGTGCCCCTATTATTCTACTTTAATGGCTCCTAATTTACATTCATGCAAGGTCAAAAAACACTTTAATTTTCTCATAATATCCACTGCAGCATCAGCTCTTTTCTCTCAGTGTCTGAAACGCTTCGATCAAGGATTCGGTCTCTCTAAACCCCGCCTCTCTGAGAGCTGCTCTGCTCTGATTGGTCAGACGGCCCAGTCTGTTGTGATTGGTCGGAAAACAAACGCTCATTATCATATCTGAATCTCAGCTCTTGATACGAACAGTAACGACGGCGTCGGTTTTACCGTATCAATCTCTTTGGCAGCAGAAAACAGTGTCTTCTCGACATGAACAACACAAACTCTTCCAGTCTCAGATACAACTGCAGTGATTGAGGGCGGGGCAAAGAGACGCTGTTCAGCCAATAGGCTGACATTATGCAAATTAGTTACCAACCTACACAGGTTCAGCAGGAAGTGAGACTGAATTACTGACGACTCGTTTCAGTTCAGAATCGATTCTTTCTTTTTGGAGACAAGAACTCCATTCGAAAAGGATTACAGGCGCACTTTAATTGGTGGAGAAGAATTAGAAATGAAAATAAGTAAATAAATGCTGTATGTTTCAGAATGCATGATGGTAAAACGCCCACAGCCGTCACTGTTTCACCCTGAACTGACGCACACAAGCTCTTTTATGTTGCACAGAGCCGGCGACGGACACGTGTGTTTCATCTGCTGCAACGCTGAGACAGAACACATCAAACGAACCGCGTCCATCAACCAGCTCCGATTCCCGTGAGCTGGATCTTTTATCATGCTGAGAAAAACTTCAATATTCCTGCTCAGATGTAAATCCTGTTTTTACATCTCTTTACCAGGAGATTTGATGAAAAATATAAGTTCATTGAGTTTTGAGTGCTTATGAATAGTTAGAAGTCATTACTAAATGTGTCTTTTGGAAGTAACCGGTGAAGTTTTTAGGTTCCAGAGCTGATGATGTCACATGGAGGGGCGGGGCAGAGATCAGACCACGCCCACCAGCAGCACTGGCGACAATGACATCCAAATCTGAGGTAAAGCTTAAGCCAATAAGGTAAAATTCACTAAATGTTAAGATATCAGAAAATATAGAAAGTAATTATCTTATTTCCCATGTCCCAGTTTACCAGAGATATTGTTTTGAAATTGTAAAATTTGTGTCCCACTTTGCCAAAATTCTCCCAATGTACACTGTAAAAAATCTCCAAAGTTCAGTTGCTGCCTTCATTTTTTTAAGAATAATTAAATTTGGCTGTATAAGTCTTTTCAACTATTATTATTATTTTTTTTGAATCTTGCATAACTTAAAAAAGGTAATTGGTTAAATTATTTTGATGAGTTAAATTAATGGAAAAACATGTTTCCATGACTTATTGATTATATCATTTTTTACAGTATTCAAGGTTTAATGTGCATCATGTTTGTCTGTAATAATCACATTAATGTTGCACCTCAATCAAGCAACAAATGAAGCTAAAAACCCACAGAGACCGGCTCTCGTCATGTGTGTGTTTGCAGCAACACTTCATCACGTTTCCCTGAATTCCGGTGGAAAAGCAGCATGTTTCTTGCTGTGACAGCAGAAGGAGGAAAAGTGGAACATGAACTGGAAGTAAATGAGTGCATGAGATAAATTTGGAGTCGATACAAATGAGATTTGGAGCAGCGTGAAGCACTCGAGGAGATTGAACATCGCTGGCCTTATGTACGTTTAATTTACTGTATGACTGTTGTGTTTCATTGCTCTCATGCAGCCCGACACACACTCCCGTGAGGCCCTCGTTCATCTGCTCAGAAGACACGGACTGATTGTGAGCAGAAAGCTCTTAACCAGCTAAGATCTGATGGTGAACATCTTGACTATTTTCTTCCAGTATCCAGACCAGCACAAACCAGCATGGAGGATCATTCCTGGCTCGGCCGGGTTCTGCGATGGATGCGATTCTCTGCTTACTGTCTGTTTGTTCTCAGATCTCCTGCCTCTCCTGCCAGTGGGATTCTGGGAAGGGTTTCCAGGTGAAGCTGTTTCACAGTGACTCACCGGCGCAGACGTCGGGCGATAAATCCACTGTGGAGCAGTTTAACCAGCCCATTCAGGGAGAGAAAGACACACACTTATTAAAGCAGGCGTGTAGGAGACGCCATTAGTCAAGGATTTCCTCCTCCTAAAGCGGCAGTCAAACAGTCCGCGTCCCTCAGGGTTATGATTCTCCATGCAACAATTCGTCACAACGCTCTTGATTGAAAGAACTAATAATGAAACGGGAAGGGTGCCAGTTTTCTGAGAGAGAGAGAGAGAGAGAGAGAGAGACTGTTAGAAGCATCTCACATGAGAGAAAGAAAGAGAATAAATAGTGTTTCACAGCTGCTCTGATTAAACTTGAAGGCCTCGTGAATGACACTTCCAGTTTATGATAGGTTTGGGTTGATTTAGTTTAATTTAGCGACTGGACTGGATCTGATAGTGTGTCTGTCTGTCTTTCATACTGACATTCAACTTTGCCTTTGTAGTTAAAAATACTACGTCATTTCACATTGGTGTTTCATCTTCATCTGTTCATCATCATCAGAGAAGCTGACGGTTGTAGATGTTTCGTTTTAGTTTGGCAGGATCGTATCGTGTCCTGTAAGATCATCAGAGCGAATCAAACGTCCCGAAGGCTTCGTGTTTACCGCTTCTAAAGTGACGTTTCGCCTCAGGACAAAAACACGCCGTCGACTAAAACAATCTGTTGGCTTTGAAACGCATGAGGTTACGCTGATGAAACCGCTGAGGTGTGTCTCCTGAAGGCTCCGTCTGCCCTTCACTCTTCCCTGCCCACTTCCCTCTCCGTTTTAATACGCCGCCATCTGAGCAGCGATTACGCCTCACAGATCTCTAATACGTTTGCACATCATCGAGTCTCAGGGGTCTCAGACGGCAGTGACCTTCAGAGCCGCGGACTTCTTCCCGCTCGCCAGCTCTCCGCTCCTCCAGGATCATCTGTTTCTCCTTTCCTCTCGCAGGGATTTTTCCTGCTCAGCTTTACGGCTCTTTCCTCTAATTGCTTGACACCGCAGGTTTGATGGAGCTCCTCTGTGAAAAGCTGTTGTGGAAACATGGCAGTTTAGTTGCACCTGTTTAAAGTCCATAAACGTCGAGTGAAGTCTGACAGAGATTCACACCAACGCAATTGCAATTACACTCATTTAGCAGCACAGCTTTCCTGTAGCTCAGTGGTTAGAGCATGGCACTAGCAATGCCAAGGTCGTGGGTTCGATCCCAGGGATTGCACATACTCAGATACAAATGTATAGAATAATGCAATGTAAGTCGCTTTGGATAAAAGCGTCTGCCAAATGCATAAATGTAAATGTAAATGTAAATGCATAGACTGTAAAAAAAATATGGACGACGCACCTTCACTCTCTTCCATTGTAGAGAAGTGAAGCCGCCAATGTCCAAATATGGCGTCTCACATCTCTGAGTCTGCGTGAAGTGGAGCTGTGCTATCATGGCCCCACCCACACTCATCAAGGCCCCGCCCACACCCATTAAGGCCCCACCCACATCGATCAAGGCCCCGCCCACACTCCCGCAGAATCGGTTGGTACAGTTTATTGCAGAACAATTCATTATGTTGGTGAAATAAACGGTTATGGAAATGTAGAAATTAAAGTTGAAGCTCCAGTCTCCTCCCAAAAATCCCGAAAAATTCCGTTGGTGCCTCATTGACGTCTTCACTCAGAGAAGCTGTCAATCTCAGCTGTCAATCATGATGTCAAATCCCCGTTTTTATAGCATCAAATAACTAACTAAACCCAAACTTATAAAGAAAAACAAACACTTGAATTTACATCAGCGTGATAAAAACTACCTAAAATATTTAAAGTGTAATTTTATTGTTTAGTTTGTCTCACATCCCATTAGATTACATGGAGAGGGCGGGGTTTATGAGCGATACTGCATCCCACCACCTGGGAGCGATCTAAACGCTTTGGTTTCACATTTCAGGACTTTAGTTCGCAGCCGGTGAGGAAAAATCTTTTGCTTTCCACAGTCTCACAGCAGAGATGTTTAGTCTGGAAGCTGGAACTTGAATTATTCATTGAGAAGCAACTTTCCTCTTCTGTAGTCGTCAAAACATTAAAAAAGAGATCATATTGCATCGTTTCTCTTTTAACTGCATCAGCGTTAGTTCTAGTTATATTCACTGAACCTGCTTCAGGTTTGTATAATATTCTGAGTTTGCATTTCACTTTTTATTTATTTTTTTGGAATACTGAATCTGTTTTTGAGCAAGTGAGATGAATACATTTTCACATTTAGTCTAGAACTACAGTAACCATCCTGTTCACACGCGCCTCTGCGTCTCAGTCAATATATGGGAAAACAAAGTATGCTAACTTGCGTAACTTATTTGAAAAAATAACTTTGTAAATTTAAAAGTAATGTATAGTTACTTGGGAAAAAAGTAATCTGATTACATTACTTGTAACGTGTTACGCCCAGCACTGATCGCGGACATGATGATGTGTGTCTGTCCTGAGAGCCGCGTGTAAGAGTGTTTTTCATGACTGTTTCTCAGAATAATCGCGTGACTGAAGCTGCTGTTGTTCATCTTCTCGTAACGAACAGCATTAGCATGCGCTCTCCATATCCGCCCTTTCTCCAGTGACCTCCCGCTCTCTCAGACGCGCTGTTGTTTCTCTCTCTGCGTGACTCGACGTCACTGACAGCACCGAGCGGACGCCGCGCTCCGGCAGATGGCCTGTCACACTCCTGCGCTTCACCTCTCCTTGTAAGTCGCTGTAAGTCACATGATGTAACCCTGGGTAAGATCGGGTCAGATGTGAACCACACTATCTGATATTGTGAAGTTACCATAAAACGAGGAAGTTTCTGTTTCAGAGTCTGAAGTTCTAATAAGATTTATATATGTGGGAATGATGGTTTACTCACCTGTGTGATGGTTCATGTGTGTCTTACAGGCGATCGATGATCTGACAGACATTTGAGGGGAATAATTTAGTGAGTAATGATGTAAATATGGGTCACATGACTGAATATTTTTAATTATCAATGAATTTCTCTGTTGATGGTCAAGTTCAGTTCAGATGTCGACATCGACCTTATATTGCGTCTCACTTAATTTTTGTTAATGCAGATTCATCATGTTCTAATTTGAGCTGGAAACACATTGAAGACAGAAATTCAGTAAAAATGTTCAGGTCATTTTGACTGGAAAAAGTGCAGAGCTGCTGTAAAAAACCTTTTCCTGATGAACTGTGTTACTGTATATGCTGAAATATTAAATTAGATTGTCTGAAATAAGACAATATGTGCAGTTTTACAGTCAGATACTGAATGACCTTCTTCACGATGAGAACATTCCCAGAAGTCCCTGTGTGACGCTCCTCATTCCATGTCATTTCCTGAGCTACTTTATGTCACTGTGAATGTTTATTGTTGTGTGTTTTAGCAGAGGATCATGGGAAGGACTAGTTTGATGATCTTTAATCCGTCATGTGTCCTTCTGCTTTATCATCTGTATTATTATTCTGGACTGCAGTATTTGTAAGGTATCAGTCAGATTCAATAATTCTAGTTAACTGGATGGTTAGTTCACCCAAAAATGTATATTCTGTCATCATTTATGTTTCAAACTCATAAGAATTTCGTTCATCTTCGAAACACAAATGAAGATACTTTTAATGAAATCTGAGAGATTTCTGTCTTCTGTTTATATTTGATACTCTCTGTACATTCACTGATCAATGTTTATATGTGAGTAAAAGCCTGAAATAAATCTGTTCATCATATAAAACGATCGTGTCTCTTCAGAAGACCGGGATTAAACCACTTCATTCATATGGATCAGAGTTTTGGGTGAATAGATTTTCAATGGAGGGACAGAAATCTCTCAGATTTCATTAAAAATATCTTCATTTGTTTTGAAGATGAACGAAGTCTTACTTTAAAGGATTAGTTCATTTCAGAATTAAAATTCCCTGATAATTCACTCTCCTCCATGTCATCCAAGTTGTTCATGTCTTACTTTCTTCAGTGGAAAAGAAATGAGGGTTTTTGAGGAAAACATTCCAGGATTTTTCTCCATATAGTGGACTTCACTGGGGTTCAACGGGTCCAAATGTCAGTTTCAGTGCAGCTTCAAAGAGCTCTACATGATCCCAGACGAGGAATAAGAGTCTTATCTAGAGAAACCATCGGACATTTATTTAAAAAATAAACATTATATACGTTTTAACCACAAATGCTCGTCTCGCACTGCTCTGTGATGCTCCACGCATGACGTAATCATGTTGGAAAGGTCACGCGTGACGTATCTGGTTATGACCTGTAAAATATACAGTCACCAGGATCCTGACATGTAACATCTGAAACATTCTCAGAAACAGCTGACAGATTGAGTTGAACTGAATGGAAAAGTTTTAAATTCATAGTCAAAAAAGTTGGCATTGAAACTTTCTGAAATGTGTCTGTGTTCCATAACGTTTTGTTCCCCTTTGGATCTGCAATCCTGTGTGTGTGTTTGCCAAGACCTGGTGTACACAGTTAACCTGACCCATGAGTGTGTGTGTGTGTGTGAGTGAGTGTGTGTGTGTGTGTGTGTGTGTGAGTGAGTGTGTGTGAGGGTCTGATTCAGATAAACGCTCTGGGATGGTACTTTGCTGTTGTTTCTCTGGCTGAAAGTCTTTCAGTTTCTCCTGAAGTGGGTCAAAGGCCACGAGAGAGAGCAGGACTGTGGGAGAATCACGTTCACACTGTCTGGATTTTCCTCAGGATGATGGACGTGTTCAGGGTTCACATGCAGAAGTAAAGTGCACATTCACTACAGTTTCCTCAAACAACACTTTATGATGAAGGTTTCAGTGTAGAAACAGTTTACTCCCACAGTGTTGCGTTATTAGCGTCTGCAGGGTCTGTAATTTTCCAGCACTTTCTGCGTTTTTATCTTCAAAACTAAAGGCAGAATAAAGCTCCTCACAGGTTCGACCCAGAGCTCCGTCGCTGTTGTTTTTTTAACGTGAATAATAGGCTCAAGAGCCCAGTCGCTCTACACGGCTTTTCATTTCACCCCGCCATAATGACTCTTTTGAGCGCAACGAGATTATGAATAATGAGCGCTTTGAATGTCCAGGTACTTCATGTCAGCGTAAACTCACATCCAATTACCACAGTCAGATAAAACAGCGCTTTCCTGCTAATCCTGTAATTATACATAAGCTTTGTTTTGCCTTTATTACTGCATGCAGAAATCCCTAATAATAAACATGTTGTTTGATATTTTAATTGACACAGCCTCATGGGAGCAGCGGCACGCGCGGAGAAACGTTGATGCTGCTCGAGCGCTCGCTCATGATTCGCTGCTGTTCTTCAGCTGATTTACTGTAATATTATTAATCAGTGAAGGTCATCTTCATGATCTGAGTCATAGTTTCACATCACATCATACATGCATACAGGATTTCACTGCATCACCTCATGACAGGCATTTGCCATGTGGATGATATTTTATATTCACTTTCATTTGGTGCTTAAAGGATTAGTTCACTTCAGAATGAAAATTTCCTGATAATTTACTCACCCCCATGTCATCCAAGATGTTTATGTCAGGTGGAAAAGAAATTGAGGGAAACATTCCAGGATTGTTCTCCATATAGTGGACTTCACTGGGGTTCAACGGGTTGAAGGTCCAAATGTCAGTTTCAGTGCAGCTTCAAAGAGCTCTACATGATCCCAGACGAGGAATAAGAGTCTCATCTAGAGAAACCAAAATAAACATTATATACCTTTTAACCACAAATGCTCGTCTTGCACTGCTCTGTGATGCTCCACGCATGACGTAATCATGTTGGAAAGGTCACGCGTGACGTAGGCGGAAGTAGTGGATCTCATTTTCTCCTCCAACTTCAAAATCGTCCGACATCGTTGTTTTACCTTTTTTTGTAAAGTTCGTTTGACTTAATCTTTGACATTCGCTTAGTAAACACTGGATCGGTATTTCCGCCTACGTCACGCGTGACCTTTCCAACATGATTACGTCATGCGTGGAGCATCGCAGAGCGTCCTACAGATTCTGTGCAGTTCTCACTAGATCTGAATCTTCAGATGAATACTGTAACACTCACACTGATTGATTGACTGCTGTGTCTCCTTGGCAACAGGCGTGTGTTCACACCTCCCGGGTCTCAGAACCCTGTTTAGTTCACTGTAACACAGGCTGATGTGATTATGTAAGACTCTTGCTGTTGGTCAGATGGTCTCTTTCTCTCCAGCATGATTTCTGCATCGCTCTTCTGTTCTCTGAACATCAGCTGCTCATCTGAAGTCATTTATTGATCATCGGTGTGTAGAAGCTGCTTGAACGTGTCACGGCAGAAAACATACAGGAAAACTCTCATTTACGGCTGTCGAGAAGAAACGTCTGTTGCACCTTTGAAGATGCTTTCAAAGTCTTCCTTCACCTCCAAACTCACCATGATGAAATATTCTGAAATATGGGATTCCAAACATATAAATTCTGCAAATCATTAAGAAAATGAAAGTTTTTATGTTGAGCAATCAAAGACCGCGCTGATAAAACACATCCAGGGAGAGATTCAGAGTCACGCGCCGCAGTGAAGTTTCTTGAGCTTTATTTCTATCGGTAATTCCAACAGCTCTTCATTACTCACATGTTCTGGTTACCAAGTTCAAGGACAGAAATAAACGCTGACTCAGAGAAAGATCACACCAGCTCTCAGATGGAGAGTGTATGAGTGTGTGTGTGTCACTCAAGGTCATTTGTTCATTAATGCTCTGTAAGTCTCAGAGCCGTTTGTGGAAGTGCAGCTTTACAGTGAAATTTCTGTAAGAAGCAAGATGTATGTGTGTGTGTGTGTGTGTGTGTGTGAGAGTGTGTGTGAGTGAGCGTGTGTGTGAGAGAGAGAGAGAGAGAGAGAGAGAGAGAGTGTGTGTGTGTGTGAGTGTGAGTGAGTGTGTGAGAGTGTGTGTGTGTGTGTGAGAGAGAGAGAGAGAGTGTGTGTGTGAGTGTGTGTGAGTGAGCGTGTGTGTGAGAGAGAGTGTGTGTGTGTNCATGTTCTGGTTACCAAGTTCAAGGACAGAAATAAACGCTGACTCAGAGAAAGATCACACCAGCTCTCAGATGGAGAGTGTATGAGTGTGTGTGTGTCACTCAAGGTCATTTGTTCATTAATGCTCTGTAAGTCTCAGAGCCGTTTGTGGAAGTGCAGCTTTACAGTGACATTTCTGTAAGAAGCAAGATGTATGTGTGTGTGTGTGTGTGTGTGTGAGTGTGTGTGAGTGAGCGTGTGTGTGAGAGAGAGTGTGTGTGTGTGAGTGTGTGTGAGTGAGCGTGTGTGTGTGAGAGAGAGAGAGAGAGAGAGAGAGAGAGAGAGTGTGTGTGTGAGTGTGTGTGTGTGTGTGAGTGAGTGTGTGTCTGTTCCAATCAGTGTTATAGTATTTATTAATATTTTGGATTATCTTTATATTTTTATATTTTCAGTTTTATTAATGTTTAATTCTCTTTAATTTTAGTAATTTTGTTGTGTTTTTGTCATTTTCATTATCTTTTTTATTTCTATTTAGCTTGAATTTATTTTAATTTCAGTTTTAGTTTTAGTAATTTTAGTACTTATTTCAGTTAGTTGCCAAAGCAACGTTTGTAATGGTAATACTTAATTTTATAAAGTTTTATTTATAATTATATATATAATATAAATAATATAGTGTATTTTTGTAATAATTATATTTTAACAACAGAGTGATTAGTGTTAAGAATAAAACATCTCTTCTTCAGTCCAATCAACATGTTTTTCTGCCTCTGTTTGACATTTTGATTCTTTCCACAAACAGATTGTTAATGTTTCTGTGACTGTACAGATGAACCCTGTCATGTGTGCTCAACCTCTGGAGATTCAGAACCCACGGTGAAAACCTGTTTGAAAATGACCCATGTAATGACATTACAGTGTGAATCGCTGAGGTTAAAAGCAGGGGTTAAACAGACTATAATCGGGTTAAGAGGTGTGTGGAAAACCCATGAAAGAGTCTATATTGTTTCGGTTAAAGATGATGAAGGTCTGATGAGGATGATGATTATTACATCATCTGTGAATCATAAGCATGATGGACACATGCACAGAAGTTCATCGATGAATCTGTAGAAATATTAGATGTGTGTCAACGTGAAGAGGCGCGGATGAGTGTAAGTTCAGAGCGTGCCGTGTCCTTGAGCGCTGCGATCAAACACGTTTGTGTGTTTGTGAGAGTTTGTTGTCCTGTTGAATGCGAATCACAAACACTCGGCACTAATACGGCGTATAATGTGACACTAAATATGCAGATGAGTCCAGTTGAACAGATGATTTTATATATGCGTGTCATGATGCCATCTGTGAGGGTCAGATGATCCCGACCACACCGGAGAGAGAGAGAGAGAGAGAGAGAGAGAGATCAGGTCGATTCATCTCAGATGTTCAAATGATAATTACAAAACAATCAAAACATCTCAGATGTTCAAACAGTCTGACATTCAGCACAAAGGCAATGTAATAGATTTGAAGCAAAAGAAAGATCATATTTGAAAAAGCCTTCCAGTTATTATTTGTGAGGAAAACGAGGTCATGCAGTAACTTCATCCTCCCGTAGGAGAGAAATAAAGCAGTGAAGTGATTCAAGTCCTTCATTTCTCTTATAATGTTGTTTGTAAATGAATGAATCCTCTTTACGGCTCCTGTTTCTGTAGAATAGATGGTGTTAATATATACAGCTGCACAAATCAGGTCAATTTCCTCTGTATTTCTCTCTCATTTATCTCTGCTGGCGTTGAGGGACCAGCGGGAGGATTCTGATTGGCCCCTGCACGGCTTCAGGCTCTCTGATTGGCTGAATGATGCATCCGTCATCTGCTGGATCTCTTTCTCAGAGATGCACATATGAACAGCACACAGTCTGTGATATTAAACGCTTGGCTTTGACAGGTGAAGAGCAGCATTACTAACTGCTCTCTAAATCAACACACGGTCAATCATCAGTCACCGGGGTAAACGAACCATTTACATGATCAGTGTGAATCAGTTCAAACGTATAGAATCTTTGTTCTGAATGTTGATCATGAAGAGTGTTGCATCTCTGCATCTTCCTCTCATGCTCGACTTGCTGATGGAAGATCTCATCTTAAATTTATGCAACGGCAAGAAATTATTCATATTTAAATAAAGTACACGGTGAACTTGTCTCGGTGTGTTTATCATGTGACAGGAAGAAGGGTTCACTGAGTTAAAGCCAGTTAAATGAGTTTTCAGCAGAAAACAGAAGGAGAGTTTGATGGCCGTGAGCACAAGCATTCTCAACATATAGCAGCGTCACTGTTACAGCCCTGCCCCTTTTTCCTTTGTTGTTTGTTGTGAGACTGGAGGGACAGAGGCTCCTCATGGATGGGCGGGACTCAGTGCTGATCATGGGCCGCACCTGTGACACTCTATTTAAGAGGCTCATGGATTTTAGTTTACTCTCTCTCATTTTTGTTTTGTGTTCTTGTTTGGAGAGTGGGTTCTTGAGATTTTGTGTTCCCATTTTTGTTTCCACAACTCCACAAACCCCATTTCCAACAGTTATTTGATTTGTTGTTCCTTTTTTATTCTTTAATATTTTGACCCTAGACATTATTTGTTTAACTTTAAATAAACTTAGAGTTTCTTTATTGAAACCTATTTTGTGAAATTTCCTCTTTATGTTGTGACTTTGAGGCGGGTCGTAACATAAATTGGGGGCTCGTCCGGGAACAAATAACTGTTGGAAATGGGGTTTGTGGAAACAAAAATGGGAACACAAAACCTCAAGAACCCACTCTTCAAACAAGAACACAAAACAAAAATGAGAGAGAGTGAGCCAAAATCCATGAGCCTCTTAAATTCTGCTGTGAAGCTGCTCTAAAAAGAGATCAGATCATAATCTCATTATCCAGATCAGTTCAGTTCAAGTTTTGTGATGCTTCAGTCCTTAAGACTCCATTAAATCACGAACGATTCAGTGATTCAGTCTTCATAAACTCACAACAAAGCTTTTCTGACGTCACTGAGAACGTTTGATCTTTAAGTGATGAGACGAACCGGAGCAGGACTGAATCTCCTGGAAAGATCCCGAAAACATTGATTAGGAATGTGATTCTTCAGTTTGGACTCAGTGCTTGGAAAAGCACATGTGTTGAAATCCAACTTCATGTAAATGAGTGTGAGAAATCCAGCGTTAGCATCAGTTCTGGCAGGTCACGTCAGTCAAGCTCGCATCAGCTGACTCCCAGGTGACTCACGATAGGAATACGACGCCTATCACAGCATCCATATATAAGTTCCTCAGTATTATCAGCAGCTATTGCATTTCTCAGGAGCGAATCACCCTCCTCCATCCCCAGCTCCTCCTCTCATCAGTCAGGATTTGGCCTTATGATTCCCCTGAATCAGACTAAATTTTGAAATATGTGTACATGTTAAATTATTGACATTAATTATATCTGCATATATTGGTTCTGTTGTGTTTACCCTGCTCTCCCTGTTCTTATCCATGTTAGGCTGCATGGATGCGCAGGGAGTTCTTGCCCAGAACAGAACCATACCGCCAATACAAACTCTATGCAATTATCAATCATATTTGACGATAGTGGTCCTGACAGAAGAACATGTTCAGCTTGTCTGAACCGAAGATAAATTGTGATTGTGTCTCAGAACAACATGAATGCAAAATTTTGGTGTAAAAACAGAATGTGTTCCTGTATTTAACCTGAACTCTCTGTTTTCACTGCAGCTCTTGACAAAATAACAATCAGCAAATGAAGCCGAACTCTAGATTATTATAATTGAACAGACACGCCGCTGGATGCCGACGCTCTGTGGGATTGTGGGACGTGAGTGAAAACCACCCTATTTTTATAGAACAAACTCTTGATAAGGTCACAGAATCACTGCTCAGTTTCCCAATGTGATTCAGTCTGAATCATTTCATCAGTCTGATCTGAACACTCGCTCTGAGCTCCATCATCTGCCTGTCGATTTTCTCCATCCTGCAGATGTTTCTGGCTCCTCAAACCGCATCTTAGTTTCTCTTCATCAGATACAGGCTGCTCAGATTCCAGCATGTTGTTCCCAGTTTGATTGTCCCTCTGTGGTGCTTCAATCCCAGAGGAAAGAATGAGTGATGGATGGATCCGTGGTTCCCACATGAGTGTGTGTGTGTATGTCTGATATGCTGCACTGAAGCAGATAAACTTTTGCGGTGTGTATCTGTATCAGATGAGTGTGTGTGGCTGTTCTGGGAGTTTAGAGGGTTACTTTATCTCCTCCATCGCTCCTGTATTTTTATGTGTGTTTCCTGTAATCTGAGCAGAATCTTGTTGGACTCTTTATCTTCTCAGCAGCACAGATTCTCCACGGACGAGCTGCAGCTCCTTTCGAAGCACCAACAGGTGCCAAGAAGTACTGTGGTTTCTGGATGTTGTACCATGGTACTGTACCACTACAGTTAAACTGATTTGTTAAAATTGATGTTCCATATACGAATCCTTTGATCATGTAAATGTAAAACATAGAAACATTATCAGACGTATTGAACAGAAAATGCAAAGTGTGTTTTTCTGGCAGTTTTCCATGGAGGATCTACTGTATGTCTTTTATCTTATGCTAATGAAGAAGATTGATCCTCTGCGGTCTTGAAACATCTTCAGAAAGTCTCTATTTACAGCAATGCTGCTGATGATTTCTTCCACATTCCACGCTGGTTTCCGTGCTTCTCTTCTTATTATATGTTCCGTCTTTATTTATGCATTTATTTCATGTCATTCAAAAGCAAACATTTGATCTCATCTTTTGAGCCTCAAATCTGTGCTGCGCTCTATAAAAGAGGTGCTTTCTGAGTGAATGTGATGAAGAAACTCGACAGCTTTGATCATTATAAAAATCAAACTGCATAATGGAACTTGAAAGAGACGTCATTATTTCACAATGAATCGCTGGGACCGTACTTCAATTATTATTGCAATTTAAATTAGATTTTTGCCTATTTATTACACCACTTCTGAACATGGCATGGAACTCCATTTAGGCTGCAAATTAATCCAATTTCGCAAGAGTGATAAAAACCTGAAGTTTAACTATGACTTTTAAAAGAGAGCAAATTTGGAGTTAAGCTTTGTGAAATGACTGAAGATGAGGTGATTTTTAATGGATGTCATGGAAACGCGTGCTGATGGTCGCTGAGTTTCTGGTTCGCATGAGAAATTTTGTCTTGCGTTCTTCTGCGTGATGAGGATCATTGTGGTAAAACAATCTGGACATCCATGCCACATTTGTAAAAGCTTCAGTCTGAAACGAGTCCTGAAGCGTTTATTCAGAACGATGCAAACTCAGATGAAGTCTTATTGTAGATTCAAAAATATATTAAACTTAACTATAAATATAGGGTTATTTTTAACCCTCTAGTGCTCTTTGGACAGTTTTGACCGAAAAAAATTTACGTTTTGTCTTTTTAGAATTTTTTTACTTCATTGGAACGGTACGAAACTTGGTAAAGGTTTTGGCACTTGCTATGTGAAAACACAAAAAATCATGGTCATGATTCGAAAAGGTTAAATGGCCCTGAAAGAAATAGTCACACTTGTGCTCCTGGCAGTCAAAAATGAGCACATTGGAAATGAATGGAAGTAAAATTTCATCTAGTGGAAGCGTTTGGTACTGCAGCCAAACAAAATCTTACTGAACGCTCATTTTTTGAGATATCAAGCTCAAATTTGGAACACAACTTGTTTAGATTTATGGCTTTGAATTTCTTGCAGTTTTAGAGTAAAATATGTTTTTGAAAATATATATTTCATATAAAAATTGAAAATAGAATTTTTGTGCATTTTTCATAACAATAAACGTAAAATTCTTTTAAAATTCTTTTATGACAGTTTATGTTGGAAATTTCATTTTCCGGTCTATGCTCAAAAAGTGAATACATGGTATATACCTACAGCGTAAATATAATTTAGTACCATAAAATCCACTAAAAATACAAAATAATCAATAAAAAACATAATCGAAATAAAATATAATACATTCATTTCATTCGCGGAGAGCAATAGAGGGTTAAATGAAACATTACTTTTTGTGAGAAAAGGAGCACTGAAACACATTTTGAACCGATTCATTGAATATAACTTTTATTTTTGTTATTTTNTATTCTTTAATAATTGCACTGTCCATGGAGCGGACCTGACTCTCATTTCACTGCTGGTTATATATGCTCTATATAATTGTGCATGTGACAAATAAAACTCTTGAAATCTTGAAATCTTGAAAATCTTGAAATCTTGAATTTAAATAAATGATCAGATGATATCATTTTTAAAATATTTTTCTTTCTCATTAAATGCTACATATAAAGACGTCATGAAGACGTCTTTACTCCCGTATTGTGCCATATACCAGAGTGAATGGGCTTCTCAAACAAGAACAAATGTAGGGCGGGGCTTGATTTTGTCCGTGGGGAATTGATTGGATGGTTGTGGATTGCTATTGGTGGATCTCATATGAGTGACAGGTTGCCCCGCCCTCATCATCAGAGAAGAGAAGAGATGCCGCAAGAGGGAGGAGAAGATATTCTGATTCAAGATTACCAGGAACATGAATTAAAATTATTATTTTATTTATTTATTTTAAAACAATAATGAAGTGCGTGGATAAGTCATTTAGAATAAATACTGCAATACTGTGATTTCATGCTGACTTTAACTATACCATTCAAAGTAACAGTTCTAGAACAGATGAGGTCTACAGTAGGTTTAGTCAATATTGAGAGGCAAAAGAACATAAACCATTTTTAAACGAGACTCCAGAACTCATTCGGAGCACTGAACACGCTAACTAACCCACACACGCTGACCTAAATCCACTAAACTCTCTCTCTCCACTCAGATCTGATGCTGTTTGTCTGCGTGGCTGATGGGATACGAGGGATCGGGTGAGGAGTGTCGCCCCGGGGCCGTCCTGCAGCGAGCCGAAACACTTCCAGACAGAGCTTGGCATATAAACGGCGTGTGCATGAGCGGGAGAGAGATAGAAGGAGAATCGTTTGGGGCAGAAAAAGCTCGTCCGCTTTGCCAAATGTTCCCGGGACAGACTGACACACTTTAGAGCAATGCACAGAGGAAATGGGGCGGCGGAGACGCACGTGTGTGGAGGTCTGGAGACGACTGCGAATCTAGGCCACTGCCAATCAAGCGTCTTCAGATAAACCTAACCTTTCTCTCGCCTTTCTCTCCTCCACCTGCGGCTACATATTTATGTGTTTTATTAGATTCTCATCTGATTATTATTCATTTGAACACCAGATGCCCAGACAGGACTCTCAGAGAGGAACTTTATGATGCCGTATCACAGCTGCTGCAAATAAACGTTCACAAGGTCGGCAGAACCTTCTAGAGTTTGAGCGTTTTATGCATGCAATCAAAACGATATAAAACCGTAACGTGCATCCAATCAGGCCGTCGTCATAACGTTATGAAAGTCAACAAATAATCAGAGCAGCAGTGTCTGATGGGTAAGAAGTGTATAGGTGGGACGAGTAGTGATCTCTTTCTGCCGCTCGTTCACTAGATAATGATGGAACGCTGTTGAGAGAACTGACAGACTCGCTGATTCTGCTGTTGAACTTTTGCCTCGGAAACCGTTTGAGTGTCAGAATAGTTCTGCTGCCGGTCTGCTAAATGACAGCTGACGCCATTAACCATCCTCTCCCAGCCGTTCAGTGACAAACGAGAAGCTGAATCTGCATTCAGAAGAGGACAGAATGACAGAGAATCGTGGCGGAGTGTGTCAGGAAGAGAGCGTGATGCTCTCGTGTGAAGGATCAGTCAGGTGAAGTTTGTTGGCCTCTCTGAAATATCTTCATCACTGGCTCCAGCCACACCATTATGTGGGAGAAAAGCATCTTTCTCCATTCATGTTTATTGCAGTAATATAAAGCAAACATCTCCTGATCTTCTAGCAGCTGTTTTTTTCTGTTGTTTGGAGGCTTTTAATTTTTTTTATTTTTTTTAATTCCATAATGTCACAGGTCATTGGTCACATGACATTTATAACTCAGCTGATTGGCTCTCAGAAGCGTGATCATAAGTCACACTTGGCTTTGAACATGCAAAATGTGAAACATTCAGTGAAACATGAAACTTCTTCAGCTGAGCTTCATATGTGTCCAGTCTTTAGTGTATGAATGGAAGTCAATGGGAATGCTCACGTTTGGCTCTCTCCAGGTCTCGCTCATTTCATAGCATGACGACTCTAAAGCCGTTTTCTCTGAAGTCTCCTCCTCGCTATTCACATCATTATTCCTCGTCCTTGCGCTGCGGTTCCAGAGGACTGAGGAACGCTGGGCCATCTGCATTAATTACGTGTGAGCGCTTGATGTCTCACATGGGACTCGCCATCATCCCATGACATCACAACAATGCCTTGATTAGCAGTAACCGGCTAATGATGTTGACACCCTTGTCTATCAGGTAGTATTATTTCTAAGGCATTGTGGGATCCACGGCTTTATCCTGCATGTTTGTGAGTAATGCTTCCCAATGCCAGGAGCTCATATCTCACATGTTTGAGCCTTTTTTGTGGTTTTTAACAATAATCTCCCAGTTGGCTTCATTTAGATGAGTAGTGATCAATTCAAGTGAATGTAAAGCTTGGCTCACATCACCAATGAAAACCTCAGCAGAACTCAAGTCCAATATTGAGACGCTGAGCAATAGTGTCAATGGCCAATACTGAGCAAACACACACCGTTTGATCAAACAGCAGTAGTAATAATGAAAATAATAATAATGGATTGTAGATTTGTAGTCTGACTGGTGTTTTTTTCAAATGGCAAAGGCTGAACTGTTGTAAAAGGCAGCATGTATTTAAACGAAGTGTAAAAAAAGGTAGATGTGTTATGATTAGGGTAAATAGTGGTATATTCTGTTTGTACCAAGTAAAAAAGCAACAAATAAAAAGTGCATACAGTTATATATGCTGTTCTGTGATGTGCTGTTTGTAAAATATCTGCACAGATGGACAGAGTCAGTGAAAACAGAGTTGACCATGTGCACTCAGTACAAACAGGCTCTGCCTTTTTATAAATACCCTTTAGGAGCAAATCTGAAATGTCTGCATGCTGTTCAACAGTGTAAGAGCTTCTGTTCGGGCTGATGCCTCGTCATGACACACGAAGTGGACAGAAATGTCCTCCAAACCACATGTTAAATACACGAGTAATTAGGACTTACAATGTGGGCTTGTTAAAGGGGTCATGTCATGAGAAATGATTTGTCTATAAGAGGTCTTTGTACAATTAAATCATCCTGCAAGTTTCAGAGCTTAAAACACCCTCCTCTTTATAAACGCAGCATTTTTAATCAAGCTCCAAATACGGCGAGTTTGGATATTGCGGTATTTGAGACGTCACGTGGGCAAATACATTTGCATATGACTGCCTCCAGAGCATGACATCGATGAATAGTTATACATCATCGCACCATAGGCCCCGCCCACTGCTATCATAGGCCCCGCCCACTGCCGTTCAGTTGCTTAAAGGCTGACAACGGCTTACACTGGATCTGAGCGTCACGTCTCTTCAAAAGCAAACAGAAGCCGTTATAATGACTGATGCTGTCTACACTGATACAGTATACAGATGCTTTTCTGACATACTCCACACACTTGAGTCTGTCGACAACAGGAAATAAAGAAGAAGAATGTTCATTTTGACAGCTTTGTGTCTCTCTTCAGACTTCAGAAGGATCCCAGCGTCGGAAAAAAGTGAAGGTTTATTTTAATGGCGTCCGGGATTGCAACGAAGTATTATATGTTTGTTCGGAGCATTTTGTTTTGTAAATGAGGCACAGTGTAATGGAGAGTTTGCAAAGAAACTTGTTGACAGATGAAGCAGCGACTGACAGCAGCTGCATCATAAACCGTAAGCAAATGATTTCATAATGCTTTGTCTGTAAATGACAGTTTTATATGGATGATGTTTTCAAAACACTTACTCGCGTGCAATAGTGAGTGGGCGTTGATACTGTTTCCTGTGCAGTGACATTAGCCAATCATAACAGTGGCCATTTACTGACAAGCCCTAAAAGAGCCACGCCTTAAAAACGACATTTCAGACAGAGGCTCAGAATGAGGGTTAAAAAAAATAAAACTTTATTAGCATTAAAAGTGAAAATATTCACATAATAAAAAATCTATGTCATGACCCATTTAACAAAAGGAACATATTCACTTTGCTATTCACCAGAATTACCAAATAATAAGGCTATACATTATTAAATAATGTAAGAAAATTTTGATGCCAGTTCATCCTCACAGCATCACTGTCACAGGACTGAATGCTGATGACGGGAAAGCTGACTGAAGGAATTCAGCGGAAACTCTTGCTGGTGTTTGTCGCTCCAGGCGTGTAAAATCAAGGCCTCAGGCTTTCTACAGGGAACTCTATAACTGCTGAACTGAAATGTAATTTGGGTCTACAGTAAATGAATCTATACTGCCGGTTTCTTCAGCGTTCAGTCATACACAGGGCTCTATAGTAAATCGGTTCACAGTGCAAACAGATAGGGATTTAATTTTCCCAAAGCACAAAAAGCAGTCACCAGTTAAATGTGAGATCATTCACAATGGAATAAAACAGAACGGAATAGAAATATAAGAGAATTTGTAATCTGGAACTTGTCCTGGTTTCTGTCGCCTCCTAAAACAACCTTCTGAGCAAACATCTCCACTGTTAATCAGAACGGATCTCAAATATATGAAGATTCATGCTGTGGCTCTTGGTTTCTCTTGTTTGTTTGTTTGTTTGTTTGAACCTGAAAACATCTACGTCTGATTCTGCTAATCAAGCCTTCTCAACTCTAACTCAAGCAAAGCTTCACTTGAAAAGCAGCACTCGTCCTCGAGCTCTCTGACTCCACTCTTGCCTTCGCTGTTGAAGTGGATGATTCGATAATGACACAGGCTATCAGTGACTGTTTGTCCTGTAGGTTTGTGCTCATGGCAGCCATTCAGCACTATAGAGACAGCGCTGTTACTCGTCTGATGTCCCACTGGTGCTGATCAGGGCTGACACGGGTTAGTTAGTTGAATGGATGGGTGACCTCCTTGGGAAAACTACATCCGCTGGAAGAGTAAGAGTGAGTCCAGCAGGGGGCGCTGTAGAAAGACTCTGAGCTGAACTCTGACCACATTTACCCATCAGCCTCTATCAATCATCCATATACACAGATTGGCTGAGTCTCTTTCTGCTCTCCACCAGCCGGCTGTTCTGGAGCTCAATGGCACACAAGTTGATTTACTGAAATATTGCCAGTAATTATAGTTAATCTAATTGCTTTGCTATTGGCCATGATTTTTCTGCCCAACATTCCCTACACTGTAAAAAATCATTCTGATTTTTGTCATCTGAACTTAATTTACTGTATTTATCCAATTGATTTGTCCAATGTATTCGAACTGACAAAATTAAAAAGGTTATCTCAACTTTTGGGAGCAAGTAAATTAAAAAAAGCCCATGCAAAAAAAATTAAATAAATAAATTATATATATATATATATATATATATATATATATAT
>RJVU01047220.1:39818-141492 GCA_003731715.1 Anabarilius grahami | reverse complement strand
ATATATATATATATATATTTTTTACATAGTAATACTACTGGCTCACTTCTTACACAGAAAACAAGATGATTTAGGATATACTTTGAAACAATTTTTTACTTAGAAATAGCTTTCAAATTTTACAAATAATTACAATTAAATGGTAACACATTGAATTTGTGTATTTTTTAAGTAAAACTACTTAAAATAGAATTTCTTGTAAATTGTAATCCAATAGAGCAGTGTTTCCCAACCCTGTTCCTGGAGGCACACCAACAGTACATGTTTTGGATGTCTCCCTTATCTGATCCATATATTTCTAGTCTTGGAGTTTCTACTAACGAGCTGATGAGTTGAATCAGGTGTGTTTGATTAGGAAGAGTTGGAAAATGCGTAGTGTTGGTGTGCCTCCAGGAACAGGATTGGGAAACACTGCAATAGAGGATATGCATTGGTGTCACTTTCCCGCCGGAACACGTTCCCTCAGCTGGACTGAGTGGAAAAAGAGCTGCTGCATGACAGGATTTAATAGAGGAAAATGCGAAAACGCAGGTAAAACAAACAATTACACTAAAGGTTGGGCTTGATAGTGTTCCTTACAACAAACCTAATCCATGGATATTGACATAGTGTTTCCTGACATTTAGATGTGTCTGATTTCGACGCTGGGGAAATACATAACGCAAATCTGCCCGTGAACATTTGTGCACGCAGCCATCTTTACAATTTCCGTTTTTGGGGGTAGCCCTGTATATTTCTATGGCATCGCTGTCAAAGAATATTAAGCTGGTGAAGTGGATTTACTTGATGTAGAGTTAACAAATGTTATCATGAGCATTGTAATGTTTAAAGCAGATGTCTTAACAAATTATGTTTTATTAACGTAGTTCGGGAGGAACAAGTCAAATAAGCAACCCAATCATTACATCATCTTAATCATTACGTCATCTCAACCAGCTGTTAACAATCCGTAATCAACGTATCTACCCAATCGGCATGAGTTCAGGCCTGTATATAATCACAGTCAAACTCACCCAAGGATCCTCGACAGTCTCCAGAATCCCTCCACCACCCCGTCTCCTCACACTCTCTGGGTTACTTCATATAATCTAAAGAAGGGGGGGGGGGGTACTCTGTGTTCGGGCCGATTACCGAGCTCGGAGCCCTCTCCCCGGACAGCACGCCAAATACGTTTACCAATTAATATACCTGACTTATTTGTAAGTGTGAACTCGTGAAATGTCAGTAGACCGGGAAGATTTTAAAATGAGCAGTTCGTTCATTAATAAGATCGCTGTGGAATTTCAATTGAAAGTAGCTAAAACTGGTAGCTAAATGTCAGAAGATGAGATCATAATGGCAAATTCATTGATCTATACAAATATGGATATAGATCAGTGGACAAAATAAGAATCTAGATAAGGTTTGTCCAAGAAGTTGCTAGATTTGTCCCTAAACTTTTGAAAAAAGCCTCAAAAGGGGCGGGAAGGTCACTAAATGTAGTGACAAAATCCCTAAATTGGCAACACAGTCGGCGAACAGGGAGGGGGCCAGAGCAAATTACAGTGTCTGACATCATGCTTGCGAGTTCACACACCTCTTTAATATTAATTTTAGTGATCTCCGTTTGGTGAAGTCGAACATCATTCGTTTAAATATAATGTATTTAAACTAATGTTCTGCCATTCATCTCAATTTAAAAGAGTTTGAGTTTGTAGCCTATTTAATATGCAAATTGGTATACATTTTTATTGTGTCTTTGTAAAGTTTTTCTTGTCCAAGTGGCTCAATTTGAACGAAGCTGGTTTTTCTGTGGTTGTTTGATTTGAAATGATGGAACAGCACTAATGGCAATCAATTTCTCTGCAATCAAAGCCGCATTTGTCTGTCTTTCCATTTATTACGGAGTCACGTTTGTCCTGCGACTCTGACACGGAGAGGACAGAGGAGCCACTCAGGCTCTAAGGGCTCTTTTCTTCGGTGTCGAAGCCCTTCATCGAAATTCCCCTCACAGAGAGGCGCTTTAGAGGCCACAGCTCTGACGGGCCCACGGAGGAATCAAACAAGAGCCATTCATGAGCCTCACGTTCCACACACACCGGGAACATCCCAATCCAGCCGCGGACCGACGGATCTTTGTAAAGTCTCTCAAAATCGGATGATGTCAGTGTGGAGGATTATGCATAATTGGGCAAAATCCAAATAAAATGTCAGTTCTGTTGTTCAAATTATAAACACGAACTTACAATGTTCTGGTGTGTCCTGTTGATGTGTGTGTGTGTGTGTGTGTGTGTGTGTCCCTCACCTGCATTATGGCTGCTGGAATCAGAAGATCTTCTCCATTGGGCGGCAGTGCGCGTCTGCAGTGACTGCCTCTCTCTCTCTCTCTCTCTCTCTCTCTCTCGTCCTGCTCTAGGGGAGGATGGACGCAGCAGCATCCAGAGACCCGCGCCTGTCATCGGCTGTGCTCGCGTGTGTCTGAGCGCCGGACGGTGAGCTGGAGCCGGTGGATGTGACGCGCACTGCGGGCTGAACGTGCGGAGATGTGCTGCGATCCGCCGCGCGATGATGGAGATACTGGACCTGCTCAATAACACACATGTGCGCTGAAGATGATGACGAGAAAACACACATTTAACTGATGCTTCATCTTCATCATCTTAGATCTCTCCTCCTCTTCATCATCATCATTTGAGTCTGGTGTTCACCTGCGCGCCATGAAGAGGATTTATCTCACGACAAATACAGCTGATGTGGATTTTTCTTCCTGATTTCTTGAGAATTCCTTCATCTTTTATTCGTTTGGAGAGGTCCTCAGATCTGATGGTTTCATTCGGTCTTTGCTGATATCTGTATCCATCACTTTGGGTGAGATGATTCTGTGTTTGCCACATTTATTCTCGCTCATTGTCTATAAAAGTTTGATACCGAAAATGTGTTTTTAAGAAGCATTTAAATGTTTCGTTGTTCTGTCACATGCGGTTAATTGAATCAAATTATTTTTCTTCAAAGAAAATGAGATGAATAAACTTATAAATGTAAAGACAGATGTACAGAAATAAAAATACATCATCTGACCTGATTGATTATTATGATTCGTCCTATAAACCGCTGCTCTAAAACGAAACATTTAAATCATGATTGATTTATGGTTGGTCTGTTTGACTCTGCTGTGAAAAATATGAAGGTTTTAATGCGCTTTACTGCAGCGATTCCAGACAGTTCGTGTAGAAATTAAAATGAGTATTAGCCAATATGAACCACACACACACACACACACACCGGTTCAAGCAGAAACGCATTCATTTAAACGCATCAGTGTGTGTGTGTGTGTGTGTGTGAGAGAGAGAGAGAGAGAGAGAGAGAGAGTTGGACTGAATCTTCGGTATTTAGTGAGATTCATTTTCATTCGTTTGCAGCATCTCAGAAATGACGCGTTACATGAAGGATTATATCTGTCATCAGAGAGAGAGACATGAAGAAGAGAAAATTACTCCACAATTAAAAAACAAACAAACAAAAACGACTGAAATAAGGTTAATGAGTCAGCGCTGAATGTCTCACAGGCCTGTGTTTGATCAGATAGATTCAGGGTTTTAGTGGATGTTTCTTTGGTTTGTCCTGCTGAAGTGTTTGTGGTTTGGGTGCAGTGGCTCTTGCTTCACAAAACTACATTTCCATCATATGTTCAATGATTTTCTTGTGTCATTTGTCCTCTTTATAACCGTCTGTTTGCTGATCTCTTGAGAAACTGTGTTGCGAGATCTCAGATGGATCAGATTATTTAAACATGACATAAAGATGTCCTATGTTTAATAGGAGCACAAAAAGCACAGTATTCCATCATCAAACAAGGGTTTTTTAATACAGTAAATTTCATAATTGATAATGATCACTCTTAAAAATAAAGGTTCCAAAAGAGGGTTTTTGAAGTGATGCCATAGAAGAACCATTTTTGGTTCCCCAAAGAACCTTTTGTCCAATGGAAAGGTTCATGGATGTTAAAAGTTCTTCATGGCACCATCGATGCCAATAAAGAACCTTTATTTTTAAGAGTGATGTGGCTTCTCTTCTTCCCATTCAAACAAGCTTCTTCTGGAAGAATCTTTTTTTTTTTTTTGTGGCTCTTTCAGGTTTAAGGTTTAATTTGATCTGAGGTCTGGAGGCACTTGTTTCTTAGATCTTAAATAGATGCCAATTACATGATTTCCTGCGATCGTGAGAGTCGTCAGCCCTCGGGCACAAACACTCATGCTCTTGTGCAGCTCATTAATCTCTTATTGATATAAAAATATAAATGCTGTAAAGATCTCATCTTGTCAGATAGCTTTTGGAAAGTTTAATGCAAACTGCATTTCAGTGAATTGAAGGGTTAGTTCACCTAAAATGTAATTTCTGTCATTAATTCCTCTCCCTTATGTCGTTCCACACCCGTAAGACCTTCATTCATCTTCAGAACACAAATTAAGATATTTTTGATGAAATCCGAGAGGTATATGACTCGTCCATAGACAGCAATATAATCAACACTTTTTGTGCGAGGTTGGTGTTCTGTCGTAGAACCTGGAAGCACTGCAACGTAAAAAAAAAACGTATGAGAATGACACAGAAGAGAAGAGATTGTTGAATAAAGTGGTTATTTTGTTTTGTTTTTGCGCACAAAAAGTATTCTCGTCTCTTCATAACATTAAGGTTGATCCACTGCAGTCACATGACTGTCTTAACGATGTCTTTAGTACCTTTCTGGACCTTGAAAGTGTTGATTATATGGACGAGTCTCTCGGATTTCATCAAAAATATCTTAATTTGTGTTCTGAAGATGAACGAATGTCTTATGGGTGTGGAACGACATGAGGGTGAGTAATTAATGACAGAAATTTCATTTTTGGGTGAACTAACCCTTTAATTGAGTTCAACAATTACTGTATGTTTGGGTAGTTGATGCATAACATATTAATTTTAATCATGAACTCAGTGGTGTAATGTAATGACGTAATAATACTTCGTTACAGTACTTAAGTATTTTTTGGGAGAATCTGTACTTTACTATTTCTTTTTATATTTCTGTTAACTTTTACTTTTACTCCACTACATTTCCTAAATAAAATGTATACTTTTACTCCGATACATTTTCCCAAAGCATTTTCGTTACTTACTACAAAATAAAGTCGGAAGAACACAGACTGCAAACAAGTGCTCGCACAACCGCGGTTGATTTCATTTTCCGGGTTGCGTCCGTTGCTGGAGCGGCTGAGAAGAGTGCGCTGTCTTTATACAGTACGAGAGCGACCTCTAGAGGCAAAATAAAAACTGTCACTGATGCTCGTAGAGTTTGTTTTGACACGTGACGTGAGGCTGCGCTGCACAGAGCCGGACACTTCAAAAACAGATTTAAAATGAACAACAAAACGGTATGTTATACACACACTACAGTACATGTTTTCATATCATTATACAGTCATTAGTTTGTTGAGTAGATGCTGCACTAGAGGAGAACAGCAGTATGTTTGCCGTCGAGGCTGAGAGGATGCTAACATTAGTCCCTCTAGCGGTTAAAACATGTGACAAAAACACCAACTGTTTAATGTCACGATTGTTTCCAATCATTTGCATTAGTTTATATCCATTTGTTCGCTGTTATGCATTCATTATCCAGCGAAGTTGCTTATTTAAACTGTATTCTCATCATGCAGCGACAGAAACATTTATCAGAAATGTGTTCGATTTCAGTTCTTTTTTCATCGGCACTGTAACACATATTTTGATTAGATAATCGTCAAGTTTTCTAAAATAGAGGCAAATAATGTGTGAAAGTATACATATAATAGACCATGCTATGCCATTGTGTGTAAAGATGGTAAGTTTTAAGCATGACTGTTATGAAATGGAAACACTTTACAATAAGAGTCCATTTTTAAATTAAAAGGTTAATAAAAGTATTGTTCATTGTTAATTTCGACATTTACATTTTAACATTTTAAAGTTGTCTCTTACATTAGTTATAATGCACTATGAATTAACATGAACGCTCAATGTATAATTCATATATTATTGTTTTTTATATTTAAAAATTACAATAAACCTTTAGCCATTTTTTAATTCAAAGAAACAAAATGTAAGAGAGTTAAAACTGAACACAATCTTGCTGCTCAAACTGTATAGAACAATTTAATCATTTTTTTTGCTCCTTTTGTATTTTACATTTACTTGTACTTTTACTTTCAATACTTAAATACGTTTAATATCAAAATAATACTTTTCGTACTTAAGTACAAAAAATATCACATACTTTAAAACTTTTACTCAAGTAACATTCTAAACAGTGACTTTAACTTCTACCAAAGTCATTTTCTGGTGAGATATCTTTACTTTTACTCAAGTATGGCTTTCGAGTACTTTATACACCACTGCATGAACTTTAGTGAAAGTGAATGTTTTAGGTCTCATTTCCTTTTAAAACTGTTTAAACTGCTGTGCAGCCAAAATTATATACCAGTTATCAATGTAAAGCTGCTTTGACACAATCTGCATTGTAAAAAGCGCTATATAAATAAAGGTGACTTGACTTGACTTATAATAATCTTAATGCCTTCTCTAGTTCATTTTACATGGTCCTGCAAGTGTGACAAATGAAGTATTTTACATTTTCCATTTCCTCTCTTAATTAATACAAGCTCATAAAAGCTGCATGTCTAATAATTCTAAAATAATTAGTTTTAAAATCCGCAGGAAAATGTCTGTGAAACACTCCCAGCGTTCAGTTTGAGGGTTTATTTTGTGTGAAGATGTTATTAACAGCGTCCGTTCCATGATGAAGTCCAGAACTTGTGTTTGTGTATGTTAGAGGTGGGCAGGTTATATCACCACATGAGCAATTTCACCAGAGTTATATAATCAATAAGTTACGCATGTACTAGTGAATTAGATACAAATTTTTCATCTAGATTTTAACTGCATCTTGTTGGTCTGCTGGATGTGGATGGCATTTTTAAGCTCCCAAAGTCCCTCTCAAACATCAAAACGTGACTAAACTACATTGTGCTTCAGTTTTCTGCTCAACGTCCAACCCGTGACGCAGCTGGTTTAAGTAATTTCTCAGCTCATTTGGGACTTGTTTTGCTCCGTTTTGTGTTTCTTCATCGTTCTTCATCACATGTAAATAAGTCTTCCCTTTCACTGACATTCACACAGCTGTAGAAGCTCCCGTCAGCTCCAGTATCCCGATGGGAATCAGTGTTGGTGTTCTCGTGTGTCTCACGCTGGAGTGGTTGGTTTGCATTTGTGAATGTGATTTCAGTTTCTAATGCTTGTGAGCGTCGTTGATGTCTCCGAGAGCTTGGGGGAATAGAAGCTCCTCCTGCTGAGGAAGGGATGAAATTTACTCTGGAGAAAAGCAAAGCTAAGCCAAACCCTGCCCGTATCTGTATGGATTTGACATTCATCTGGAAGGGAAGGTGGCAGTAATCTCTCTGAAGCTGCGCTCGTGTGTTTTGTGACGGTTATTTTTAGGCTTTGTGCTCATGTTCAGGTACTAACAGTAAATGTGTGCTTTCCGCTAATTCATGATGTTCCTTTGTGATGGAGACCTGAAGAGAGATGAGTTTCCCATTTGTGTGTTTAGAGTAGAGAAACCCAAAATGTTCATTTTAAATTCATTCAAGCAGTTTTTAAAACCACCCTCAGAAACACTAAACCTGAGGGATCCTCTGCCGGCCTCGCTTTTGTCTCTCTCGTTGTTCTCCTTTCACGATCGACTGAACTAAACTGAGTTTTGCTGTGATCCGGCGGGCAGCTGAGTCGGCCCACTCTCTTCCCTCTCATCGAGACCCAAAGCGTCTCTGTCGGCACAGATCAACGGCTCCGCTGAGTCACGCTTGAGCTGGTGTTGGTAACCACGCATGAGTGGACTCTCACATCCTATCAGCACTTTGGGAAAGTGAGTCATCACAAGCACTATTCTGCATGTTTCTCCATGTGGGGTTTATGAGGTTTGGTTTCTCTCGCTGAGGACGGCACTGGTCGTGGGAGACGTTCTCAACATCACTGGACCTTCAGTGGTATCTCAGGTCATGCAGTTCTTTCCTCCACGTTATTTTAATGTTCATATGAAGTTATTTGTTTTGGGGTATGATGAATATTCAACTTTGTACTAAAAGAACTTGCCGGAACGGAATCATCTGGAGGTTCTCCAAAGGGTTTCGCCACTTTTACAGTGATTGTACACTCAGAAGAAATGTAGGAAGGGCACAACAGCTGGTCATTTCCTTCAAAGAGACATCTGCGAACCTTATTCACCCATAAATGGTTCACAGTAGTATTTTAAGAGTACATATTACTACTCTAAGTTGGTTCATGTACAACTTTTAGGGGTTCACTCATAGAAAAAAGCTTCAGTGGGGTTCTGTTTAGAACTCGAGGGTTCTTGACTCAATTTTAAAGAACCATTTATGCCAAAAAGATTCTATATAAGGAGAAATGTGTTAAATAATTGCATACTACTTTCATGTTTAACTGGTTAATAAATTTTTTTCTACTGATATAGTATCTTTACAAGTTGCTTAATTCATAACATTAAAAAAAAAGAATTAATTAAAAGTAAATTCATAAATCATTCCTTGATGAGAACTAGGGCTGTGCAATATGGACAAAAAATACTATAAAAATATTGCGATTTTGATTAGGATTTTCTGAACTCTTTTCGTTGTGCAGTTCACAAGTGACTATTTTTGTTCGCCTCATTCGGAATGTGCCAAATGTGTTTCTAGACCTGAGTCTCATGTTTTTATCCGAAAAAAACTCATTCTGTGTGAATAACCCCAATTCTGTTTTGCCACAACGATAGTTTGACAGGTCTTGCAAATTACCCGGCTCCTGCATCCAAAATATTCCCAAACCACAGATGTTGATTTTCCTCATCCTACCCTGAATTCACCTTCCCTGTTTCTTTGCTTTCTTCCAACCAGAGCTGCTTTATAGATGTACTGAACTCATTCTATAGTTGATTATCTTTACACAGTTATTGAGTTGAACTGACCTCAGTTGAACAAAGACAGTGAACTGAAGTGAAATGAAGCGACGTGTGGCCAAGAATGATGTCCCATACTTGGAATTTGTGCTCTGCATTTCACCCATCCAATTGCACACACACAGCAGTGAGTAGTGAACACACACACACACACACACACACACGGGCAGCCGTTTTTGCTTAAGGGCGCCTCAGTTGTGGGTAATGAGAGTGGAAGAGTGCGCTGTTCATTCACCCACCAACATTTCCTGCTAGTACTGAGACTCAAACCTGCGACCTTCAGGTTACAAGTCCGACTCTCCAACCATTAGGCCACAACTGCCCCCAGAGCAGAAATTCACTCTGTTTGCATCACTGTATCATTATTTTCCTGTTTATCCCTGTAAAGCTGCTTTGAAACATATGTCACATAATGTAAAAAGCGCTATATTAATAATTGTGATCTGACCCTCTCTGTTCTGTTCTCGCTCTAGATTTAGGCGCACTGCATTCAGATTTCACACTGAAGGGGGCTGGCGGAAAGAAAATCGTGCTTTCTGCGGTTTAGCAATCACCCATACATCATGATCGTATTACGAATATGATTAATCACACAGCCCTAATAGGAACCCCTAAAAGATTCCATATAGAAGCTTGTCTTTTAAGAGTGCAGATAAGTTTCACTTCTAAGTTGTTGTTTTTTTACTCTTTTAAGGGTACTGCCTAGGGGACAAGCTTTTCTGCACCTAAAGGTAAGGGTTAGTAAATAACTTCTGAACAGTTTGGACATTATTTTACTGTCCTCTGTGTGTTGGGATCAGCTGTGTTGACATGGTCAGATCAGTGTTTCTGGAGACACACCAACACTGCAGATGCTGTATGTCTCTGTGATCAAACACATCAGACACTCCAGGGCTTCAAATGAGTTTGTCAGATAAAGAGACGTTCAAATTGTGCAGTTTTGGGGCTTCAGGAAGATGCACTGCTAGAGATTATTGAAAATATTTTATACTTTGGCAAATGTAATCGTCTTCCGTTTCAGCACCATTTGATGCCAAACACAAAGTGCTTGAAGTGTAAAGCTGATTGAGACGTGTTTTGATTTTTGCAGTGACTTCAGACGATCTTGTCATTGATGGATACGGTTAGTTTGAGCTGCAGAGCCACAGAATTATCATTTCCAAGCTTTTCCTTGAGGTCCAGAGCGATTCACGTATGATAATACGATGGAGGATGGAATCTACAGTTCAGAAAAATAGAGTCTGTTTTCTTTTCTGTAATTCTGGTTACTCATTCATGAAGGTTTTCAGTGTGAGCTCCTACATTACAGACGTGAGATAAACCTCTCCTGCAGTGTTTGGAAAGAGACCTTGGATTTATGATGATATCAGCTGAAGGCTGGAGATCAGACTGAACCACAACCAGAGAGAGATCGAAGGCATTGTGTGATTCTCAGTGTAAATCATAATCTTCTTCTTCTTCTTCTTGATTGTGCATTTGAGGCAGCAGCTTTATTTTCTCATTTAATAATGAAGTTGATTTGATGGAGTTCTTCTCTGTGATTCTGTGGCTGTGTCATTTCTCGCTGAGCTCTCATTGAGGTGATTCGTTAGGAACTGGAGTCCCGGCGACGCACATTACTCTGTAAAAACAGCGACGGGGAAGTCAGTTTCACGGCCGCTTGACTGATGCGCTTCCTCTCACGCTGGTTTCACCTCCACATGATGGATGGAGGAATAACGTAGCGCTGCAGAGAACCGCCGTTATAAATCATACAGTTCTGCTTCCCGCTGGAGTCGAGCTCATACGACGCACACCACTCCGCGCCGGGCCACCGCAGCGCACTAATGAGTCAGCGGGGCGTTCGGTCCTGAGCAGAAGGGTTCTCGGCAATGAAGCAGCTTTCTTCAGCAGGATGAGCGGTTCACAAGGTGATTCAGAGGTGAAGGAGATAAGACACTAAAACTGCTGGAGTCATCGCTCACAAACACCCACGTTAAAGCTTCTTAAAGAGGACATATTCTGCGGTTTCCCATGTTCATCTTTCTTTAGTGTGTAATGTTGCTGTTTGAGCAAGAAAAAGCTCTCCAAAGTCCTTCCAGCAGGAGTTCTTCTCTATATCAGTGTCACTGTTTCTGAACTCCCTGAAACGCCTCCATTGTAGTCTCGAGTTTCTTCCGGGAATGAACACGCCACAATATTCCTCATTTAAATAATTAATGTGCAGAATAAAGGGGCGGGGCCTGGTTGAGTTAGTTAGTAGTGTGTTGAAACTGGCGGTTATGGTAAGGGGCGGGACATTTCCCAAACACCAATCGCAACACACTGCTCCAGCCGACCAATCGGAGCACATTGTGCTATTCAGAAGGAGGGGCTTCATAGAGACAGGAACTAAACAGAGCGTTACTGACAGACTGGGAAGAGAGGAGCTGCAACAATGAGGAAAATAATCAACATTCAAGCAGGAAAACCTCTTCTAGTAAAGACAGAAACAGTCTCTACAGTCAGTCATCACTAGTAGTGCTGGTGTGCGTAATGATTTGTATCACACTAAGTGTTAAACCTCGTAATAAACTACTTCCATTTTCAGGACTTTTATGAAATATTGTTCAAAGGAAGTTGTCTGTCTCCTGTGCTGTAATGATGTTGTATTAACTTCTATCGTGCGTATTTACCCAGCGTTTTTCTCTCTAGACACGTGTATCACATCGGTTTCATTCTGAGCAGGAGTAACAGCGACGCTTTCAGGTCCTTAACTTAAACACTTATTCAGTCCAGACAAAAGGGAAGTTTTACCTCACAGAGTCTAAACAAGACATAATGTGTTTGGTTTTCATGAGAAAAGATGTGATAAAGAAATGCTCGCAGAACTATCTGTAATTTCCATGCATTTGAGTTTACTCGTACAGAAAGAAGACGCAGCCTTGCAGATAAGGTACGGAAGTGAGTCGAGGGCCGGACACGTCTGTCCCGGTGCTGTAGGACGTGTGCGAGTCGTGCTAAACACAGAGCGTAATGGGCCATAAAGCAGCACGAAGACTGAATTATTCAGATGTTGGATTTCAATAGTGCTGCGTGTTTGGAAAGATTTGGGTTGGATTCTCTTATCTTTTATTAAACACATGCCGGGCGTCCTGACAGTAAAGAAGTGTCTCTCCCAGCAGCTCTTCTGCATGCGGCGCGTGTCGCGAGCGGGTGTTTAGGGCACGAGTGCGTCTCCGCCTCCAGAGTCTGATGCATGAATGCAGAATTAGAGATCTTCATTATTATCTCTCCTTCTTTCAGGCCACTGAGGAGCTGTCCGAGTGTGTTTAATGTTTGAAGGAGACGTCAGAATCACAGCATCTATACAGAACCATCATGGTGATGTTTGTCTTTAAGTCAGAATATCAGATGAAGGAGACTCTGGTTCACTCACTAACTTGACTTGTGTTTGGACCGTGTGGTTCCTGCAGATGATCTGACAGACACATACAGCAGCCACCAAAGGGTGTGGGCGATGAATGTCATTGGTTCGATCACAAAATATCACAGAAAGTGTCATTGGTTTTTAAGAAAGAAGCACAAACACACTTTAGCACAAACTCAGTTTGGACATTTTGAAATGAGAAACAAAAAACAACTGATCTAGCATTGAACATGAATATATTCTAAATAATATTCATTCACTTCAGAATGAACAGACTTTTGTTGTGTTTTAATTTAGACAGACAGACAGACAGACAGATAGATGGATGGATGGATGGATGGATGGATGGATGGATAGAATGCATGTTTGTATAATTAGTGTGGTTTGATTCACAGGCTTTATCTGTCTCATACAGATGTCAGTTGGAGGGATTAATTATATACATATATATATATGAAAGTCCTTTTATGTTTACAGAGATTAATGCTTCAGTCCAGATGCTTTTCCCAGAAAGCCCAGAACTAATGTCCCAACATACATGTAGAGAGATGAAATCAGATAATGAGACCATCATAGAACAAAACAAAACAACACAGTAACAATTCATGGCAACAATTCATAATTCATAAATAAGATTGCATTATATGATGGTAAACAGGTCTTTAGCTGAAGTACATTCATATAGGAATGTCATGTTTCTCAGTTCTGAAATGTTTGTCAGTGATTGATTAATGAGCTGTAGCAGTGTCTTCAGCCGTGTGTCCGTGTTCTTCAGCCGTGTGTCCCTGTTCTTCAGCCGTGTGTCCCTGTTCTTCAGCCGTGTGTCCCTGTTCTTCAGCCGTGTGTCCGTGTTCTTCAGCCGTGTGTCTGTGTTCTTCAGCCGTGTGTCCGTGTTCTTCAGCCGTGTGTCCGTGTTCTTCAGCCGTGTGTCCGTGTTCTTCAGCCGTGTGTCCCTGTTCTTCAGCCGTGTGTCCGTGTTCTTCAGCCGTGTGTCCGTGTTCTTCAGCCGTGTGTCCGTGTTCTTCAGCCGTGTGTCCGTGTTCTTCAGCCGTGTGTCCGTGTTCTTCAGCCGTGTGTCCGTGTTCTTCAGCCGTGTGTCCGTGTTCTTCAGCCGTGTGTCCGTGTTCTTCAGCCGTGTGTCCGTGTTCTTCAGCCGTGTGTCCGTGTTCTTCAGCCGTGTGTCCGTGTTCTTCAGCCGTGTGTCCGTGTTCTTCAGTTGTGTGTCCGTGTTCTTCAGTTGTGTGTCCGTGTTCTTCAGCCGTGTGTCCGTGTTCTTCAGCCGTGTGTCCGTGTTCTTCAGTTGTGTGTCTGTGTTCTTCAGCCGTGTGTCCGTGTTCTTCAGTTGTGTGTCCGTGTTCTTCAGTTGTGTGTCCGTGTTCTTCAGCCGTGTGTCCTTGTTCTTCAGCCGTGTGTCCGTGTCCTTCAGCCGTGTGTCCGTGTTCTTCAGCCGTGTGTCCGTGTTCTTCAGCCGTGTGTCCGTGTTCTTTAGCCGTGTGTCCGTGTTCTTTAGCCGTGTGTCCATGTTCTTCAGCTGTGTGTCCGTGTTCTTTAGCCGTGTGAGCCGAGAGCCGCTCTTTGCTCCATCCTCTATGGCTGTTTAATTCTCAGGAGGGCCGAGGGCCATTGAACGGTCAGTATCTGGGAGGGTTAGTGCACAGGTCAGTCGTCAGACCTCCGCTCATTAGCGCTGACCACCGGCTCTGCGCGCAGCAGGAGAATGAACACGAGTCCAGCGGCTCGCATCACTCAACCTCAATACAGTCCGTTTCCCTCTGAGCTCTGACGCCGTGGACTCTGCGTTTGAGTCTCACTGCCATTGTTTGGCTGATTGTTTGGGTTTTGTGCAGAGGCAGTGATGTGAATGAGCTTCAGCTGCTATAAAGTGCATCTGCAGTGGAGTTTCCCAGTGTATTCTTGGAGAAACGTCCACAGGGTCTGACGTGTGGGAGACGCTTCAATCGACTGTGTGTTATTGATGATTGTGCATGAGGTAAGTCATGTGACTGCTGCGATTCTTGGAAAGAGCACTGATGGATTGTGGGGGCTTATGATTCACACACACAGTCACGATTCAGAAACCTTCTCTTTTATTTTCACTCTTTGTCTTTCTCTCCTTCAGATGACAGTGGTTTATTATTGTGTGAAACATCAGATTTATTTAAAATGTAAAATAGTTTTGAGGAATAATTAAAATAATTTCAATGATATACAGTGTAAAGATTCATTCCGTGTGGAAAGAGTATTGATCAAGCACCACTCATTCACTTGAGATGCAAAATGACTTGATCGAATTTAAGAACAAATATCTGCCAGTGGGGTCAGAAAAATGATCTTGTTTTTCCTTTGAATGAAGTTTAGATATTTGTTCTTAATTTATGCTTCATTTTGTTCATCTGCCTCTTCTTCACTTTATCTGACTTCTTATCTTGCGTCATTTTGCATCTCCAATAAATGTATCTTGATTTAAAGAGAAACTTCACTGATTTTAACCAGCTGTTTAATTGTTTCAATGTCAGTAGTATTGGTAGATGAACAATATGAGCTGTTTCTCCATGTTACTTGAACTAATGATTATACATTGGTTCAGGTAACATTAGTGTGTCAGTCTGTCGAACTTTAGACATCCACAGGGCTTTTGTGAAAAGTACAGTTCGTAGGACGGCCAGATCGAGCCCGTGCATTATGGGTGCTAAAGTTTTCCTACCTTTCTGGCAGAAGAGAATGCCTCAGCCCTTTTTCTGTTTTCTCTAGTCATGAAGCACCGAATAAAAACAAAAAAAAGCCTTTCTACTGCATAGATGGCAAACTTTTATTAAAAGCCCATCTTGTCAGTGGTGAATTAATTTGTACTGGAAAAAAGGTGTGTATGTATTATTCATAGTATTTATTGTCAGATTTGTGTGTTTGTGAGGAGTTTATGGGCATTTTGACCTTCAGTCAAACACTCATCTGGCAGCGTGACTGTAACAATCCTCAGATTCATCTGAATAAAAACAGAGAATCAGCATCTGCAGAGCAAACGCTCACAGGTCTCTCTCTCTCTCTCTCACCTCTGCAGCGAGGCTGAGATGCGCTAGTGGATAATGCGAAACAGAATAATTCAGGGCGCAGCAGCTGAGGTTTTGCGTGGGTGAGCTGAAGGTAGAAATGGAGCCTCTCGCTACAGTTTCTCTCAAATAGAAATGTTAATGACTGGCAAAGGCAGCTGGCACATCAATTTTTCACCCAGTTCCACAAACAGGAGAGAGAGAGAGACGGGAACGGTGGAACCCTCAAGACTCTCTCTCTTTTGTTTGGCACCGTCTCTGACTGCACAACAGAATTTGGCTGAATATAATAGGAACTAAAAGAATGGAAAGAAGTGAAGACACGCTGAAGAGGCCGATTCAGAGCAGAAACAATCTGATATTCTTCTGTCTTTCCTGAGCCAGAAACCTCTTCTGCTAACAGTGTGGTTTGTCTGGACGACTCTCAGCGGTACAACCCTATTGTAATTGAAAGGATTTTTATTATTTTTCTTCTGCCGTAAAAATGATTGTGCAGAACAAACCATAAGGCCTAGAGACTTGAAGCTTGGCCAGATGATAGGTCTCAATTTGGGGAGAGACTGACAAGGTATGACCCCGATCGTCCAATAGGTGGCGCTACAGCAATCAAAAACTTGAAACTGCTCATAACTCTTAGACCGTTTGTCAAATAGACTCAAGTTCCTTATACCGTTGGAATCCTTGGCTCGATATGAACAAAATCTACATTTATTTCCGCATTTTTCCACCATTTAAAATTTTGTCCAAAACATACTTTTGCGAACTAGTCCTCGGTTTTTCGCCTGATCGGAACCAAACCAGTGCAGAAATGTTCTCTGGAGATTGACTATCAAAAGTTATTTAAAAAAAGTTTAAATTCCGTTTCACGGTCGCTAAGGAGCGCCAAAACGTTCTAAGTGGGCGGAGCTACTTTTACTAAAATGGCTATAACTCTTGAACATAATGAGATATTTTCACCAAACTTGTATGAGCTCAATCTTTGGTCACAGTAAAAACAAATTGTGGCGATTCGACACTTGGTGGTGCTATAACATGAAAAAAACAACAACATGAAAACAGCTATAACTACGCAACTGTTTGTCCAATTGACTTGAAAATTGGCATGCACTGTCTTGGTCCAAGGAGGCATGATTGTCTATGAGGACATTGGTGTATCTCGTAAAACATGGCCACCATTGGCCAATACATTTTGAGCACCTATTAGACAAGGTTAACGGAGGCCGATCGGAACGAAACTTGGTGGGCATGTCCTAAAGGTCTGTACGAATTTTGGAAGAAATTGGACACTAGTTGGTGCTAACGAGTTTTACACTTCTGTAATCATGTGGTGTTTCACACATACACAGAATATTCATATCATTTGATAGATTTCCTCATATTGAACAACTTTGCCTCAAGAACTACTGCTGTCAATCAAATTGTTCATTAAATATTCACAATTATGTAAAAAAAAAACTAGTCCTAGGTTTTTTACCCGATTGGAACCAAACCAGTGCAGTTCTCTGGACTCTCCAGATCAACAATTATCAAAAAAAGTTTAACTTTACCCTTTGGATAGCTATAACAGGGTAATTTAGAAAATGGCAGTGGCAAAATAAACTCAAAAGCCTATAAATCATAAACGAAAACTCAATACAGCAAATGAAGAAGCATGCAAACTTTATGGAGATCAGACCATAGGTGGCTCTATAACTGTTAAAAAGCTTTAAAAAACATATATTTCCTATGGTTAATTGCCTGTTATGGCTATAAATTGTCTTTTCCTTTTATAATTTAAGTGGTTACATGCTTGCTAAATAAAATGTAAAAACTTTTTACGCAAGAGCTTAAAGGCCTTAAAGCACTTGAACCCCGATAATTGCTGTTTGCAGCTATATTAAATATATATATATATATATCATACATATATATATGTATGTGTATATATATACAGCTATGGAAAAAATTAAGAGACCACTTAACATTGATTTCTGAACTTGGAGTGGTCTCTTAATTTTTTCCATAGCTGTATATGTGTGTGTGTGTGTGTGTGTGTGTGCATGTATGAGTGTTATACACAAATATGTCTTTCTGTCTCTTGTGGAATGGCAGCTGTCTCTTCTTTCATAAGTGTTATTGTCTCATTGTCATTTGGTTTTTCTTCATGAGGGCTCAGTGGACGCTCGTGTGTTCTGCTGCTGTTGATTCTGAGTGTCATTTCAGGGCATCTTTGCAGATGTTTGCAGCATATGATGTGTTTTGGCTGCAGATAGTGAACATGAAATCAGATATATGTGGATTTGCTTTTGGCAGGCGCTGGGTTTCTGAGGGAATATTTGGACAAATGTGTTGTGGACACAGGGATGGACGTCTCATGTGTGTGTGTGTGTGTGTGATGTTGAAGATCTGAAGATTGAAGACACTGGCTGTGTTCAGAGATGTAAACTCATGTATAAACCCCTTCAGAGTCTGACGTGTTAGTTTAGATGCTGTTGATTGTGATGCTCATGTTGTTTGTGTTCTTGTGTCTCTGCAGGAGATTCACACAGTGAAACATGAGATCACGGGTTCCTCTGCAGATTCTGCTGTATGCGACGGTCATCAGAAGTCTGAAAGTGGTGTCCAAGCGCGGCTCAGGTAAGAAACTCTGCTGTCCTCATGATGATCGTCCGGTGTGTGTTCGGGCGAGAGTGAATGTTTGTCTTGATGGGATTCCTGGGATGGTGTCTCATTCCAGTTTGTGACTCTGGAGACAGAAAGAAATCATCACTGGTTCTTTGTAGGATCTTAGAACCATTTCTGGCTGGAATGGCCTCTCGAGTTTCTCTGGAGTTTAAAACGTTCTTGATGTTCATCAGCTGCTGCAGATCAGTGTATTAGTTGTGCTCATCATCACTTGAGAGCTGAAGCTTCTTTGTTCAGTATGTGGATGTCCTGAAGTGTCTCTCGAGGCATCAGGCTGTTAAAGTGTGTTTGTGAGTGTGTGTGTGTGATATTCCCCACATTATAGGGAACAAATGTCCCCACAAAGATAGTAATACCAGTAATTTCTGTGTGGCTGTGTGTGTGTCAGTGAATGTATGTGTGGTTCTCTCTCTCTGTCTGTGTGTGTGTGTGTGTGTGTGTGTGTGTAGAGAGATGTCTGGCTCACGCTGTGGTCCAGATGGCCGCTCTGGTGTCTGTAGCGGGACGCGTCTCCTCTGCCATTATCAGGACTAATCTGGATCAGTGGGGTGTGACGGCGGGCCGCACGGAGACGTCACAAGGGAACATATTGAAGGTGGCACCTCGAGGGAAACGCAGCTAACATGATGAATAAGATCCCTGAGGAACAACAAACATGGCATGATGGGAGATCCGTCTGCATCTCCCGCACAGCATCAGTTCGCGTGACTTTATACCAGAGCGAACGGCTGCTGGACCGTAAAACCGAACACACGAGACGCAGGCATCCGGTGCTTTAATGTGAGACTTTCTGTGGCGTCGTCCCGCTCGGGTCAGGATGTGACCTTTAATGGTATTTACTTCCTCTTATCTGTAGAGCAAAAGGTCAGGTATAAATCGACCCGTACATCCCGCTCTGGCTTTATCTGCCGGCGTGTGGATGGTGAGGGTTGGTCCGCTCACATGTGATTCATATACGCTTGTGCTCATGCGTTTACACACACCAGTTCATATTTTGTCTTCTGGGAAACATGTATATGTCTACTGTAGCTTATTGAATGTCAGTACTACATGAAAAAAATATGATCTTTAAACAAAACTAGAACAATATACAATATACAAAACCAAAAAATTTGCAGAACATGGAGGATTTTCATGGAATTGGACAATTTTATGTTTTTTAATCATTAGCATTTTACAGATACTTCAAGGGGAAGTAAACTTATGAGCACAACTGTATTAGTGGTTAAAATAAACCTAGACAGGACAATTATGAAGCGTGTGCCTATGAAATGAATGAATGCATGTTTTTTAATAAACAGTGCTTTAGTTCACAATGAACATCATTTCAGCTGCTTTACAGAAAGAAATGATGACTTAAGTTCTGTCTGGTCCTCATTTAACTATTCTGTTGCATAAAGACAATGATGCTGTAATGTATTTTAGCAGCTCTACTCTGGATGTACCGTGTAATCGTAGTGTCAGTATTAGTAAGCTAACTTCAGTACAGGTCATTTACTAGTCTGGTAAACTCAGTAGATATAGTATGAAACTGAAGGATACTGGTCAACCTCTAAAATGAAGGGTTAAAGGGTGATTGATTATGATTTGACTTTTTTAACTTTAGTTAGTGTGTAATGTTGCTGTTTGATCATAAACAACATCTGCAAAGTTACGACGCTCAAAGTTCAATGCAAAGGAGACATTTTCTTTTACAGAAATCACTTTTTAAACGGCTGGTAGGGACTACAATGAGCTTCTTCATCATCATACCCAGATGATGTGCTTATTTAACATTAAAAGGAAGTGTGGAATGTTGGACACAGTTTAGAGCCCAGAATCACACCACTGACCAATCACAGTCGAGTATTACATGGTGACATGATTTCCCGTGTCTGTTTCTGATTGTTTGACGAGCGGCTCAGATTCAGATGTATGTGAGTGTGTTTCCCAGGGCTCTCGGCTCTCAGAGCTCAATCCACAAGAGACACATGGAAAGATTCCCATTTGAAATGAAGCAGGAGAAGGACAGCATCGAATCTGAGCTGCTCTTTTGTTTTGAGCACCATAGAAACAAACTTTATGTGTGTGTGGAGAGGAAAGATCTGCTGGAGATGTTCAGTGTGAAGAATCATTCAGACTCTTTCACATTGATGTGATCATGAACAGCAGTGCAGCGAATCTTTCGCTCTCTGGTAATTTGTCGAATGGGTTTTTCTGTGATTGTTTTGACTCTTTCAGCAGAAACATTGATTTTCAGCTTACACATATGTTTTCACGCAGCAAACGCACAGGTCTTCATATCTGTGCAGATTTCACATCTATTAAAACACGTGCTTTGCATGTTCTTCGACCAGCTCAGCATGCGTGAGCGACGTTCAGAACGCTGATGTTAATGAAACACCTGAGTGAACAACACTATTATGCTTTTACAGAAGAAAAAACACTGGTGTTGCACATACAACAGAAGATCTTCATTTGCATGTTTATCTCATAATATGAGACTTATCGAGATGACAGTATGATTCTGTGTTTGAGAGATGATATCAGAACGATCTGACGTGAGGTGGATCTGCAGACAGCAGTGTGACTCTCATGAGCAGAATTCATCATCTTCATCAGAATAAGGTGCAGATGGTTCTCGTGAAGAGCGAGATGTGAATCGCACGCCTCTCGTAATGATCATCTGTCAGCCGTGAGCCGCTTCATTGCTCCTGTTTGATGAGTGAATCAAACACTTGAGTAAGACTAAGTGATTTCTGAACTGATGTGTGAGTGTGACCTTTGACCTAGAGCGTCTTCAGTCCACTGAAGGCCATTTGCATGACATCATATTGTGGTGTGATCTATATTCACAAGAAACATGTGAATCTTTAATATTGATCTTCTAGCAGCAGTGTGTGACTGTTTCTGTGATGTTTGTCGCGTCTGCTGTCTGACGCCACTAGTGAAGTTTTCACACTGTTCCTCCTCAGACAGCTTACAGAGTTCGGAGGGGAACGAGGCACTTGCTGTCTACTGCGATCCCGTCATCTGATTGATTTTTGAAGGCAGCATAGATTAACCCAAGTCAGCTTTCGTCATCTGAGTCGTTAGTCACATGACGTGCAGCTCAGCTGATTGGCCTCAAAATTGTGTATTCGTTTTATCACTGTCTCGTTTCTTCTGTTCTAGAGCGACTGAAGTAAACACTTATTTTTAAATTACTGTGATAAACGGTGTCAGGATCTATCAGTTTCCGTTCAGGTCAGGAGTCTATTCTACTCACACACTCACATACTTATGAACAAAGAGCTGCTAATAAGAAAAGACAGTGATTATTTTAAACACATCAGCTCAAATTCACTTAGAGCTCTTCACATCCCCTAATAATTGATATTAAAAGCTGTTGAACGCGGTGACGAGGGGACGGGATCTCCCACAGGGACTGAGAATCCACGATGACGTCTGTGCGAGAGAAACGCGTCAAACTCTCAGCGGTTTTGTTAAAGATGTCGGATCCGCTCGTTAGTTAAAGCGATGATACCCTTCCGAGGCTTTGGTCTCATTCCAGGTTTCTGCGAGAGAGGAAAATGGCCACAGAGATGAATCCGTCTGCTCATAGCCGCAGTCTCCGTGAGAGCATATGGTGACACAATTGGAACAAATAAAATTTGTGAGCGCAGGTTTTCAAAGCTGGAATCTATTCCGCAAATTAATTTATAATTAGATTTTCCCCTCGGGTCAGTTTCTTCAATTCCCCACCAGTCGCTTTATTGATTTCTGTTCACAGGATGCACTAAACCTCCAGTGTGTGTGTGTGTGTGTGTGTGTCAGAGTGTGTGACATATCAGGACACAAATGTGTATAATTACATGGGTATGACATAGGTATTACAAGGAGAGGTGATTTATGAGGACATTCCCCATGTCCCCACTTTTCAAAAGGCTTATAAATCACACAGAATGAGTTTTTGTGAGAAAGTAAAAGTGTGCACAGTTTCCTGTGATGGTTAGGTTTAGGGATAGGGGTAGTGTAGGGGGAGAGAAAATACAGTTTGTACAGTATAAAAACCATTACGCCTATGGAGAGTCCCCACAATTCACAAAAACAAACATGTGTGAGTGTGTGTGTGTGTGAGAAAGTAAGTGTGTGTGTGAGGTCAGTAACAGCTTGTTAGTGTTAAGCTGATTGTGATGTGACGCTCCTCATCTTCATCATTTCAGACCTCCATTTTCTGATTCATCATGACGGTTTTGATTCGACTTGACTGAAACTCCAGTGAGAGCAGCAACATTAAACACCCATAATGCATCATTCCCAGCACAATTCCACATGAATCCAGCCCTAATATCTGAAAACAGACACAATTTTGCAGTTTATTTTGTCCGTGTCAGAAAGGCTGCGTACGCGAAGAAAACCGCTGAAGACCGAATCCTGAAAGTTTCTGGCTTTTCTTCCACCGACCACACCGATAAATTGCTTTCTTCTTTCTCTGGGCTCTGACAAGAAGCTGCTGCTTAGCACAGATGATTTGACAATTTGGTGAGACGGGCGGCGAGAGCTGGACGCGGCGGAGATTTCGTGGTTGGAAGAGCACATCTGATGATCGATACAGAAATACAGCAGCGTCTTCTCTCTTCTGCCATCAGTGTTTCGAGCCGTTCTGCACTGAACACACATATCGCTCTGCATGTGTTTATTCATTATGTAAAGCTGTTTCTGTTTCCTGAACACTCCCCCTCGTCTGTCATTGGTCAGTCAGTCAGATAGTCCCGCCCCAAACACATGATTAGCAGAGTCAGAAGTTGCTCAGATGTTGTGAAAGCGTCACAGTGTTTTTTTCTTCAGGAATCAAACTAGCGAACATGAAACTCGCACACCACTATCTGAACATCTGAACGTCACTCAGTTTAAGATGTTTCCAGAATCTGTGCGTGTGAAGAGATTCCTCTAGATTTCCGCTCAGGTGGATGATGATTTGTGGCAGTTCTGTTGTGTTTTTTTGTGGCGCGTCACGATAATTCATTCACAGTTTAATTTCTGCAGCGTAATGAACTTTACGTGTGATGATAACCTCACTGTGACGTTTGTCTCGTCTGCGGCCTTTAGTTTGATCTGCGGTAACGACGGACGTCTGTGTCGATACTTCAGGCCATTAGGGAATATAATTGTGATGTTGTTAATTATATTTGTCCATTATTGGCTGATAGGCACTTCAACACGCGTGTTTGATGATGTAGAATGCCTGGTGATCGTGTGCCGTCACGTATGAGTGGATTATTACAGCTGTCTTCAGTTTTACTGAGCTTCTCCACAAACAAGAGCTCGATCCGTGGGCTGGAGTCCGTGTGCGTGTTTTCCTTCAGACGGTAGATGAGCCAATCGTTCTGAAGCTCTTAGAAACACAGATAAACGCTCTTGAATGTGTGTGAATGTGTTCGGAGAGACAGACTCGCATTTGTGGCCAATTCTGCAGATTAAATGTGCTGTTGCTAATGAGCTTTAGGCAGTGAAGGATTCAGATGTTGAGGAGCCATTACTGCTTCTCTCCACACGTAATTGTAGAAAATCCACCACAGCTTTCAAAGGCAGTGATTCACTCACTCCAGTAATGATGATGTGACGCTCAGAACGGGGTTAGAGACGATTTCCCTCACAAACACATGTGGACATCAGCTCTTTTCTTCAATTCCATTAGATTTTTCTTTAATTCCAAATTCTGTTTTACCATTTTTAATTGTTCTGAGTTACATCATTTTAATCATTGTCTAATCAGTTGAATTCATAAAACTTTAACAAATATATATATACAAGTAGAATTGTAACAATAATATGGGCCTATGAAATGTTTTTTTCACAAATTCTTCCAAAAATGTTTTAATATGAAATCAAATTTTAAAATGTAATAAAAAATGAACAATTATTTTTCTGTGAAGAGAGCCATTTTCATTTTTTTGTTGAATAAAGTGCTGCACAACAGCTGCTAGAACTACACTCTAAAAAATGCTTGGTTAAAAACAACACAAGTTTGGTTAAATATGGACAAACCCAAAAGTTGGGTTGTTTTAACCCAGTGGTTGGGTTAAATGTTTGCCCAACGTGCTGGGTAGTTTTATTTAGCTCAATTATTTTTTAAAAATGACTATATGGCTGGCTTAAAATGAACTCAAAATACATTTGAAATGAAAAATCAGACACATAATTACTAGAGGCAACAATAATAATCAAAAGGTGAACATTTATTAATAAACAATTTAATAAATGTTTATTGTTTAATTATTATTAAGTTCTTATGTTACTCCATGCGTGAAAAATCATGTTTCTATCATTTACGATGTCTCGCAAAAGTTAAATCTTTTCTCTTTCTAAAGAACTTTGAAATAGTTATCCATGCGTTCATTACGTCACGCCTTGATTACTGCAGTTCACTCTATTATGGAGCAAACCAATCATCTATTGGGCGTCTTCAAATGGTTCAAAATGCTGCAGCCAGGCTGTTGCCTGGTAGTCGAAAATTCGTTCACATTACTCCCATTTTAACTTCTCTGCACTGGCTACCAGTCAAACTGAGAATAGAATTTAACATTTTAGTTTTTGTTTTTGTACACAGCCTTGCACCAACGGATCTATCTGCCATTCTACCTTGTCACAACCCATCTACGTCACTTAGATCCGGCATCCTTGGATTGCTTTCTGTTTGTAGATCTAGGTTAAAACATCGTGGTGACCGAGCTTTTGCGATAGCAGGCCCTAAACTCTGGAATAACCTACCGGTATCGATTCGAATGGTGTCATCACTCTCCTCTTTTAGATCAAAACTTCAAACACATTTTCTTAGTGTGTGTTTCTAATGTTTATTTTAGTTTTATGTTTGTTGTTTTAGAGATTTGATTTTTATTTTTATTTGAGCATCTTCATTTGTACAGCGCTTTGGTCAACCTTGGGTTGTTTTTAAATGTGCTTTATAAATAAATAATGATGAATTACTGATTAAACTTATTAATAAATGTTAATTTATTAAACATATTAATAAATGTTAATTTCCAATATATTTTGGGTTCATTTTAAGTGAGCAATACAGTAATTTTTAAATAATAGTTGAGTTAAATAAAACTACCCAGCAGGTTGAGCAAACATTTAACCCAATCGCTGGGTTAAAACAACCCATTCACGGGGTTTAAACAACCCAACCGCTGGGTTTGTCCATATTTTATCCAGCTTGGGATATTTTTAACCCAGCATTTTTTAGAGAGTAGTTCATATTTTGATTCATTTTTCAGCCCTACATTTGATTCATTAATTCAACATTTGACAAATTCTGTGACATTCCGGATTATATAATAAATCCTGTTTTTCTGACTTCATTTTCTGCATTGTGGAAATCATAAAGGTGAAAATATCCAATAGACGCATATTTAACTCCATAGCAACACCCTGAAAACCACTTAGATCACCGTAGCGACACGCCCAGGAAACTTTTTCAGCTGCATAGCAACACCCTAGCAACAGTCGTGGCATGGCATTGAGTTGTGAGGTTTGAAATGAACAGTCATGAGCATCAGTGTGACATCAGCAGACACACGGCGTTCCTCCACACACTCCCGATCGACGCCTCCATCAGGTTAGATGTGGATGGATCTTCTCTCCGGCCTAATCAAGCATCGACTCATCGGCGGCTCGTTTACACGTTTAGCTCCTGCAGTTTGAGCCGCTGTGAACATTGATCAACTCAAACGGCATGAGCAGCAGCTCGTATCGATCAGATCGCATTCACCCGCTCTGCTGCGATGCTGCCATATCAAACACAGAGATTTGTCCTCATAATCCCGACCATTGATTCCAATTATCCTGACATACCGTTAGCGGAGCTGGGATTTGAGACTCTGCACAGTGGCTGGACTGGATTTGTCAACAGGAATGCTTTAGATTCTTTACATGCAAAAACACTCTCTAACAGGCACACGCTTGTTTTACAGCGAATGGAAATGTTCCATATTCAGTTCCATAGTTTCGTTCCAGTGACCAGAAAAGACAAACTGTAAAACATGATGTTCTTCATCAGTATCTTTGTCTTGTTTTCCAGTACAAACATCGAAACATTCTTAAATCAAGATACATTTACTGTAGATGCACAATGACATAAGAAGTCTTGTTTTGAGAAACTGTGAAATCGATCAATAAGTTTGTGCTTAAAACTAGAACAAATATCTTCTGGTGGGTCAGAAATATGAACCTGATGTTTTTTCTGACCCCACTGGCAGATATTTGTTCTTAATTTTGATCAGTTTCTCTTCTTCTTATGTCAAGTAAATGTATCTTGATTTAAGAATGTTTAAATGTTTGTGCTGTAAAACAAGACAGAAATACTGAGGAAGGGTTTCCTATCGTTCCCATTCTCACACAGTGAGAGGTTTGACTGGTTAACATGTTAAACGTTCATTTAGTCATCCTTTTAACAGTATCAAACATAATAACGATCCTCTCCTGTGTTTAAATGTCCAGTTGACCTGGCGTGACCTCTGGACGAAGGAACGGCCGATTCGCAGCGAGTGACTGAAGCGCTTCTGTTTTTCTGCTGCGCCTCACGACGAGCCTTTGATGTTGTGATAACAGTGTTATGAAAATCAGGGGGTTGCATAGGTTTGCATATATTTGCATATGCGTAAACATCATTAGCATCAATAGAGACTCAATTATGAGGACGAGTGTTTGGAACAAACATGTCTAAACTCTCCAGCAGCTGTATGTGTGTCTCAGGTGTCTATCCTGCTTTCTGTCCCGTCAGCATTAGCATCATGAGGTTTGGGAACATTTTAACCCTTAACAGTTTATCCCTTGTGCTGTGCTGAAAATCCTACACCTAATTTAGTATTCATGGTCAAAAATGATTGGCCTTTTCATTATGCTGTTTTATCACCAAATATTGGTTTAACTTTTTGCAACAGATTGATTGAAGGGATCATTGATCTGCTCCTCAGTTTTTCTTGAGCTTGAGTGAAAGTTTCTTTCAAACACTGAGGTGCATAAGGTCAGGATAACCATTCCTACAATCAATCAGATCCAAAAAGAAATAAAAAAAACTGTGTTAATTGAAAGAAAATAAGTTGATAAAAAGATTGAATCCAATATTTGGCAATGGCATACCATAGCGAGAGATTTACAAGCAGTTTTTTGTAGGCCAGTCATTTTGACAAAAAGTACAAAAATTGTTTTGGGAAGTTGCAGGGCGGGACTCACACACTCATCCAGGCCGTCCCATACACACACATCCAATTCTCAAACCACCTCACTTAAAAAAAGGTCTAAATCTTTAGCCTGGAGCTGAGCAAAATAATTAAAGGTTCTCTCTTGAACTGCACCTTCACAGACGTGAACTGAATCGTAGCGTTGCCAGTCAACATTAACTAGCATTTTTTGTGAAAAAGAGTATCCTATCCAGGTCAAAATGTCTGGAACACAGTGTGAGGGTCGCAGCTGTTGTGTCTGGTGTTCAGTTCAGTTCAGTTTTCAGCAAAGGAGAAGCACATTTAAATGCATTTAGTCAATGTCTTCATGATGACTTTAGCCAGAAAGACGTAACTTATCAACACGCTTCACCAGAGCGATGAGCTGTTTCAGTAGTTAGACCAGCACTAAACTAGTCTAAACTGGTCTTTTGTGTGTTTGTGTACTTGTACTTATTAAAATACGAAAAAAAGGATACGGAATCTTTGACTATGTGCTGTCCTTTAACTGGACCCCACAAGGACAAAATCTTTTATATGAGACTAAATGTTGATTCAAGATACTATCGTCCTTCCCTACACTAAACCTACCCATCACAACATACAGTGTATATATATATATATGAGACTTAAAACACATTTTTAAAATGTTGAAACATTATTATATATACATTACCGTTCAAAAGTTTGGGATCGGTATGATTTGTTATGTTTTTAAAAGAAGTTTCGTCTGCTCACCAAGGCTACATTTATTTAATTAAAAATACAGTAAAAACAGTAATATTGTGAAATATTATTACAATTTAAAATAACTGTTTTCTATTTAAATATATTTGACAAAGTAATTTATTCCTGTGATCAAAGCTGAATTTTCAGCATCATTACTCCAGTCTTCAGTGTCACATGATCCTTCAGAAATCATTCTAATATGCTGATCTGCTGCTCAAGAAACATTTATTGTGTACAATTGTACTAAATATTTGAGTACACTGTAAAAAATGATTCTGGGTTTTAGTCAGGTGGACAAATAAAATCATGTCCTGTCAACTTGCAGTGTCTCACAACACAGTAGAATGAGTTATATCAACCTCAACTTGAATGGAAATTGAAAACTTTAAATAACGTGTTCATATAACAACAAAACATAAGTTCTGTCAAGTTTCTTTCAAATGCGCATGTGCCAGAAACTCTACGTCATGATGACGTACTATTTTACCGAATTTGAGAAAGACGCGCCATCCGCCATTTTCTGCACGAGAAGCTGCTGCTGATCATGCAAGAAAAGATGAAGAAGGAGCCCGCGTTTGANAAAGAACAGTGTTTATCTGAAATCTAATCTTTTGTAACATTATAAATGTCTTTACTGCCACTTTTGATTGATTTAATGCATCCTTGCTGAATAAAAGTATTCATTTCTTTCATTTCTTTTCAAAAAAATTTAAATAAAAATTCTTACTGTCCCCAAACTTTTGAACGGTAGTGTATAATGCTACAGAAGCTTTGTGTTTCAGATAAATGCTGTTCTTTTGAACTTTTTATTAATCAAGGAATCCTGAAAAAAAAAGTACACAACTGTTTTCAACATTGAAAATAATCATAAATGTTTCTTGAGCAGCAGATCAGCATATTAGAATGATTTCTGAAGGATCATGTGACACTGAAGACTGGAGTAATGATGCTGAAAATTCAGCTTTGATCACAGGAATAAATCACTTTGTCAAATATATTTAAATAGTACACAGTTATTTTAAATTGAAATAATATTTCGCAATATTCCTGTTTTTACTGTATTTTTAATTAAATAAATGCAGTCTTGGTCAGCAGACGAAACTTCTTTTAAAAACATAAAAAATCGTACCGATCCCAAACTTTTGAACGGTAATGTATATATAATGTTAGAATTACGTTAGGTTCCTGTGACGGGTAGGGTTAGGTATAGTGTAAGGAAGGGCCATACTATAGTGATGTTGCTAAACATTCTTATACATGATTTTTAGGATGTTGTCTTTGTGGGGTCCGACTGAAGGACTCAACAACGTCATAAATTCCTGATCTTATGGGGTCATTTGGACCCTACAAAGTAGTACAAACAAGGATGTGTGTGTGAGATTCCCTCATTGAATCCGGAGGTGTTTGGAAGCTGACGGGCCGTTGGTTCCCGTCAGACTCTCAGCGTGTGGCTCTTTTCAAAACTCTTTAACGACACACACAAACCAACGTTTGAAAACATCCCGTCCCTCTGGAACACTGTGCTCTTGTTCCCTTAATGAACGACTGGACGCATTTCCAACAATCGGCCCGTTTTCTTCCGTTCAGAAGGAGGGAGAAGAAAAGCCCGGGCCGTGAGCAGGACGCCAGCGCTGGGCTTTTCTCCTTCTTCACTCATGGCTGTTTTTGGTCACGACCGGCTGAGGACAGACGCTCTGAGCCGCCCCGCTGCATGATGGGAAAGCTCCATTCAGCAGCTGATTTAGTCACGCCTGTTTCTAATGAAGAGAAAATAACCTGTCGTTTTTCAGGTCAGCTGCCGCGTTTCCATCCACATCCTCAGCTCATTGTTGAAGTCCGTTTGGCGCTGGTGTTTAATTGCGGCACTCTCAGAATTCACTCCGTTCCGCGTCTGAACCGATGTGATTTATCCTGACGGCTCTGCTCCGGATCTCTGTCGGATTAATCTTGGTGTATTTGTCTCTCTCCTGTGTGCGGAATGTTTATTACGCTCCTCTATTTCCCATGATTCCCTCCTCGTTTCAGACGGCTCAGGACCTGCAGATCAATAAATTCTACATATCAGGATCAGTGGTGAATCTGAATGAGCACTAAAGTTTCTGTTTTGCATTTTAGAAAGTAACTGCTGTTAAAAAACACACACGTTAAATCTTGTCGAAGGTTTTGTGACACTGAGCTGCTGCTGTTGAACATGTTACCTGCATCTCTGACACGAGGATGAGTGCCATCACTTCCTGTGCCAGTGATGCGTTTCCTGCAGAGAGAGATTAGTCAGGTAAAGCCGCAGCTGCAGTGAATGCAGGGATTGTGTGTGTTTGTGTCGCTAGATTCACAACACAGCTTTAACTGCTCGTCCCGCAGCAGGGCTTTGTGGGTCGTGAGATTATGACCCGCCGCAGCGTTTCTGTGAAGCACGCGCTCCAGACGCATCTGCATTCGGAGGGATAGATTAGCGCTCACAAAAGCATTGAGGACGCCAGCGATTTGAGCGTTTCCTTTGATCTGAGAGAGGAGGATTACAGCATGTTTCTGTGTCTCAGACCGGCGCAGTGCTGATGATGTCAACAAACATCACCAGACGCTCAACGTTACGGAGATCCGCGGCTGCAGGTTTATGAGGATGAGCTGTGGGTCGAGTTTTTTCATCTGCTTCATCTGTGAACTTCAGTAATGATGGACGTGTCCTTCACTTCCTTTCGTCTTTCTCAATTTTTCTTTTTGTTTCGTGATATTCAGGGGTTTGGAGGTCAAGCACATCATCATTTGAGCCGCACATTATAAATGGATCATCCACCCAAAAATCATCATTTACTCGCCCTCGTGGCTTCATTTCTTCTGCGGAACACAAGAAGATATTTTGAGAGTGTTTTTTTTTTTACAAAGATGAACAAATCAAGGTTGTAAACTAAAGGATGAAGCACAAACTTCTGTTAAAAATAAACAACAGAATGACACGCAATAAAGCTAAAAATTGAGCAGTTTTCATGTTTATGCATAAATTAACTACTTTGATTATACATCATAAATGATTCAGTAGCAAGGTCAGGAATTCTTCTGTCAACTTTAAACTGCCTGTTGTTAATAACTAGCTACTGACCTTTAGGTGAATGTTAAAGGGGTCATGAACTGCATTGTTTTATAATATTTCCTGAGGTGCATTTATAATGTTAGAATGCTTTTTACATATAAATATATACCCTGATTTTAGTCCTCTGATTTGAACGCTCTGTTTTAAGGGGCGTGTCTGCTGTGAGACTTCAGTGTAAACGCCCACTGCTGTGATTGGCTGACAACTTATTACGCTCTCGAAAACTTGTAGCAAGTTTTACTATTACAGCTCTCAAGGTTAACTAATCGTGAAAAGTGTTGCATTACATTACATTATATTGAGATCGTGGCATGAAAGGTTGCAGTGATGAACACTGTAGTCGATCTCAGACATGTTGTTGAGCTCATGAAAGCAGTGATCTCGTCATTGCAACTCGATTTCTGCACACTAACGAATGCTTTACACTAACAGTGCAAACGCGATATAACTAAGAGATTTGTTGAATTGGTGAGAGTCCAGAGTAGCCAGGAGACGCATGACAGGCGAAACAAACGCAGGAGATGAGATGACCCGCAGTCGTGCGTTTGGAGATGGACAGGGGTGGGCACACACAGTCAAGTATGCACTCGACAGATTACAACAGCTGATAGAGGTAAATGGTGTAGTTTTATCTATGTTGTTACCTTTAATATAATCCATTATCAGTCGCTGTTTACATTTACTGTACTATAATCAATCATTCGCAGCTATTGACGTTTTAATCCGGCTTCTTATCAAGGATAAAGTGTAAATGTTGAGCCCTGGATAATGATGAATATTAACATAGCTAATAATGAATGAATCCGGATTTACCTCAGAATGTGGTTTGCTAACTCTCTCAAGACAAAGCTAATAGTATAGTAACCTTACTTAAGGCTGATTTATACTTCTGCGTCGGACCTACGCCGGAGCCTCTGCGCCATATATGCGTCTGTTTTAATTCATACATCCGCGTCGACGTGCATGCAGACCACTAGGAGGCAGTGTACGCGGTCATGATGAGGATCAAGGCAAAAGCCTAGAAGAAGCAGCTTGTCATGTATGTTGTCAGAGAAGCTTACAAATAGGTAATGACTTTTGTTGCAGTTTGACTGAATGCGTCACCTGAAACTGTGTGTTTTTTCATTCATATGGAAGTTGAACACTCGCTCTTATCCGAGTGCTCCACGCCAGTTTTTGGACCTGAGGGAGGGGTTCTAGCAGACCAATCACAGCGCTTGCGGTCCGCGTAGAATTGACGCGTTGTTACATTTTTGAAGAGGTGCGCGTCACACAGCCTACGCCGTAGCTACGCCGTACACTCGACGCAGAAGTACAAATCAGCCTTTACTGAAGCAATTTTTCCTTCATGGTGGAGCTCCACTTAGTATTCTTCTGTGATTTTTCTGTATTTATGAGAATTTCCATCTTTTTCAACCTGGGAACGACGCGAGCTGTGTGACGAAACTGCCGCAAACAATTACTAAACAAACAGCAGATCATACATTTACTTCATGCATGTCATGCGCGAGCTCGCGGCTCCATCTAGCGGCTGTAAGCGGTATAGTATAGTGTCTCAACATGATCACTTGTCAAGCGCCAAGCTTGTGATCCGTGAGCTGGATAATGGTAAGTTTTTCCTTTTTACCCGATCTTGTACAGTCGTCTCCATTTTTTTCTCGATCTTTGTGACTTCGCACCCTTGATTTCCATTGTCTGGGCAGCGTATGACTGTACCGTGTACTGTATTTATTAGCAACGCATATCATACACTGATATGTGTTCTAAAATGGGCTCAAAATATCATTTACATTTACATTTAGTCATTTAGCAGACGCTTTTATCCAAAGCGACTTACAAATGAGAACAGTAGAATCAAATCAAAATCAACATGAGAACAACAGTATGTAAGTGCTGTGTGAAGTCACAGTTATGTCAGTAAAGTGCTCGTAGCAAGGATTTTTTATTTTTTTATTTTTATTTTTTTATAAAATACACAAATAGATGGTCAAACATGGTTTAAATCCTCCGACTGGATGGAATCAGTCTGAAGCTAAAAAATCTGAGTCTGTGACCATCATATACTATGTGATTTTCCATGGAATCTGTCGGCAAATTTGTAGACTGGCTCTGACTTTTGGCAACTAGCGTCAGCTTGTTTAGACTGTAAATCGGGGGGAAAATCGTGTAGTGTATTCCAGCCTTAACGTGAAGTTGAGCATTTAGTCACTGGTTTGATCTACTGACACACGGACAAAGATCATGTGACTGTACATGAATCATTAATATCAGATCAGGCATTAATTAACACAGTTACTGACATGTTGTCGCATTACTGTCGAGTCCATATCGGAAAAGTCTGTTTGCAAAGCCTGCGTCAAAATGCGATTGATTTACCAAAGAATCCACAGTGAAATGAACCGAATACAAATAAATAAAGCTCAACTGAGACATTCACATTGTTGAAAATAAATAACTATATTCCTGCATTAGGATCCTTTGTTATTTCAGTCCTGTATCGCTCTTCTCTCCTCCTCATCTCACTAACACACCAGTGGGCGGGGCTAACGCTGCAATGATGAAGTAGGCGTTGATTTCTTCTGTGGAGGCGGAGTTTCACCTGTCTTTAGATAGACACATTCTGGGACGAGTCGTTCTCTGGGTCTGGTGTCAATAAAAGCTTCTATTGGACTAACAAGGAAGTTTTCAGTTCTGAAACTTACAGGATATTCATTTATTACGATGACCTCTTATATATCAGAAGCACAAAGTCGATTTGTTAATTCATGACCCCTTTAACTGTTTCCAGCACAGAGAGAAGATCCATCCCTTCTGAGTGTGAAAAACTCTTACGCCGTCTGATCTTTGACTGATTCACACGATCACAGTGCAGGAAAAACACAGAATCTTTTGCATTTTCATCAAAAGTTCTCTCTTTGAAGGGTTTCCTTGGAAACAAGCTGATGAGATCATGTGATCGCTCACTTTCACTTCAGAGCAACACACACACACACACACTAATAGTAATATCCTAATTATTGTTAATATGTAATTCATTATTTCCAGGAGCTCATTGCTTCTACCTTCAATTAAACTGCTAACAGTGATTGTAAATTAAATTGCCTAAATTATTACTTTGTTAGCTAACTGCATGATTATGTGTACATTTCTGAAACCAAATACATTGGACAGTCACCTCTGACACCAGATTCTCTAAATTGTAATGTTAACATGCATTCTCTGTAAAGCTGCTTTGAAATTATATGTATCGCGAAAAGCATTATACAAATAAATCTGAATTGAATTGACTTGAACACACACACCCACACACACACACACACACACACACACTCACACACACACACACACACTCAGGTTTGTTTTGCTATCTTAGTGGGGACTCTCCATAGGCGTAATGGTTTTTATACTGTACAAACTGTATATTCTCTCCCCCTACACTACCCCTACCCCTAAACCTAACCATCACAGGAAACATTCTGCATTTTTACATTTTCAAAAAAACATCATTTAGTATGTTTATTAATCCATTTCCCTCATGGGGACCGCTGGCTGGTGATGTAGGTGATCTCAGGTTTTTATTACATCATGGGGACACACTCACACTCACACTCATGCACTCACACACACATCCTTGTTCAAACTACTTTGTGGGCTCCGAATGACCCCACTAAGATGAGGATTTTACAACATTGTGTGTCCAAGTAAAGGACCCCACAAAGTCAAAGATTCCATATCTTTTTTACTATATATTTTACTATTCAATAAATACAAATACAAGTTCACACACTCACACACACACACACGCTACAGCTGTCTGAGATCTTCATTAATTATCTCTAGCGAGAGACAAACTACAATTAAACATCCTCTCTAATTAAGTGACCGTTGTGTGTGTGTGTTCTTGTTTATATTACATCGTGGGGACCAAATGGCCCCACGATGTAATAAAAACCTGAGATCACCTACATCACCAGCCAGCGGTCCCCACGAGGGAAATGGATTAATAAACATACTAAATGATGTTTTTTTGAAAATGTAAAAATGCAGAATGTTTCCTGTGATGGTTAGGTTTAGGGATAGGGGTAGTGTAGGGGGAGAGAATATACAGTTTGTACAGTATAAAAACCATTACGCCTATGGAGAGTCCCCACTAAGATAGCAAAACAAACCTGAGTGTGTGTGTGTGTGTGTGTGTGTGAGTGTGTAATCTGTCTCTCTTCAGACAGATGTGAACTCCAGCGCTCGAGCAGCCGATAGCGCCGCTGTGAGTTCTGCTAATTACTGACCGCAGGACGATAAGACGAGCTCGACTCCGATAACGTCCCTGAGAGACGACAGCGGTGAGCGGATGAGCCGGTGTCTCCAGGAGCTGATCGGAGACGATGAGGAGATCTGAGACATGGTGGCAGCATTTAGCTTTGGATAGATAGAGTTGGGTGAAGAAACAGGTGAAAACCAGAAGACGGGACCATCACGGTTTGCTGTGGACAGGGGGGACGCCATATTTAATCTGATGTGTAAAACTAAAACATAAAAGCTGTGAATATTTGTCATGAACTACGTCTGTCTCACGGCCTCGAATGAAGTATGGCGTTCAACCCGTCACTGGTGTTGACTGACACTGAATCATGCAGGAAGAGAGAAAGAATTGTATTTGTGTTTCAGCATGGTGTCCGCTGTGTCCTTCAGTGACCGACGCTCTCAGCGTGTGAAGCTCTTTCTCAGCAGCTCTCGGGACGGTGTGTAACGGGCCGCCCGTGAGCATCTGAACCCCAGGTAGGACTCGCCGCACGGCTCCTCATCAATGATGCATCGGGATCTGAGCGCGGATGGAGATGCGAGAGGACAGGTTTCTGACGCGAGTCCCTGCGGTCGGCGATACACGCGCTTGAGTGCACTTGTGTAGCGAGGAGCCATTTGTGCGAGTGCTTTGTCGTGTTTGATCGATGCTGTGAAGCTAAAGCCACCTGACAGGAAGTGCGTTTGCTCTTCGAGGTCAAATCGGAGTTATTAGTCCTGTTGTGCTTCATACACTGCAGTGTTTTAAACGTTGGGCTTGTGCAAAATTCATGAGTGTGAATGTGAATCGAATAGGCCGTGACACACAGGAAGGCAAAACTAAAGTTTAATGACGGCATACATAATCATATATTAATCATGACTATGACTAATTTATCCCTTCATATGTAGAAACATTATGATTAGATATATTTCAATAAACAAAACTGACAGAATTTCATCATATTAAATACAAATCTCTGTCGGTGGCAATATTAATAAGATCATGTCATGTTTTTGGAAATATTTCATCACATGTGAATCATATGTTTTGCTCTGTTCTCTTCTGGTGTGGGTTTGAGTGGGACATCGGGACCCTCGGTGTGTGATTCGGGTCGAGTCTCAGACGTTAAACAGGCGATGATGAGAGACTGTTTCTCATCACACATGAAGCGCTGCTAAAGTATCTGCTTTCTCCTCCCGTGTGAGAGACGCTGAAGCCGCCACAAGAAGCTCTATTAAAGATGAGATTGCGAGCGACATTGAGCCCTGACGCTCGAGTGCTTCTGTGTTGTGCTGAATCATTGTGACTGTAAGTGACCCAGTTTCCCATCAAACACTGAATGGAAGATTTCAGTCAAGGCAAATGCTAGCAGCTCTTTTCTGTTCAAACATGAAAGCTGCTAAAGATAATGCATTAAACTATGCCAACAATATCACATCCAGTTAAATGATTGATATATGGATGGACAGTTTAACTGCATATATGATAAGTATCATTGTTAGCCACGCCGCTGATGGCCGTCATCTGATCGCTCTACAGACGGATTCGTGCTTGAGAACAGCCGGTTAAAATGAAGTTAGTTCTGAGAACAGCTCCAGCATCATCTGACACTTGCTTGATGTTTTATATATAATGATTTCAGACATTTAACATGTGACTGAAGTGTCCAAAAAGGTTTTTGGGGCCACCTGTGTGATCACGTTTGTGTTGATGTCTCCTGTGGCTTCCGTCAGTCTGATTAAAAGAGCAGTTGAAGACGATTCAGTTCTGTTCGGTTCTGATGTATTCGCCCTGATGTTTGGATCCAGTACTTTAAAGCATCTTGACTCTCAGAAGTGTGTCATTATGTCGAGTGTCTAGTGGGTTTGTGTGTCAGCGAGGGTTAAATCAGGAAGAGTCAGATGTTGAGGTGTCTCTCTCACACTGTCTGCCTGACGGCGGTTTTAATAATTCATAGAGATGCTGACAAAAGTGAGAGCGCTGGATCCAGACCGGTCCAGAGCGGCTCTCCGGGTTTAATGATGGTGTGACTGTGTCAGCAGTTTCTGGCCCTCGTGTATAAAGTTATGAACTCAACTTTCTCCTGTTTCTTTCTCTTTCTTGTACTTCTTTAGCGATATTCCTCCCTCTCTCTCTTTTATATTTCTATCAACAGAAAATCCAAATGGTCTCTTGTTATGTTTTTCAAGCATGTTCCTTGTCTGTGAGCGGTTCATCAGTGCACGTTAATCCAAAATAGAGACGCGATTAATGGAGCTTTTATTGCCTGCAGGGTTGGGCTTCATGCAGAACTCAACTGAGAATGTCTTTATTGAACAAACAGGATGCAGAATTTGAACGTTAGGAAATGCACATAAAATCTTTTTGGCAAAAAGTATGCAACATTATCTCTGATATTCATGGAGTCAATTTTCCAATGGATCCAGAAGTATGCCTATTGGGTAATTATAACAATTCTAATCTTCAACAGGTTTACACCATAAAAATAATAATTGCCAAGAAATGCATTGCAATGAAGTGGAAATCGGATACTGCTATCCCCATCAGTTTGTGGGTTAACAACTCGATACCCTTGAAAAAATGAACATACTGGTTAAGGAATAAAAGTAAAGTGTTTTATAAAATTTGGCAACCCTTTATCAGCTATATGGAAGATATTTCAATGAAACGGATGGACTCTCTTTTTGATTGCGGTCTTACACTTTACTAATAACAATACCCCGTGTTTAAATATATAACTTTATATATATAATTTTTGTATTTTTGTTTTTATGCTTATTTTAAGTAATTTATCATTTCTTTTCCCTTTTTTCTAATCTTGTGTATCATGACATGTACATTTGCTAGAAAAAGTATGTGAACCACTTGCAGAATCTGTGAAAATGTGAATAATTTTAACAAAATAAAGGAGATAATACAAAATGCATGTTATTTTTTGTTTAGTACTCTCCTGAGTAAGGTATTTTAGATAAAAGATGTTTACATATAATCCACAAGAGAAAAAAATAGCTGAATTTATTAAAATAACCCCGAACCACTAGTATGTGAACCACTGATTCTCAACACTGTGTGTGGTTACCTGATGATCCACGACTGTTTGTGTGTTTTGTGATGTTGTTCATGAGTCTCTTGTTTGTTCTGAGCAGTTAAACTGAACTCTGTTCTTCAGAAAAATCCTCCAGCTCCTGCAGATTCTTCAGTTTTCAAGCATCTTCTGTATATTTGAACCCTTTCCAGCAGTGACTGTATGATTTTGAGATTCATCTTTTCACACTGAGGACAACTGAGGGACTCAAACACAACTATTAAAAAAGGTTCAAACATTCACTGATGCTCCAGAAGGAAACACGATGCGTTAAGAGTCGGGGGGTGAAAACTGTTGAACAGGATAAAGATGTCCAAATTTTTCTTATTTCGCTTGAATATCATTGTTTTTCATTTAGTTCTGCCCTTCGGAAGCAACAGAAGATACTTGCATGTTTCCCGGAAGACAAATTAAATACAATTTACCTTGATCTTCAAATTCCAAATGTTTTCACCCCCCGACTCTTAATGCATCGTGTTTCCTTCTGGAGCATCAGTGAATGTTTGAACCTTTTTTAATAGTTGTGTTTGAGTCCCTCAGTTGTCCTCAGTGTGAAAAGATGGATCTCAAAATCATACAGTCACTGCTGGAAAGGGTTCAAATATGCAGAAGATGCTTGAAAACTGAAGAATCTGCAGGAGCTGGAGGATTTTTCTGAAGAACAGAGTTCAGTTTAACTGCTCAGAACAAACAAGAGACTCATGAACAACATCACAAAACACACAAACAGTCGTGGATCATCAGGTAACCACACACAGTGTTGAGAATCAGTGGTTCACATACTTATGAATGGGGTTATTTTAATAAATTCAGCTATTTTTTTCTCTTGTGGATTATATGTAAACATCTTTTATCTAAAATATCTTACTCAGGAGAGTACTGAATAAAAAATAACATGCATTTTGTATTATCTCCTTTATTTTGTTAAAATTATTCACATTTTCACAGATTCTGCAAGTGGTTCACATACTTTTTTTTGCAACTGTATAATATGTTTTGTACTGTCTTATATTGTTTTCTGTTACAGTTCAAAAGCAAAAAGAAAATATTCAAAAAAAAAAAGAAAAAAAAAAAGGAAATGCACACAAAATTTAATTTCTGAATTTCACATGACTAGTTTCAACTATAAAAGCAGTTTGTTAAGAGACGATGGATGGATGAACTGATAGATAGATGGATGGATGGATGGATGAACTGATAGATAGATAGATGGATGGATGGATGGATGGATGGATGAACTGATAGATAGATGGATGGATGGATGGATGAACTGATAGATAGATAGATGGATGGATGGATGGATGAACTGATAGATAGATGGATGGATGGATGGATGGATGAACTGATAGATAGATGGATGGATGGATGGATGGATGGATGGATGGATGGATGAACTGATAGATAGATGGATGGATGGATGGATGAACTGATAGACTGATAGATAGATGGATGGATGGATGGATGGATGGATGAACTGATAGATAGATGGATGGATGGATGGATGGATGAACTGATAGATAGATAGATGGATGGATGGATGGATGAACTGATAGATAGATGGATGGATGGATGGATGGCAAATCGTTTTGCCTGAGGGCAAAGTGAAGTTTCATAACTTTATATATTTATTTAACTTTACCATTGTACTTAGTGCGCTGTACGTTTGACTGAATTGTTTGCTTGTCTTTATTTCTTATTGCATAGCTTCTCATACTTTATACTTATACTTTTATAATGGTTATTATTGATAATTAAAACTGACTTTTAACAAAAAGAGAGGGTTGTTTTGTCTTATTTCATTTTATTATAGGCTACATGTAGGCTACATACAGTGAAGATAATCACTGTACATATGCACATATTGCCTGAACCACACATTAATAGGTTTCGTATTTTTTAAATGAAAACGAAAAGAGGCAGGGTTGTGTTTTATATTTTGTTTTGTTAAATAGCCTACATGAAGTTAAGATAATCAATGCACGCGTTGCCTGGAACACATTTGTGTGTGGCACCTCTTGTGTTGTCAGTCCCCTTGTAGCACGCGCAAGTGACGATTCTCTGTCAACCAATCAACGTTCTGCAGAGTTTAGCTCCACCCTTTTGGTACGGTACTATTGTGCTTGGTACCCCAACGAAAGGGTCCCAAAAAAGTGGTACGGTTCGGAATTAGGGTACCATTCACAACTTTTGACAATGGAAAGGGCAGAAATTGCGTACCGTACTGTACTGAACCGAACCGAACCGCTCAGTGGAAACGAGCCATTAGAGTGATCACCTCTTGCATTGTCAATACAAGATCTTGACCAAAAAATGATGCACCTCTCGATGGAAATAAATGTTGTGATGTAATTTCCATCAAGAGATGCATCGATTTCTGGTCAAGATCTTGCTTTGACAGTACAAGTGGTGAGCACTCTGTAAAGTCTCCTGCAGCACATCCCAAAGACTTTCAATGAAATTAAGTTCTGGACTCAGAGGTGCCAATTCATGTGTGAAAATGATTCTTCATGCTCTCTGAACCATCCTTTCACAATTTTAACCCTGATGAATCTTGACATTGTCATCCTGGAATATGGCCATGATGTGTCTTCCTACATGGTTGTTTAAGAAATGAAAAGCTACACACTCCATCTTTTAGGGTTAAAAGAACCATTGCCAAACATATAACATGTTAGAAACATAATAATCACTGTAATAATGATCCATTCATAGATTCTTAAGTATTTGCCTATTAAAATCCAAACAGCGACTTTTTTTTGGCTGGGCAGTGTATGTCATGTTAGGGTTAGTTAAACTGATGTTGATGTTCAGTTTCAGCTCAGGTTGGATCTGTGTGTGTGTGTGTTGTGAATCTGAGACAGGTGGATCTTCTGTTCTGGGAGCCGTCTCAAGCTCCGAGGGCCCTTGACAGGGAGCACAGGGTCTGTTTGGGTCAGATAAGACTGGTTCAGTTCAAAGTCACTGTTTAACCCTGCAGAGATTCGAGCTGCAGCCGCTTTCATTCACTGACTGATTCTCTTTAATTGCTTTTATTTATTTATTTATTTATTTGTTGCTAGTCCTGTGTGTCTCTTCTTCACATGAGACGGCGTGTTTCCTTGAGCTGCAGTGAGTGTGTGATTGTGTTTCTGTCGTTACAGACGCATGTATGATGATGGGTTTCAAACAGTAATTCCTTTCTGAATATTCTGAATATTCTAATCTGAATATTAGCAGTGCTGTATTAAAATCCTTTTACGTTTCATATTTCATCACGCGTGACGCAGCTGTGAAACTCCGTGATCTTAATTCACAGCTCTGTCACGCTCGTACACCTCCTCGTTAGCTCAGAAGCATTTAATTGAATTTAATATCGATTGGATTGGATTGACGTTACCATGGTTACGGAGCACAGTGTTTTCTGCTGATGCTGCTGGAATCACTGTAATTTTGGAGTCATTGAAACGCCTCTCTTACCAACAATCACTTCTGACACACACACACACACACACACTCAGGTTTGTTTTTGTGAATTGTGGGGTCATTCCATAGGCGTAATGGTTTTTATACTGTACAAACTGTATTTTCTCTCCCCCTACACTACCCCTACCCCTAAACCTAACCATCACAGGAAACATTCTGCATTTTTACATTTTTAATAAAACATTGTTTAGTATGTTTTTAAAGCTATTTCAAATATGAGGACTCATGAAATGTCCTTATATTTCATGTTTATGTCATAATACCAGTGTAATACCCATGTCATTATACAAATTTGTGTCCTCATAAATCACAAAAACATGCACGCACACACACACACACACACACACATGTTGATCGTTTAGAGGCCTTATAAATGTAAATGAGCGTATCAGGTAAGATACAGTAGCTGTATGGAGTTAAGAAGGGTTTGATGTCACATCATGTCATACGTCTCTGTTTGTAGTTTATGTGGTAGTGTAGTTACGGATGTCAGCTAGTGATGGAGTTTATTAGCTGAATTGTTTCTTGCCGTTGCTGGGATTTGCTGGCGTATGGCCGGTGTGAGCCGCTAACCCTCGAAGACCCTGTCCAGATCTCACATTTCCCTCTTTATATGTCAGAAATTATAAATTACCCTGCCACACAAGATTAATATGAGCCGATGGCGTTTAGCTGGCAGAAGAGGAATGAAAGGAGCTTTGTGTGGCGTCGGGGAGAGTCTCTGTTAGCGCAGCAGTGCAGGAAACGGCATCACGCGGCTCTTCCTGTTTGTGAGCTGAACACGTGCTCAGATGGAGTCTCTCTCTCTCTCTCTGTGTTCCTCAGTTCCTCAGTGCTCTCGTTCCTGCGGCTGAAGATCCTCATCAAAGCTGCTCTGATGTTGTTGCTTCTGATGCGGCTTCACACTGACTCACGTTACAGGAGCGCTGTGAGTGTGTGTGTGTGTGTGAGCCCTCATTGACTGGGCACATGGATGGATGGATGGATGGATATCTCTCCTCTTTCTCTCTCATCCATCATTGTGATTGTGTGCTTCCTAAGAGAACAGGACCAGCCCGTCACCACAGCGGCTCTGCCCTCGTCTCTCTCTCTCTCTCTCTCTCTCTCTCTCTGTGTCTCAGTCTTTTCCAGTCTTTTCCAGCCTGTCATGTTGCGAGTGGATCTTCAGCCCCTGATTCTGACGTCTGCCGCTCCGGGGCCGTTAGAAACACGGCCGCAGGGAAAGCCTACAAACGCTTCAGTCCTGCGGGCTTTCGGACTCCACGCTGAGAAATTGCATGGCTGTTGCATCTGATTGGCGAGCGATTGTAGAGATTGTGGTGCGCTATTACTCGTGTTTGTGCCAGAGAAAAGCTTTGAGACGCCATCAGAAGGTCAGAACAGGCAGATGAAAAGAATCGCTCTGGGGAAATTCTGCAGCCTGACGCGTCGCGTCTAAAATGTCAGCCGACAAACACAGGAAAACAAGAGACTAAAACTAGAAAGAAAGAGGAGGGGAGAATAAAACTGAGTCAGGTGAAAGAATCAGATCGACGTGTTCTGAAGTGGAGCCGGTTAAACTAGTGGCTTCTCTGAGATTAACAAATCTACTAGTTTTTACACTACTATTACCAGTGTTGCGGTCATTAATATTATTATTTTAAAAAGAAAAACTGCTATTAAAACATGAACTGCATTTTCATTCATCTTGATGTGATATGAGATATGATTGACATCATTTATGAGTTAATGGGTTGATTTTCAATCAGGTAAATGCTTTAGGGAGATTTTATGACAAGGGCAAGTCATGTGTGATCTGCTGCCATCCGCTGGCACTGAATAAATCAGTCAAAGCCCAAGCGCATCCACAAAAGCTGAATTACCCATGATCCATTGCTCCTCTGCTTATCTGTACATGTGACTGGCGAGAGAGAAAGAGAGTGAGTGTTTTATAGTGCGTCAGATGTTTTGCATGAAGGCCAGAAAGACAATAACCATTACAATCATATAATAGTTTGTCTGGCGATGCGCTCGGGGCCATAAACGGCAATTAGAAGCCAAATGAAATATTTATTTTTCCAACCTCTCTGTAGCGGGTGTCATTTCAGATTCAAAATGTAATGTGTCTTTAATAGTGTTTTACAGTGAGTTTTTAAGAGGACGGGGGTGTGTCTCGTGCCGGGGAGGATGGTGGCGCGCGGGGAGATTCAGATGGGTGTATTACAGGACGACTGTGGACTAAAAGAATCGATCTGTCTGTCAGGGTGATCAGTGAGCAGTTTGATCTCACCTGATGTGAGAAGTTCATCAAACTCTGTGACCTTTTCTTTGCAGCGTAATTTCCGCTCGGAGAGGAGCCGCGTGCGCAGACACGCACAGGTGGCCGTGATGTAATAAGGATGTATTTTGGTCTGTGTGCAGGAGGAGGAGCAAAGCATTCTGGGATTGCGTTCTCATTTAGAGTTCTCCACCTACTCACAATAACAGCTTTGCCAAGACACTCCTGACTTAAACGCCTCCTGTTTCTGATTGCATATTTATTTCAGGAGTCTCATTCCAGTCTTTATCTGATCATGTTTAATTACGTGACCTTCGGTCTCTGCTGTGTGTCATTAACAGCAGGTTGTTGTTGACCACTAGAGACAATGCTTCTGTTTCTCATTGTTTCCTTATAGATTGTGTCTCAATGTTTGGAGTGTCTCTCGCCATCGCTGGAGCTACATGAACTAAAGCTGATGATCATGTTCTCCAGCATCATCTGAGATGATTGATTTAAAGAGCATCTTGAGCTGCGTGTGGTAATTTGTTTGGTTTAAAAATGGGGAAAAAGTTCCAGATGTTCTATGTGAACTCCATATAGTGGCCCTTTAAAAAGTATTTGATGTTCACATTGAAAAATGTGTACATGCTTTTTGCACTGGATAGCAAAATATCAATCCAATTGGCTTTTATCTGGACACTTTCTGGTTGTCAAACGTTGTGGATGATGTTGAATTTGACTGAGGTTATACATCCACTAAAATCCCCTCGAGGACAGCCGGTTAAAATAATTGAATAATTGAGTGTCTGAGTGTGTTAGTTCTGAGAACAGCTCCAGATGACACTTGGCTTGATGTTTTACGTCTAATTCAATGAAATTTTAAATGTGACTTAAGTGTCCAGATGTGTATAAATACTTTCGTGGCTACTGTAAATGCTGTAACAATAACCTGCTGCTACTGTTTATTTACAACCAGCATAAAAGATATGTAAGATGCAATTTTTGAATTTGCCGTGTAAAGATCTTTTTCCTTGGTTGATTGGTTTGTTTCTGAAGCACTTCATTGCTCACGGTGAAGCGTCTGGCACGAGTCTGTCTGACGCTCTCGCGGGATCCGTGAACAGCCTGTTCAGTTAAACACATCAAGGACCCTCGTAATAAGTCAAATCTGCCGTCGCCCCACAAACCATCTGCTGGTCATTACTCTGGGATTGATTGCACACGCCTGTCTCTCAGATCAGGAACACGCATGTTAAAGTCACATGAAATCAACACTCTATTCATGTTCCTCTTAATAAGTCATCAGTGACTTTATTCTAAAGAAATAAATGTTTGCCTTGATAATCCTTCATCTTAATCGCTCTCTCCGCCTCTAAAACGACTTTCCTCTTCAGCTGATGTAACTGGTCTCTATTTCTTCCTTGCATTGTGTTGTTCAATAAAGCTCCTTCTTCAAGAAATCGTGTCCCAATCAATTTATTTACAGGGGAAACACTGAGAAAACAGTAGTAACAGAGTGAGTTCATATAGGCCCATTCCAGCATATACAACTCGTACTGGCGCTACAATAAAACACATTTTTCACACTCTTCAACATCCACTTTTCTCAATATTAAATATATATATATATATGTATTATGATCAATTTTTGAAAAAGTTTCAGGCTCTATTTTGGACCATATTTGTAAAAAGCGGTCCCTCGTCTTCATTGAAACTCTGAGAACATCCGACAGGTGAAGATGAAGGAGTGTTTAGCAGTGATCAGTGATTAACATTGTTGCTGCTAATATATCACACATTTCATTAACAATTATAGAGCTTTCAATGACACGACTCACCGCTGGCCTTACACACACAAACTGATTAGTGCAATAGAGGGCGCACACAGTACAAAGAACCAGCCAGCCAATAGGAAGCTCTGTTATCCCTTATTCTGTCCAATGATCTTTTATTTATTTAACTTCTTATTATTTATATTCAGCAAGTGGAGACACACAATGTATTGTGTACAACCCTGTTACACTGACATCATCAGTTCCTCTTCATACAACACCTTCATACAGACATCAGTTCAGTTCGTAATCCAGTGAATCACGTCATTGCGTGTTTTTATCGCTGATTTTCCAACACGGTCCATCAGAAGGGAATGATGGGCTAGAGAATGAGGTTTAGAGTGAATTTATTCATGACACGATCTCACATGTGGACACGCGTGTTCAGTACGCAGCGCTTTGGATGCTGAAGAGCTCTTGGCGTGAAGGAGGCGTTCAGGGTGTTTGCGGTGTGTTAGTGATGCTGCTTCATCTGGAGGGATTTTCTCCTGTATAACTGTGTGTGTGATTTCAGTGTAATGACTCACGGCTGAACACAGATCACCCACACGCTCTTCACACAGTAACGGGAGTCTCGGTTCAGCACAGGCTGCTGCTGTAGTTTGTCTGGCTGAACTCGTGACGTCAGGCAGATCACTGCTAAACACTCCTTCATCTTCACCTGTCGGATGTTCTCAGAGTTTCAATGAAGCCGAGGGACCGCTTTTTACAAATACGGTCCAAAATAGAGCCTGAAACTTTTTCAAAAATTGATCATAAACCATAAAAACTTAAAAATAAAATGGAGAATGTTTATTTAGAAAATGTAAGAAGTGACTAATGCTGTAACTCTACCTGTAACTAGTTCAAGTTATCTGATGTGTTTTTAGTTTGCATATTTTCCATAAATTAAATAATAGTTTGTGTTTGTAACAGGATAAAATGTGTTCAACAGCGCTAACAACACCAAGATCATCAGTTTGAATGAACACAAAATACAGAGTCGCTTTGGATAAAAGTGTCTGCCACACAAATAAATGTGATTATAAATCTGTTGTAACTTTGACAGTCTTGGCATTTTACAGCGATTTCTTGTGTTTTGAAAGCACTTCCACTTGACGACATTGAGTTACTCATGATGATTTCCCTCTCTGTGTCTCGTGACAGACATTTTTCAAGATGAGGACTCACGGCTGCTGTTCACGTTAGTCATTCTGAACAGAACTACCACCAGGGGATCGTTAGAGAAGCCGAATGACTCCGTCCGTGTGAACGTCAGTATAACTGCAGCTTTGAGAGCAGAACAGCAGTTTTGTGAAGAAGGTCACTTTCCCTCCCTTCAGCGTGGAATAAATCGCCTTTCCCTTCCTCTGAATGGAATATAAATGACTGTATTATTCAGTTTGCTTTGGTGTCTCATATTAAGTGAAGTTAAAATACAGAAGGCCAGCCAAATGTTTTCCAGCGCTTTCCCGTATGAAAGGAGGAATTTTAAATATTCTTTTCAGTGGCGTTTTGCAGGGAAATGTGCTTTTCTGGCTCTTTTTTTGGGCTGCGTGTGATTTGGAGAAAATTGGTTTGCTACAGGCTTGCTGTACGAGATCAAATGTCCCTCTGGGACTGAAATTTGTGCAGTTGACGATTGAGAAATGTGCATTGTGTGTCTTTACCTGGCTGGCCTACTGTGGAGTTGTTTTTAGCGACCTGATCTTGATTCGATTCGCATATCTTTGGTAACTGTCGCTGTTAGACGGCTTTCAAACAGTTGAACATGAAGACTCAGAACATCAGAGTGTTTGAGAAGGACAAACGCAGGTCAGGATTACAGCTGTGACCTTGAGTTAGTCTTTTTCCTTGCTTTAAAACCCCAGAGAAAAGCACATGGCAGAATCTGCGATGACCTGCTGCACCGTCTCGCTTCTTTCTTTTTCTGTCTTCTCTGTAACAATTTCCAGCTCTCCTAGCTGTGATTTAGAGCAGGCTGATGTAAAGTCTGAGGCCGGATGTGAAAGCATTCCCAGCGTTCCTCCGGCTCACACTGATGCCACTGATATCCTGTTTATTCCCTGCTTGATCCACATTGGATCCTGTCGGACAAAGACTCTCTTTGTGTTTGTGAAGGTTAAATGTGGACGTGAGACGCTGGTGAAGACGAGTGCACTCAATGAATGGAGCATTATGTAAGATGTGATGTGTGTTTGACATGCTGCTTGTGCTTCCTGCATTCTCATGTTCTTCGGTTCCTCACTGTGTGAACATCGCTTGATTTCATTATGAAATTGTCATTGGTTATTAATCGCTCAGCAAAGTCAGGGCTCCTTTCACATGTTTTGTATCAATAAGAGAGTGTAGAGATGGGCAATGACGGAGCAACTTCTGAGTCGTACGTTTCTCCACTGCTGCTCTGAGCCGTATGAACCTTTGAACACATCGATTCTTTCCACAGGACACAGTGTCTGTCTCCTCTCACAGACGAGTCTCTCATTCATCTGCTCCAAAAGTCTCGTCTGACAGTTACACAGTATTTCGCCTTTTATTTATTCATTTCACCCTTCATCTGGTGCTTGCCTTGTTGTGGCTTCTTGGTGTTTTATTCATGCTGTGTGTCAGTGTGTGATCAGTATGTGTGTGTGTGTGTTTGTCGAGTTGGGTGGAGTCTTTGTCTCCCAGCATGCCTTGTGCCGTTTCAGAATCTCTGCTGAGGGCCGTTTGATTCGGAGGAGAGTCAGACAGAAGGCAGCGTCTTGCTGCATGAACACGCATGCATCTTCCATCTTAAACTGGTTTCATACCAGATGTCGCATCTGATGCTTCAAAACAATCCCACGTGATGTTTAGAGATATTTGAATATTTAAAGACCACAATTCATGCACAGAAGTTAAAAACATTAGACTGCATTGACCAATCACCATCCAGAAGCAGAACAATTGGTTTTAGCATGTGAAATAAAACAAAATGTCACACAAACATACAGTTTTTGAGATGATGCAAGGAACCTCATGCAGAGGGGTCACAGGTCAAACCAAAGGGTCAAATCAAGAATTGATTTCTTGACCCTGGGCTGCGTTCAGGTGTTTTGTGGCTGTCGGCGGGTGAAGAGTCTGTCATTTACTGCTCCTGTTGTTAGTGATCAATATTAATGGAACACACACACACACACACACACACACAGCAGCTCATTTGCTCTCTTCTTCTATTTGCAGGATTATAGAAGATTTACAAGCCACAATAATAATGAAGCCTTTCACCCAGAGACCTGCTTTTCATCTTAATTAATTTCTGAATATTCCTCATTAATTTTAGTAGTATAAGAGCTGTTTGTGAGTTTGTCAGTGTTCAGATGGTCAGATGCTGCTGGTTTCTCCATCATTGTGGAGGTTGACGAGTCACTGTGAATCTGCCATTAATGTTCAAACTGATATTTCCCATCATTCACTGTTCTCGATCAGCAGGCAGCTTGTAGTTTATTCGGCCAGTAGAGATGCTGTAATATCTCTGTCTGACCCGTCTGTCTCACGGCGTCGGCAGTGGACGTCCTCTAAAACTCTCGCTGTGGCGCTGCATCCGTTAAACACACAAACACAGACGTTTAGAGGCAAGCTGTTTATCTCCATCCTGCTTCTGTCTCTGTTGTGTTTTTGCTCAGATCTTATTGAAGGGGATAGAATCAGTGAATCAAGACCAAATCAAACCAGAACTCTTTTATTTGTTTTTATGTTCCAAACAGGCACATCTCGAGTCCGCAGTGACTGACCCGTCGTGCTCTTGGCTGGACGTCTCTCTCTGAGTGAAGAATGTTGAGAGATGAGCGTCTGTGATGAATAACTTATGTAACATCCCACGGCCCGCGAGAGCAGCTGCTTCGAGCACATTTAATTAATACAGACCTCCTGTGCACGCTGGCACAGACCGTCAGCGCTGGCACGAGACCAGCAGAAAGACCAGAAACAGAGAGACAGGAGAGACTGGCACGCTCTGGTCTGTCTGCAGCTCCGTTCACTCAACCAGGCCTGTGTCTGCTGGAGTCTTGCTCCTGTAAGGGGTTTTCACTGAGTTCTCAAGGAAATCTCACTGAGAATTCACTCAGTTCTCACGGGGTTCTCACAGGGTTCTCCGGAGTTCTCACAGGGTTTTCACAGGGTCTCACTCAGTTCTCACGGGGTTCTCACAGGGTTCTCCTGAGTTCTCACAGGGTTCTCACTGAGTTCTCACAGGGTCTCACTCAGTTTTCACAGGGTTCTTACTGAGTTCTCACAGGGTTCTCCTGAGTTCTCACTGAGTTCTCACAGGGTTCTCTTGAGTTCTCACAGGGTTCTCCTGAGTTCTCACAGGGTTCTCACTGAGTTCTCACAGGTTCTCACTGAGTTCTCACAGGGTCTCACTCAGTTCTCACAGGGTTCTTACTGAGTTCTCACAGGGTCTCGCTGAGTTCTCACAGGGTTCTCACAGGGTTCTCCTGAGTTCTCACTGAGTTCTCACAGGGTTCTCCTGAGTTCTCGCAGAGTTCTCGCAGAGTTCTCGCAGAGTTCTCCTAGGGTTCTCACAGAGTTCTCACAGAGTTCTCACAGAGTTCTCACAGAGTTCTTACAGAGTTCTCACAGAGTTCTTACAGAGTTCTCACAGAGTTCTCACGAGTTCTCACTGAGTTCTCACTGGGTTCTCACAGATTCCTCCTGAGTTCTCTCTTCCCTTCATCAGGAAAGACACTTCCATTAAATAAGTCGTATTTAGGCCTCCATTCAGATTATTACTGCAATTGTATTTTTGGTTTTGGTTGTTCTCGTCATGCGGAGATGAAAGAGTCTCCAGCAGAAGTAATAAAGGCTGGTGGCTTGTGTCATTCTGGACGGAAATGAAAATGCAGAGCTGAGATTTGCAGGCGCTTCAATTTCTTTTTGTTTTGCACAGACTCTTCCTTCCCTCTCATCTTTCTCTCTCCCTGATATTTCTCATGTGTTTTTGAGGCTGTAATAAGGACATGTGATGTGTAAATTTTTTATAACATTATATAAGCAGCATCACCCCTGGAGATCCGTTGCCCCATTTCTGAGCTTTTGCTTTAAAAACAAGCAGGAGAGGAGGATGAGGAGGAGAGGAGGTGAAGGCTGTCTGACGGGAATCCTCTGGAGCGTCACGTCATCACACACTTCACACGAATGATGGAGCGGCTTGATTCGCTGCAGATCTTCTGCTGATGTGTGTTGAAACGCTGATTGGAAGGATTGAGGTGTGTGTGTTTGTTTGTTTGTTTATTAGACGACTGCTGGTGTGTGTAGTCATGGTTACTGAGAGCAGAGCAACACAAACCGCAGCTGTTTAAGAGCTGCTGAAGAGCTGGTCTGCTGGTGTCCCACCTGGTGTTTTTTACCAGCAAGACTTCCTAGACGGCTAGAGCAGCACTATAAACCAGTCTGGAAATTCCCACTGGTCTAAGCATCTCAACACATTTAGACCATTTCGAATATGATTTATTTTTTATTTTTTATGCTGTGCTTTTAGAATTGGTCTGAAGATTTCTGACACGTTTTTCTGTGAGCCTCCAGTAGGTGGCGGTGTGTTTTGGGGCTTTGGTTTCTATCTAGTTCCTGGAGCCCAACACTACACATTCTGACACACTCATTTGAGCTCCTGGAGTCTCTAAATCAGGTGTTTGATCAGTGTCGGGGACTATAGGAACATTTGCAGATGCTTTCATCCAAAGCAGGGATGAAAACCACTGATCTAGAGTCATCGGAGCTATACGTGACTTGTGAACGCCAACTATAACAAAATCCCACCAGTGCGCCATCAGACAGTATGTCCTCACTGATTAAATGAGCATGTACTTTTAGTTCCTTAAATGTGTCATTTTTTCTGAGAATGTTTTTAAGTACTATAAATGCAAGCTCATGTTACTCAGACAAGATTATATTCTTCAAACCTAATGCTGCTTTTCCAGCTCAATATTTACCCTAAAAATGGAGATTTCAGCCTCCCCCTGTTGAGAATAGAAAGGCGTTTAGAGCCGAAATAGAAGTCCAGGCTATAAAGAGAAAGAGAGAGAAGGGAAGAAGAAAATATGGCAATCCTCTTTAAAATATATCTGCGGCAGTGACAGGAAGATAAAGCATCCCTGACAGCGAGACGGCACTCCTGATATTGGGTCCTGGACAGGGATCATTCATCCAGTGAGGAATACGATTGAGTCCATTTGATTTTCTCTTATTTATTGCTGTTCGTTACACTTGAAGCGCGTCGATTGTTAATCTCGCTCCTGCGACGTTTAATGCGAATTTACCCTTTCTGTTTCCTAGAAATGGGTGATCTCCGAGAGCGCCCGGCAGTTCCTCTACACCTGATATAAAACATAAAATCACAGACAGACGGACGGAGAGACAGACAGGTGGCCAGTGCACAATCATTAGCTGAACGTTATTGTTTCATTTACGAGCTTTGATTTATAAGAACAAACGTCAGACTGTCTAATGTGTTTTTCCCTTGGGTGCCAGAAATCAGTTAATGAACATGCCATTTAAAACCAAGATGAAAATGTCAGTTAATTATCTGAAAGGAAACACCGTGAGGCAGATTAATTCCGATAAAAAGAAGAAAGTCATTATGGTTCATTCGAGCGCTGTACGGATGACACTCGTGAAGACGTGCATTTGAGGAACCTCTGAATCGCCCTGAATGTTCTACGAAAACACAAGGTATGATGAAGGAAATGCGTTTAGCACTAAATGGGGCCTGTGGGACAGTCGTGTTTAGGAAGGATTTATAAAGGTCTGCGACAACCTTTAATCTGAGATTTTACCTCCTCCATTAGGATTGATCGATATGTGTTTGAACAGTGGCTGCTGTATGATTCTGCAGCTGTGCCAGGATAAAGAGTGTGTGTTCGTCTGTGTGTTTGATGCCAGTGTGGGACGTCCGATAATCAGATCCACATCATATTTGGTCAGTCTAATCTAAAGGCCTTTGCAACGCTAAATTGCGAAGATCTTGAGTTTTCTTTGAAGGGCGTGTCTGTGGCGGCCTGGCAAAATCTGATGTTTCGCCATGAAAGAGGAAGCTGTTGTAAGTCAGGTTTACAATGTCCGATCTGCCCCAAACTTGACATGTTTTATTAGAGTCCTGACCTGAAGACATCTACATGCAAATATTCAGTTAGTCATAACGCCACCTGTAGGCAACAGGAAATGGCATGCTTTACACATGCAATTCACTCCCTGAAACACATTTAAATATGCCACGAAGTACCAAACATATTCGAAACATGTTAAATCATGCAGCACTTGGGTAAGTGTTAATGTATGCGATTAACGCCACGAAACAGGAAGTTGTTGTAACTCAGGCATACAATGTCCGATCTGCTCCAAACTTCACGTTTGATAATAGTCCTGGCCTGAAGACATCTACATGGCAATATTCAGTTTCAGTCAAAGCGCCACCTGTTGGCAGCAGGAAGTGTGGCACATCAAAATGACTGTGCCATACCCACTTACATGCATGTCGCCCACTGTTTACTGTTTTCCTAAGGCCACCGGGTGGCTGTGGCCCCGGGTGCGAGGGCCCTTTCAAGGCTGCTTGCAGCTTTAATTGGTGTTGGTGTTTATTTGAGTTGTACAGGAGTGGGTTGGAGTAAAACGTGTCTCAGCCACACAAGAGAACGAGACCGAAGAGAAACACTGTGAGTCGAGCTGTCAGTCAGTCTTCACTGTTCGCTTATAACACATTCACTCACTCACTCACACACACACACACACACACACACACACACGCATGGGCGCTCGGTGAGTGTGTGTTTCTGTTAATCCTCATTGACCTTCACAAGCATCAGTGCGCTGGATTCACATGACAGACAGACAGACAGCAGGCTCTGTCTCTCTCCTCTGCCGTTCTGAGATCCAGAGCTGTCTCACCCTCCGTTTAAAGCCTTTGCTGTAAAAGCGTCACAGTAAACTCACATTCTCACCCTGTTGATCAGAGCTTGTTGACTGTCTTTACTGACTCCCCAAAACAACCCAAACCTGCTAATTAACTCATGATTAATAGAGACTCGTGGAATGAGAGACGGTTCATAGAACACTGTTTATTGTTACACATGAATCACATATGAACAGCCTCATCTCTGGATTCATCTGGATTTCTGTTCTGAGAGAGAGAGACAGCTGTCGTCCTGACATCCTTTCTCTCACAGCAGGGGAAATCCGATTTCTATAACTGTTCTGTATTAATTTGAATCCATTCGGAACTCTGAAGTCATTACTGGGATCTTTTTAAAACCGGTCCAGTGCGACGCTTCTGACCTTGACGTGTTTCTGAAGCTTTTAGGGTGGATTTGAGGATTTGAGTCTGGTACTCTCAACAGCTGCTCTGGGGTCAGCTGTCACTCGTAACGGTCAGTGATGAACAGAGAACCTGATCTGAGACCAGCAGAAACAGACCAGACTGTGAACGAAACACAACGAAACATAAAAATGCAGAAAGACTTCTTTTAGGGTTAGTTTACAGTGTTTAAAAAAACATTAGAAATCCATGCATTGACCCAATTTAGAGTGCTGAGTAAACGGATGTGTGAGTGAGTGAGTGTGTGTGTGTGTGTGCACGATTTTGTGATTTATGAAGACACAAATTTGTATAATGACATGGGTATTACACTGGTATTATGACATAAACATGTTTTATGAGGACATTTCATGAGTTTACATATTTAAAATAGCTTTAAAAACATACTAAACAATGTTTTATTAAAATGTAAAAATGCAGAATGTTTCCTGTGATGGTTAGGTTTAGGGATAGGGGTAGTGTAGGGGGAGAGAATATACAGTTTGTACAGTATAAAAACCATTACGCCTATGGAGAGTCCCCACTAAGATAGCAAAACAAACCTGTGTGTGTGTGTGTGTGTGTGTGTTCAGTGCTGATGGATGTTAAATCTGTGTTTGTATCTGTTCTTCCTCAGTAATGAGGCTCTCTGACTCTCCTTCTCTCTTTCTCGTTTCTCACTTCTTCTTCTCTCTTTCACTCTCTCCTGAAGAATAAATTATGTATATGCAAATGTCAGTAACTATTGCCAAGAGAGCAATTTTCATTTTCATCCATCTTTTTTCCCGCTAGTAGATTTATTGTAAACTCAATTTACATTAAAGGTTTAATTTGCTGACGAGTGCTGGACATTTGTGTGTGTGTGTGTGTGTGAGTGTGTGTGTGTGTGTGTGTGTGAGTGTGTGTGTGTTCTTGTTTATATTACATCGTGGGGACCAAATGTCCCCACGATGTAATAAAAACCTGAGTTCACCTACATCACCAGCCAGCGGTCCCCACGAGGGAAATGGATTAATAAACATACTAAATGATGTTTTTTTGAAAATGTAAAAATGCAGAATGTTTCCTGTGATGGTTAGGTTTAGGGATAGGGGTAGTGTAGGGGGAGAGAATATACAGTTTGTACAGTATAAAAACCATTACGCCTATGGAGAGTCCCCACTAAGATAGCAAAACAAACCTGCGTGTGTGTGTGTGTGTGTGTGTGTGTGTGTGTGTGAGTGCATGCTGTGTGTGAGTGTGTGTGTGTGTGTGTTTAAGCTACATTCCTGTTGTTCAAACAATAAAGCATTGCACTAGCAGCTCCAAGGTCATGGGTTCAGTTCCAATCAAATGTAAACCTAGAATGCAATGGAAATCACTATTGGATCAGATGTTTTGATCAACTCTCATGAGTTTTATTTATTGAGCCTCTTTTATTTTCTTCATGATGTGTGTTCCTGTATCTCGCACACACACACACACACACACACACACACGTGTCTGTCGGCTCTTGTTTTGCTCACAGCAGTGTGTGAGTGAGATGTGTTGTGACAGCAGCTGTTGACAGACTGTAACTGGACATATGCACATCATCACGAGACACTTGAGATAACGAGCCGGCATTCTGACGTAAAACCTGGAAGCGCTGGACGTAAATAGCATATGAGAATGACACAGAAGAGAAGATATTGTTGAATAAAGTTTTTTTTTTTGTGCACAAAAAGTATTCTCGTCTCTTAATAACATTAAGGTTGAAGCACTGTAGTCACATTGATTATTTTAACGATGTTTTTACTAGTTTTCTGGACATTGTATGTGGTAATTTCATTGCTTTCAATAGAGGATAAAAAACCTCTTGGATTTCATAAAAAATATCTTAATTTGTGTTCTGCAGATGAACGAAGGTCTTACAGGTGTGGAACAACATGAGAGTGAGTAATTAATAACAGAAATTTCATTTTTTGGGGTGAACTAACCCTTTAATACAACACCAACAAATCCAAGTCACAGCAAAAGTCATGCAGCTGATGGTTAGTAATAAAACAGAGTGACGTTTCAGTCAGCTGGTTGTATGCCAGTAATTCAACATGTGTTTCCTGTTTGTCTGTCTTCTACCTGTCAGGTGTGTTTGTCGATCAGCACCTCCTACTGTACAGCGTTGAATCATTCATATTGCTCTGCTGTAAACAGACCTTTTAAACGCAATCTCACTCACATTTTCGTCTTGCATCTTGTTTGAATAGGCCACACACTCTCTTACGGACACACTTGAGTGAGTCTTCTGTTCTGAAAAACACTTATCCATCCATCCATCCATCCGTCCGTCCATCCATCCGTCTGTGTATCAGCGGAGTGACGCGCCTCGAGCACACGTTTCGGGAGGGAAGTTAATTGGGTGTAATCAAGCTTAGCTGCGTGTGCTGAGAGATTGCATGAAACTCACTGCTGCTGAAACACGTTTGTAAAATGAATGATAACAGCCCAAAACAGCCCAACATCCCATAATGAGCAATGAGAAGAATGATGAGCACAAAATAATAACTGTCTCCTGTAAGTATGTTGACAATATTCCCACAGAAACTCCTTAATTGAATCTGTTTCCCTGCGAGAGATGCGATGTTTGTATTCCTCTCTCTCTCTCTCTCTCTCTCTCTCTCTCTCTCTCTCTCTCTCTCTCAGCTTTATCTCCTCAATTAAACTGCTGACATTTTCAACATCCCAGATCTTAAATGCCCACAGGATGTTTTCTCAACGTTTATGCTGTATATGAAGTGACTGTGATCTGCCAGACAAACGTCATCAGTTTTTACTGTACGAAGCAGACATCTTGTTTGACGTTGTGGCACTGAGACCGTCTCATGAGCTGGTTCTTGCTTTAGTCCTGGTCTTTCTGGATCAACATCAGGGACCGGATTCGTGAAACATTCTCTAGAATAAAAAAGCGGAGAATATTTTGTATTCCCAAAAGTACATCTTATGAATGTTCTTTTCTTTTTTCTTAAGATATATGTAAGAAGTATTAATTTTCAAAAATCAGCATAAATAACACCTTAAAGTCAGGATAACCTCCATGCTGTACTAAATCCCCAAAGGAAAGATGTTTAATGAGTTCCTCGGTTTGTTTCCAGTGTGATCTGCTCTCTTTCCTGCAGCTCTTGCCAACTGAAGCTTTCTTGTCTTTTCTTCCAGGTCAAGTTAGCCAAATGGTTTTCAGCAAGTGTATTCATCAAACGAACACTTCTCATGCCCTGAAGCAAAAAAAAAAAAAAAAGATCGTGAGGCACTTGCTGTTCTGAATAGATAAATGTATCATTAACATTTTTCAGGACTAAATTTGATGTATTACACTATTTTATTCAGAAGAAAAGATGTTTTTAAGTAAATATTTGAAAACTTCTTAAGAACTTTTGAAGAAATGCACTTAAGAACTTCTTACACCATGTCCGCACTGGACGTGACAAAGGCCGTTGCAAATTAGTCCTTCATATCAGAAGTAGTGCATGAAGTAAGTCAGAAATAGAAAAGGGCATCAGTTTACAGTTGGGAATTTGTCGTGTCGTAGACAGCAGTGTAGACAGCAGCACTGATTATAATGGTTTCTGTTTACTTTCGTTGCGTCACACTCTCGTCTGGTGTTACATTTATCTTAAGAACATGATTAAGATAAATTCTTCAGTCGATTGTTGTGAATCCAGCCTGAGGTCCTGAAATCCTCTGCGCTGATGGTTCATTACATCCTTCAAAGTGATGTTTAGTGGAGAAACACCCAGTCATGTGACTCACATTTCTGTTTGAAAATCAGCTTTAGAAAAAGACACTCACACACTCTCTCTCTCTCTCTCTCTCTCTCTCTCTCTCACACACACACACACCGACTCTCTCTCACACACACTCATACACACACACACACACACAGTACAGTTGGATAATTAACTGAGAGATCATGTTTTAACCATCTTTCACACTGCAAAAGCATCATGGAGTTTTTTATACTGCTGCAATGAGCCTTAATTAGTTACACCCCCCCCCCCCATACAGGCTGCCACGGCAACCAGCCCCCTCTTGTCGCCATAGCAACAGAGACACGTAACACTTTAATAAGTGGGTTTTTTGCTGTCAGTGTTTGTAAATGTCACCTGACACCAGCTGCACTGCCGGCATCTCCGTCCCTCCGAAAGATCCCTGCCAAAAACCAGCAGGGATTCCTCCGTTTCACTGACTCACCCGTGACACACAACACACAGAATAAGTGTCCGTGCGTCCAGCTGAACTGTGTCCTTCACAGACATTAGATTTAGATTTCACTTGCTGTCCAGCCGGCTTTGACATCCTCAGTGGTAAATGAGTCGTCGTGTTTTATTTTGGGGATTTGGCACTCAGAGAGAGAGAATGCGAGGGATAAATAATGCGACACGCTTCTCTCAGTGTTAATTAGCTGCTGTGCTGTTTCTTTAGTAAATAAAACATTGAGGGAGACACAATTAGCCGAGCCTGTCGAGCTCTCAGCATCTGTCTGCAGCAGCTGTTTCAGACAGACAGAACGAGGAGGAGGAGGAGAGATGCTGGACAAAAACCGCTGGGACATTTCCACTAGTCCTCTCTGATAACATTAGAAATGGCACACAATCGGTTTCTAAACGACAAACTACAAATATGTGAGACGTTGGGAAGAGTCTGGAATTTATAATTCATCAACGACACATGTGACGAGCTGCCACAGAAAACTGTTTGCTGACTCAGTGTGTTTTTAGATGGAATTGTACAGTATGTGTATGAGGTGAGGTGTTTCACAGGTTTAAAAGCAGATGTGCAGATTTATTCAAGCTCTTACATAAATTCTTCAGTAGAAATGAGTGTTATTTGAGCTGTGTTTGCCCTCAGTTGTCAGTTTGAGTGTTTCTCCAGCTTCATCACCTTCCTCCTGTTACTCTGTTGTGGTTTCCTATAATCCTACAGAGTACAGTGAACACCGGGTCAGTAACCGATGATCGTCTCATGATAACACATATGTTTAGGTCTTGTGGCTTCAGTGTCTCCATTGAGAGTGAGTTACTGTACATGTGATTCTTACGAAGTGAATGATGAGCCTAAATTATTTTCTGTGTAAATCTCCAACATGTCAGTGTGTGTGTNGTTTCCTATAATCCTACAGAGTACAGTGAACACCGGGTCAGTAACCGATGATCGTCTCATGATAACACATATGTTTAGGTCTTGTGGCTTCAGTGTCTCCATTGAGAGTGAGTTACTGTACATGTGATTCTTACGAAGTGAATGATGAGCCTAAATTATTTTCTGTGTAAATCTCCAACATGTCAGAGATGCCATAGACAGACCAGGGTTTCTAAAAAGTGTGTGTGTGTGTGTGTGTGTGCATATGTGTGTGTGTGCATGTGTGTGTGTGTGTGTCGCCTTTTACTGGGTCACAGCTGCCTGATGCTCAAATACTCCTGCATGGTCAGTCAAATGCTGTTCACACACACACACACACACACACACACACTGGCCCTGATCTCTATCTGACTGTATTATTTCATGTATGAAGGCCTCATGTTGTGCTGTTAAATGCCAAGCATCAGTCAGTTTTGCTAACACCGTGTTCTCTGTCTCCACAGTGGACGGCTGTACGGATTGGTCTGTGGACTACCTGAAATACAAAGTTCTGCTTGGGGAGCCTGTGAGGATTAAATGCGCTTTGTTTTATGGATACATCCGTGCAAACTACACACATGCTCAGAGCGCCGGACTCAGTCTGATGTGGTACAAAAGCACCGGCCACGGAGACTTCGAGGAGCCCATTTCATTCGACGGGAGCCGGATGAGTAAAGAGGAGGACTCCATCTGGTTCAGGCCGGCCGAGTTACAGGACGTGGGACATTATTCATGCGTGTTGAGGTACGTGTGTGTGTGTGATCTCATGCCAGATGATTACCTGAAGCTGATCTGCATGTGTATCTTCACTCACGTCTGCAGTGCACTCATCAGTCAGCATCACGACTAAAGCACGATTTCCAGATGAATGACTGGATCGGACGTGAGCAGATCTACTCACAGCGTCCTCGTCTGACCAGAAAACATTACTGATGTCATCAATAACATTCATTGATTAGATGAGAGAACAATATAGTGAACGAAGTGGGTCGCTTTGAATTCAGACAACACTATGCAGTGCACTATACAGGGCAGCAGTTCTTTCCTGCAGAGTTCAGATCCAACCCTGATCAAGGTCTTCAGGATCAATAGAAAGTCACAGATAGGCGAGTTTGATGGTTTGAGCTGAACTCTGTCAGAAAGTCCACCTCGAGGGCCAGAGTCAAGAACCACTCATATCGGGAATACACAGCTGATTCAGGTTTGAAATATGAAGGATCGAATGTGAATCAAAAGAGGCAGGATTGAGAACTTTTACTGTAGGCTGTTCAAAGACACACGGTTCTTTCTGAATTGTGGTCTCACTCTCATTGAAATCTGCTGCTGTATGAGCTGGTTTGGGAGGACTTGATTTGGGCTGATGGTCACATTCATTTACAGTAATCAGGACCAACACTAACTCAATCAATAAGACCTCATCCATCCATCCTGTTAGACAGACAGACAGAGAGAGAATGTTGGTGTCTTAATACAGAGACTCATCTAAACAAATGACAGCTGTGAATAAAACACATGATGATGATGAAGAGAGATGAGATCATATCAAACCACCTCCTGATGCTTTCATTCAACTTTTTCTGATGCTACACCTTTACGGTTTATGATTTATGTAAGTTCAATAGCGAGGTTTCTTATTCAGGTCACGTCTCTGGACTCAATGACAGATTCAAGCGGCGGTTCTTCCGCATGGATGTTGTCTGAGAACAGCACGTGTATGTTTATTGAGTTCAATCCACCGGAAACAGGGAAACGTGCCCTTCATTTACATGCTGTAATATGTCATTAACCTCACAGGTAAAGGCCGTTTCCTGAAAATGGCTCATTAGGTTCCCTCATTAGGAGAAAAAGAAGTTGGAGTCTCTCTCTGAACTGAAACAGCCTTTGATCTGAAGCTAAACACTGTAGCGAATGATGGAGAATTTCAGCAGCGTTTAAATGAAATTTCAGGAGGAACGTGTTCATCTGATCCTGTAAATCACAACGCAAGCGTATTACCTCATTCTTCTCCAGCAGACCTCATCTAAAACCATATCACGTGACTCTTGCACTATATATATGTAACAGACGTAGGCCGGTAAGAGCTGTGCATGTAAACCTCACTCCCCTGATCTCAAGAGGCGCTCTAGCAATTGACACTAAAGACTGCGGTCTTTATCCTCCTTGTTAGAGTGCCCAAATCCCATGCGAACAGACACGGGTTCGAGTCCATCTTACAGCAGGTAGTTCGAACAGGAGGGGTTACGTTGGTGCCGTGACCCGGATGGAAGTGAGGTTTAAGGGGGTAGTTGTAACAGACGTAGGCCGGTAAGAGCTGTGCGTGTAAACCTCACTCCCCTGATCTCAAGAGGCGCTCTAGCAACTGACACTATAGAGACTGCGGTCTTTAGTCTTCTTGTCAGAGTGCTCGACTCCCATGCGGATGGACCCGGGTTTGAGTCCCACTGAGAGCGGGTGGTTCGAACAGGAGGGGTTACATATATATTTATATATAATATAGTGTTGTCGTTGTGTTCAGTGCAGTGTAGAGCCACACTCCTGGTTTATTGTGGCAGTGGAAATTATAAATTGCATTAGTTTAAACAGTCACCTGAACATGTGAATTGTTAATAAAGTTGAAAAGTCAGAAACAAGCATTAGAAAACGACACAGAGAAGCAGGTGTTCATGTGTTCGTGAGATGTGGAGTTGTAGAAAGAGAACAGGCTCTAACTTCACACTGAATCGAGAGCGGAAGGATATTGGCAGACCGGAGAGGCAGGCAGAAGGAGGCATTATGGGTAAACACTGGCTCCAGCTCATAGTTAATCAGCCGGCCTCGGCGCTGTGACACATGAGTTATGCGTCGGTCCGAATTGTGTCTCCTCCACTCCCAGCAGAGCCTGACCTTCCTCTGGGTCATAAATAATACAGCGCTCATAAAATAGTGATTTAAAGAAACGCTGTGGCGAACAACGACCGGCCGCAGCACATCTTCAGACAGACGTCACTCATGGGACAGCGTTTCCTATGATATCCAGCGCTGCTGGTGCAGGTGAATTTCATGAACATTTTCCCCAAGAATGCTCAGTTCTATGTGTTTTAGTAGAGAAATGAACTGCATGCTGTGTTACAGATGTGAAACGCTGCTGAATGTGGCACTGATGGAGCTAAAAATACATCTGGCATCTTTTTGGCATCATGCAGAATGACCATTTGAAAATATGATCTGTGTTAGATGTTAGATCTTGATCAGAGTGGCTAGCTGTGAGTTACTGTCACCATCACTTGAGATGAAGCCAGAATGTGAGTTTGTGTCTTTGATTTATGTGCTAGTGTACTTCTAAAAGTTGTAACTAAACTTCTTGCGGGCATTATACCAGTCTGTACTGCTGAACTTTACACATGTCCTAACCAGCTTCGAGCCGTAAATCTACTCTCTGATTGGCTGTGATTTTGTGATTGTCGCGTTACGCTTCCTTTTTTACATGCATGTGACAGACAAATTGCTTGTTGCATCACACCTGGTTAGGACACCATGTTAAAAGAGGGAAACGCTCATGATCTGCAGGCGTTCAGAGGGAACATTAATTTAACCAATGATTTAACTAATGCAAGGATCCGTATTCCCACGTAACAGCTGCCTTCATCCCACTAATTAACCGTGAAAAAATCTCCTCCAAGGTCCTTAATATTTCCAACAATGAATCAAACATGATCATACATTTACTCAAAATGCCATTAATTATAAACTGACCCAATTTTTAGTGGATTCACTGATATTCTTACCTTATGTTCAAATGAGCTTGAGACTATGGGTAAATATGTCATCAAATCTACATGTAATAATATAAAAATTCCATTTCACTTTTCTGCTAGTGAGTACAGAGGCAGTTTATTCATTTATTTTTAGTCATATAGAGCTACAATGCAGATTTTCAATTTGTCCAATCAAGTGCAAATAGCAAAATGTATATAAAATGTATATATAAATATATACATATATTTATATATACAATTCTATTTTGTATTTTTACACTATGTAATTAATGTTCTATTTATTAAAGTCCCCCTGTGGTGAAAATCAAGTTGTTCATATGTCTATATCTGGTGTTTTTAATATGCTTTAAGACAAATCATGTGCAAATTCATAAGTCAACACAATTGCTGAGTATTTTCTCTTTAAAACTACAGTAAACCAAGACAGTCTCAAACCAGCGGTTTGAAATCGCTGGTGTCTCTGACGTCACAAACCACCTTGTAACCAAATCACGTCAACATGCCGGCAGGCTTTAGCATATAACTGACCGCGCAAGGGAATCTCAAAAGAAGGTTATCTTGGTATATTTTTCTGTTGAAATGAAAAATCGGGTAGATTTAGCAATATGGCGGATGTTTATGTATGTTACAATGTTATGATGAACTATATGTCTTTCTCCACTGATGTTCTGAGTTGTTAAAGCGTTTGTAAGGATAGGCTACTGATTGTTAGAAGGCAGCTGTGTGACTCGTGAATGTGAACATGGTTTGTGTAACATTAGCAACACATTATTAGCTGTTTGATAACATAGTCAAGCAAAACGCTAATCATATTAATTATCGTTATGTGTACGACGTTGTAAAAAGCGATACCAATGTGCAGCGTTTACCTCAGTAAGTTGACCGAGTGGATCTCGTCTGAGCTTGTGCGAATGAGGGGAGGTGGGGCTAATTAGCATATTCATAGTAAATGAGGCAAGGGTGTAACGTTACATTCAAGCTATTGTAAGGCATTAAGAATTTTTTTCACAGGAAAAAAAAATTATATATGTAATTTTGGTGGTCAAAGATGAGTTTTAAGGAATAAAATTATTGACTACAGGGGGACTTTAAAACCATGTTTAAAAAAAGGCAGTAACAATTTAAACAATATATTTTATTTGTGAACTGATGTTTAGCTGTTCTTTTTATAGTCAACTTATTTTCATCAGTCATCAAGTTTAGTAAACACTGGTCAAAGATACAAAAATGTAGGCTACCTTTAATTTCCCCAAGCTGACTGCTCACTAAAACCCCACACAGCCATCATGTTTTCAGTCCATTTCAAGTTTAATTTTGATGTGACATAAAGCAGTGATATCTAAGTCACTGAGTTGTTCACTTACTTTTTAATTAATCCTTCCATTAACCCCATGCATTTTTTTTCGTTCAGGCCGATTCACAAATGCGCACAAAAACAAGTGGTGGGATTTATCGCACAAACCAATCATATCCAATCATTACCGATCATATCCAATCATAGCGCGATGGAGGCATTCCCTCCTCTCATGTGACTTCCCTCCATTCATTCTCAATTACCCCCCACTGCTCGCATTAGGGGGTCTGTTAAAACTCAATGGGTTCAGGGGAGGCAAAAGAGATGTGGACTCGCGCTGTAACTTTACCTGCTGGTGTCTCTGTTGGACAGTGTTACTTTAGAAAAATTAGTTCATGTCACATTTTGTAATCGAGATCGAGTCGACTAGATCATCCATTGTGAAGGCCTCATCGACACGACAGCCAGTAGCACAGTTCCTCAACAAACTGTCCATACCAGCGTGATGAATACGAATACGATCCTCAAACTGTCCATACCGGCGTGATGAATACGATCCTCAACTGGATGGAACTGAAATAAACACTTTGATTGTTGCGATCCTATCAGACTTATGATAGTAACCTGATTCGTAACAAAGCACTGTTCGCCAGAGGAGAACTGGCCCCCTGACTAAGCCTGGTTTCTCCCAAGGTTTTTTCTCCATTTTAACACTTGTTTGCCACCTGATGTCACCTGATGGAGTTTGGGTTCCTTGCCGCTGTCGCCTTTGGCTTGCTTAGTTGGGGACACTTGACATTTGACTTGACATTTGATATTCAACAGTATTCTTGACATTTAATCAACAGTGCTTCTGATCTGCCTGCATTGACCTTATTCTTTAAGAGCTGCTGTGCAGCCAAAATTATGTACCAGTTATCAATGTAAAGCTGCTTTAACACAATCTACATTGTAAAAAGCGCTATATAAATAAAGGTGACTTGACTTGTAATATTTACGTTGTTATATTTTTGTAATATTGATGATTTTTTCTTCCGATTTTTGGAGGAGAGACTGCCTCCCTTGCCTCCTTAGAGGAAACGCCCTGATGCCCTGTTGCACCTTTTTGATCAGAGTGGAGGTGTTGAGAGTCCAGGGAAGATCCTCAGAGATATGGGCACCCAGGAACTTGAGGCTAGTCACACGCTCCACTTCGGCCCTATCAATGTAGATGGGAGTGTATGTGTGGCCCTTCCTAGTCTGCCATTTACGATTCAGATGAAGAGAATGAGCTTTCATTTAGCAGCCTCAACAAACGAATATATGTAACCTCAGTCACATAGCCGGATCAAATCAAATGTTTCTGAGGATCTACTGAGGACTAAGTTTCATAACACTCATAAACTACAGATCACAGTCCGTGTAAGTGTGTACCATCATTCCCGAGCTGAATGCCGTTTCCTTTCACAGGCAGTCAGGTTAGAGAACACCAATAAACACACACACACACGCACAATGGCCCGTTTAGCTCTTGAATGGTATCTGTCGAGTCTCCAGCACTTCTGTTTCACAACAAGATGTTTAGAGAAGAATTAAGAATAAAGACGTGTCGTCCATCGATCACTCATCCATTCTCAGACACAATCGTTCGTTTCCCGTATCAGAGCCATTCAGAATATTTAACAGCACTAGACTCGAGGGAACTCATTTGCACAGGTGTGTCCATCTGTCTGATAATCTCACGTCATGTTGAATTTGCATCTCTGTCTCATAAAATTCCCCACTTAAGCTGACAGCACACTTAATGGCATGAGCCGGGCTGTAGCTGCTGCGTATGCCTGCGACGGTGTTTTCATCCAGTTCACACTTTGATTGAATGTGTTTTTTAGCATTCTAATTAAGTTTATTGAAACATAACTTAATTTAAATCACTTTAAGTCATGCTGAGGCCCTCTACTGGGCCCCGGCCTCCTGCGTGATGTTGATCTTTTCAGACTGACCACATTCACGTTTCATTAATCATTGTTACTCGTTGTATTTGTAGACTCTGATTTTGTCCACCTGTCTTCCGATGTCCTGTATAAAAAGGAGAGCTGTATTTAGTGTTACAGGAACAGTGTTGTATCATTTCACCAGAGAATCAAACCGCAGACTAATTACAAGACCCTGTTTTAAAACCGGAGGTTGGGATAACATGTTGTGGAGGGATGTTAAGCTTTAGTTTTCATTCTCTGGTTTCTCATAGTCTCCGTTCACTGTTCGAGTCAGCACTTTTTGTCCTTTCTTCTCTCCGTTCTGCATTGTGTTGTTTCTTCTGTTCAGGGAGTTGTTTTCCAATAAATTCAATTGTGGCAGTAGGAGGCGTCCGCTGAGAGCGCCATTCAACAAACCTGAAAAATGGCCTGCTGGCTCTCTGCTCTCATTTCTGCTGATCTGAGATGTCCTGTACCAAAGACAACCAAAGAAACAATTGCTGAGAATGATGTGAAAACACAACCGACCCTTTTAACTGAGCGTTTACTGCATTAGTCCTGTAAAGACTCATTTCAACGATTAAGGGGATTTCTGAGAGGTTACACTCGCCTCTCTCCTGCTGATCAAAATGAAAGAACGAACATTTGATTCCCTTTTCCAGTGTGACTGAAAGCCCGTGAATAGTGTGAAGCTTGTTGATCGTGTTGGCTTTGTGTGTTTTGCAGGAACTCCACGTACTGTATGAAAGTGTCGATGTCGCTCACGGTGGCCGAGAACAACTCGGGTCTCTGTTACAACTCCAAGATGAGGTACTTTGAGAAGGCCGAGTTGAGTAAGAGCAAAGACATCCTCTGTCCTGACATAGATGACTACATACAGTCCGGAAAAGACCCAGAGATCACCTGGTACAAGGTACGATCACGTACTGTATTCACCATTGTTCAGTTTAGGTGTCGTTTATTTTTACTGTAAAACTCTTCAGTTTGTTTCCATCCCATCATCTTCATCTCCATCTCACCAAAACACGCTTATGCAGTTTTCGTTCAGAGTTGGACATAGAAGCTATTAGGCAGAAAACAGACCTTTCATCAATCCTGAAGTCCTGAGGCAAAGAAGATGAGACGGAGAAAATGGAGAGGAAAGTTGTGCGAGTTGGTCAGTTTCTGCCAGCCGTAAGACTACACTAGCACTAATTCATCTGAAGTAGATGAGTGTCAAATTAAACGTCTGCTGCACTTCAGTTTCCAGCTAAATTGAATCAAAGACAGATGATCTCTGTGGACATTCGAGCTGGAAACATGACTGGATTTAGTTAGCATGAAAGTAAACTGCTTCATCCTGCACAGTTTGAGGTAGAACCGCAGTGTGAGCAGTCCGATTCTTCAACAAGCGACTCATTTGATCTGGTTCTTTAAATGAATCATGTTTATATCAGTTTTTATACTGTGGCTACATATAAATTGAGATTTGACCTGCTTGCAAAGATGGTTCGTTTACAGCTCTTGAATAATTTCCTTCTTCTTCTAAAAACATTTTTAATATCTTGTAGTGTTACTGACAATTAAAAACACTTCATCTTTGTCGGTTATGTCTTTGCTGATATTAAGACTGGTTAACTGCAGCTCAGTTCATGCATCATCTTCTCATGGTTCACTGCTTTGATAATGAGCTCATCTGCTCATCTACATGGAAAATAATAAGTGGTAAATAAATGATTGACAGGCATTTTGGCAGGCGTTGCCAAGGCAACAATACATAGATGAAATTCTAGCTGTTGTCACAACACTGTCAAGTGTGAAATCAGTAATGCTGCAGTCTGTTGACAGCATTGAAAGCCGCCCACTTATTTATTAACGTGTCATTCCAATGAAATGAGATCACAGCCGCATTAAACACCGGATCTGTTTATGGATTTAGGAATGCCGGCCGAAACAGTGGAGACAGAGCATCGTCAGGAAGGCGGATGTGCTCTCCATCAAAGACGTGCGGGAAGATGACATTGGAAATTACACGTGCGAATTACAGTTTGGGAGTTTTGTGGTGAGGAGGACCACTGATCTGTCCGTCACAGGTAAGATGTTCTTCTAAACCAGGGCTGTCCAGTCCTGCTCCTGGAGGGCCAGCGTTCTGCAGAGGGTCGTCCCTAAATGAACACACCTGAACCAGCTAGGCAGTGTCTTCAGGATCATGTCCAGGCGGGTGTGTTGGATCTAAACTCTGCAGGGACGAGGTCCTCCGGGAGCAGGACTGGACACTGCTGTTCTCAGAGATTTTAATTAATGTTACACCTGTCCTATAGTTTGGATCTGATCTGAAATGATATGTATGTGAAATTAATGAATATGTTTTGATGGATTGTGTGTGTTAGGGTTACAGTCTTGATGGCAGCATGAGAAATCAGCCCTAGATCTGATCCTGCATTGCTGAGGCCTGTCTGTTACGGCTGCCATGACCTTCATGTATATTAAGCTAAACAGGAAGTGCTCGTGCAAAGCAGGAAATAGCATTACGAGCGTCAGCTTGGCTGCTCTTCAAAAGTGCACTGATCAGTTTATTAAGTTTACTTTCAGGCTTGGCTGATAAAGGACACACACATCCATCCTGCTGTTTTGAGTTTAGAAAAAGGTTGTGCAAAAATCAGTTCAAGTGTGAATTTGAATTGAATTGGTCACAACACACAGGAAGTTGAATTGGAATAATTCAGAGATGCAGATGATGCATTCTGGGAAATGGAGTGATCTTTCATTTATTCAGTGTATTACTGTATACAAATTCAGATTGCAGTTTTGCGTCCTGTTTGCTACTTCAGGAATTGAATCAGCTTTTATAAGGCGTTCCCAGTTCAGTTTCAGTGCTGTGAAACTAAAGGTTGATGGTCCATCTTTCACTGTCGTGGTCTCTCAGGTCAAGCCTGTTATCAGCTGTCGTTTAATTCACCGCCCGTCTGGAGCTTCTGTCTGTGATGAGCAGCCTGTGTTCCTGAGTCACTCTCTCTGTTTCAGTTTATGGTGCTTTACTAGCATGACAAATATTTTTACATGCATATTGCTAAAGCATTGGCAGTGTTGCTGCGTGCAGTTAAAACAGTTAACATGAGAATAGTCCAAAGTATAAACATGCATTAAGAAAGAAAATAAAACTGTCATTGACAAAGAAATATAAAATGGATGACATTAAAGAATATGATTACAAGTAGATTAAATAAAAGTCATTCTATTAATGCAATGATAGGAAAGAGCATTGATGAACCGTGTTGGAGACACAGACTGGAGTCGGTGACAGACAGAATGTTTGTTTCATTTTGTGGCAGCCGTGTTTTCCTGTGTTTGCCCGTCTCTATAGAAGGCCGCTGTCCTGCTGAGTTTAGCTCCATCCCTAATCAAACACGCCTGGAAAATCTCACCAAAGTCTTCAGGATTACAGACAGAAGTGTTTGATTAGGGCTGGAGGGAAACCCCATCGTGATGTTGTGTCTCTGTTGTGAGTTTGCGTCCAGTGAGTCTGAACCTGCTCAAGTTACTCTCCTTGTTTTATGTTTAGTCTGTCATTTTGTTTTGTTTAGGGTCAGAAATCATTGACTCTAACCAAATGAATGAGGTAATAGTGTTTCGTTTGTGCTGTAGTTTGGTTGAATCTAATGGGTCAGTGTTGTTGGTGTGATGGTGGTCAGAAGATGTTAATGAAGCAGCTGAGACAGGATCAACTCTTGGTAAAGACAGAGCTCTCGGGAAGGCACACGCTCATCTTCTTTATATTTATATTTGAACACCGTATGATTCTCTCTTGATTTAGTCATGGTCAGTATTCTTTATTTTCTCATCAGGAGCATTCATATTTGTACAACTCTTTAGTTCTGGTTCTTTAATCTGTTTTGGGAAGCATCATTCTAACAGTGCCTGTGCTTGTCCAGAACTGCTCGGAATGGGATTCTGCCACCATGTAAAACCCGGAGAGGAGCTGGAGTGGAGTGGAAACCTCTCACTCCTCTCCTCTCATATACGCTGATCCTGATCCTGAAATGCTGATTAGCCTTCTTTTGAAACCATTCTATTTTGTGGAGAAAAAATATAAAACAATTGTAAAATAACAAGCTGCTATGTATGAACTGTTAGGGTTGGGAGATTATCACAGAAATTTCACACTGGTGATCATGCTGTTCTGAATATCTGCGCGGCTGCGATCACCTCTGCTGATCACAGATCTGTATGAGTTTTACGTGAGTTTCTTACAGCAGTTGATATCTCACTGACCAGGATAGGCAGGTGTTGGTCCCAGTGGAAGTTACTCAGATGGTACAGAGAGTAAATGAGGCACTTGCTTCCACAAATGTTTTTTTGAGCCATAAATTCCATGTGACGGATCGTTCAGTACATGAGATCTCGTCGCTCTGATATATTCCTTGAGAAATGTAGCTTCATGCTCCTGGTATGTGCTTCAGATGCTTCAGCATCTGTTTATTTCCCCTATTTGTGATAGTGATAATACAGTTTTGGTATTATTTTATAACGCATTAGGAAGTGAGTGGGTTACTATGGGGAGTTTGCCAGAGAAATATGGATCTGCCGATCCTGCAGCTCAGAGAGGATTCTCTTCAGATGAGCCGTTATATAACAGCGCCGCACGTCACAGAGAGCTGGAAGAAAGATCCGGCTCATCGTGTGCAGGTAAACATCTGAGTACACAGCAGTGTCCGTCATTTCTGCCGTTTCATTCTGCGGGTCACTCTGATTATCACATGAACGGTGGGGGGAGGGGCTTAATTATTCACTTAATTGAGTAAAATTAGTGTGTGCCGAGGGCTCAGCGGTCTGAACAAACACAGCTCCATTTCAGGCAGTGGTTTGGAGGAAACAGAAGTGAACGCTGAAGCATTTGAGTGTGTTTGTGCAGGCGGAGCGGAGACATATTTCCCCATCCCCTCTCTCTCCAGGAACAGTGAAGCTCATCCCACATAAAAATCAATATTTAATGTCAACATTTTATTATGATTTTTTTCTCTTGTGCTTTTCTAATATGAGCTTAGATGATTCAGTGCTCACTTTGTGTGTGATATTAGTGTGCGTTGTGTTGTTTGTGGCGCCCCACGTCACCTGTCAGCTGAACTTCAGATCTGTCACTCAAACTGCTGTCGTCGTAGCAACACAGTGGAAAATAATGAGAGATATTCCTACCTTATGGTTCCTGTACTGCCATATTACATGTGAGAGGGAGGAAGGGAGGGAGGAAAATTAAGGGAAATGAAGAGAACAGCTGCAGTACAAAGAGGGAGAGAAACAAATGACGAAGGGTTGATGCAGAGAGAAGAAAAATACTGCTAAAGTGAGAGAGAGAGTGAGAGAGAGAGAGCGTTTGGAGTATTCAGTATGATGGATGGCCATGTGATCAATGCCAGCGATCTGTCATGTGGCTCATTTTCATAAATACATTACTGATGGAGTCGCTCATCCAGCGGCAGCTCTCTTTACAGGGTTAAACGCCGGCGACCCTCTTCATATACAACACCACTCCACATTTCTCTCTGTCGTCTCATCAGGACGTTTACATGAAGCTACAGCGGGCTTTATGTACTTGAGCTGCAGTCATCATCTCTCTATCCATGTGCACGTGACATGATGCCTAATTGAATATTTGAAGGATTAAATGCAGTCGCAGTCCGTTAACATGTACTGTATATACTGGGTTAGGATAATTATATTCACAAAAATCAGACTGATACGATTTCAGTGGAACTAAAGCATTTATGTGACATTGCCATGTGGTGCACCAGTCTGACTGAAATGTCCACATACTTCCACAGAGTTCACCTGTTAAATCTGACTGGATAAATCGACACATGGATATGAGTTTAGGAGTTGTTATTGTCCTGTTGATCACCATAAAGCTGCTTTGAAACAATCTGTATTGTACAAAGCGTTATAAAAATAAAGATGACTTGACTTGACAAACCTTTTTTCGAGTTTCACGGGGTGCTGATCAGATTATTTCAGACTGCCCAGACTGAGTCTGTGTGAAGATTATCCTAGATTAAGCAAACAATATAGTGTGAGGATTGCACTAAAGAACGGCCCTGTGATGATGGGATGTGGAGGAGCCGTTACGAGGAATGGGATTTTCAAGAACAATCTGGACATTTATGTTGTTTAATATTACCCTGTGACGTCTCATCTAGAAACTTCTAAATGGACAAAAACTGATGAGTGGTCTGAAGACACCAGGATCCGGCAGGAGATAGAAACTCATTTTGAAGGGAAACTAAAAGAAAAGTTGAGACCTTGTGCAGCGCCTGTCGTCCTGATGTGTGTCAGGGCTTTGTGATGAGGAGGCACTTTTCCTCTAAGCTCAGAGTAGTTTTAAATAAATGAGCGGCGAGGCCGTGGCCAGCGTGGAGGAGAATGTCTAATGTGGTTATATTTAGAACTCATTAGTGAGGCCTGGCCAAATGAAGGGCTGTTTTAAAGTGTTCTTCATTAATTACACAGGATCCTCCATCTTGATGGAGTGCGAGTGAGATGAGTTCTGGATTCTAAGAACCATATTCAGGTCAAAGAGATCCATACAGAGATTTGGACACGATATTGACAGTCGGGTTGACAGCGAGCAGCCTGCCTTCATGTGTGGAGAACGACCATGTGACCTTAAAACGGAGTTTCTCAACCTTTTCCATTCTAAGGTCTCCATATAGGATGAGATATTCGCTCTGCTGTCATTATGACAAAACTTCTTGTTTCCCAAACTGGGAATGTCAGTATATGAATTAACAATTCATTTCAAGAACTGCATGTTAAAAAAAGAAATATGATTTCAGTTCACTTCTTGACTACGTATTTTAGCACTTTAATTGAGTTCGATTATTTTAGTATATTATTAATAATTGTTATTCATTGAGATCATTTGGACACCTGCTGAGGCCCCAGTTGAGAATCGGCACGAGAAATATACCTCCTTTAGTCCCAGATTGCATTGTGATGAGCTCATAAAAAATGTTATGGTAACACTTTACAATAAGGTTGTATTAGTTAACATTAGTTAATGCATTAGTTAACATTGACTAACCATGGTAACACATCAGTTAATGTTGAAATAGTGTACACTTTACAATAAGGTTCACAAATTCCATTAATGAATGCTTTGCTGAATGTAAGTAATGATAGTAAAATGCATATAAACATGAACAACATATCTGTTAATGTTCAGATGGTTTGCACTTCAGAATTATATTTACAGCCCAAATCAGTGCTTTGTTATAAATAATGCTGATAAGGTACACAATGGTATTTTTTTACCTTAATTTATTGTAAGTGAGTGGAGAGTTAGAAATGTGTCAACTGCTACATAAACTAATGTAAGTACAGTAAGTTAACCTTAAAACATTAAGGCTAAATAAGAGGCATTGTTCATGATTAGTTCATGGTATCTTATGCATTAACTAATGTTAACTACTTACACTGTTAATATGAATGGATTCATTAATATATGCACGATTTAACGTTAACAATGATTAACTAATGCATTAACTAATGTTAACTAATTGCGCTGTTCACAGGAACAGATATGCGTGAGTTAACATTAACAAAGTTTAACTAATGCTGTACAGAGGTGTTGTTCATGGTTAGTTAACGTTAACTAATGCATTAACTAATGTTAACTAATACAACCTTATTATAAAGTGTTACCAATGTGGTAAGTTGATGTTATCCAACAAAATGTTTTCTTTCTATTATTGTGCTTATGACAGTATTTTAGTTATCAACATATTATCATATAATATTAGCATATTATGGTATGCTTCTGGAGACGAGCAGCATTAGGAGGTCAGTGGACATTGAGGCTACTAGGGTTTGGGAAAGACTTGATTTATGAATGTTTTACTGTGAATGTAGTGTGTTTGTAGGCTGAGTACAGTGTTCATTTACAGTAAAGACTCCTGACAGTCACAGTATAGTCTGTAAGACATGAAGACACTTCATACTCCTCAGTGGTTATGTATGTATGTTATGTATGTTGTTATGTTTGTCGCAGCATTCAGGGCTGCTCTGATGAGGTTTTCAGTGCTGCTGGTACAGTAAGCTGCTCAGCTCTCACATCCTGCTCTTTCTGTTTTTGATGACACATTTTCCTTGTTCTGCTACTTCCTGACAGTGACAGTTTTTTTCTCTAGTATACCAGTATGCATTGATGCATGGAGCTACAATTCAAACAGAAGAGCAGAAATGTGTTGTGATTTTTCTGATAAGCAGAGACTGTTTTCCATCCAACTTGCATCAGACTAATTAGACCTGAAACCGTTGTGTTCATCCTGACCTGTGACCAGTACATTAATACCGCCCAATTATTCTCATTAGTAGTTGGATGAGACACACCTCAGAGTTGGCATCCTCGGAAACCAGAACGGAGTCCAGGATTGTGTGGACCAGATTACGGTTCGACACTCTGGACTCGCTGGTCGGGGACAGACATGTCATCTGTGTGAAGGTGATGGTGTGTCCTCCTGTCTCTTTGCTCCACTCTGTCTCTCTTCAGTCTTGTCTCTGTCTTCCTGAAATGCTTGAGCTTTATAAATCAGATGTATTCATGTGGTTAAAGGTTTTATATATGAAGCTGCATGTGACTGCTATCCCCTCCACATTTCTCTCTCTCTCTCTTTTACTCTCTTTCTCATTTTTAATCCTCCTCTCACAGAAAGCACTCTGCACATGTCTTAAAAGTGAGTCAGTGAATAAAAGGCTGTTTGATGTTTTTTTTTATTATTATTCTAGCTGCACTTTCATTGCTGTGTGAAATGAATATCTTTGCTAACAGCTGTCCAAAGGAGGTGTAGTGTGCTCTCTGATCTGTTTAAAACAGCTACAGGTCCACATGAATGCACTGTCTCCATCCTTTCAGTCATTAATGACTGTTAACATGTTCCATTTTCTCTATGAATCACAATCTGAGAGTGTGATGGTGAGTTTAGTGGCTTCCATTCAATTTGCTTTTAAGGGAGTTTTCAGAATGCTGAGGTCAGCTGTGATTGGGGTGTGGCTAGGGGTGGAGCTAGAGGTACGGTTTGGGGTGTGTTTAGGGGTGGAGCTAGAGGTGTGATTTGGGGTGAGTTTAGGGGTGGAGCTAGAGGTGTGATTTGGGGTGAGTTTAGGGGTGGAGCTAGAGATGTGGTTTGGGTTGTGTTTAGGGGTGGAGCTAGAGATGTGGTTTGGGGTGTGTTTAGGGGTGGAGCTAGAGATGAGGTTTGGAGTGTATTTCGGGGTGGAGCTAGATGTGTGGTTCATGGTGTGTTTAGGGGTGGAACTAGAGGTACGGTTTGGGGTGTGTTGAGGGGTGGAACTAGAGGTACGGTTTGGGGTGTGTTTAGGGGTGGAACTAGAGGTACGGTTTGGGGTGTGTTTAGGGGTGGAACTAGAGGTACGGTTTGGGGTGTGTTGAGGGGTGGAGCTAGAGGCACGGTTCAGGGTGGAGTCTGACCGTCTAGATTGCAGCCAGCATTATATTACGTGTTGTGTGTTAAAATGTTAAAATACACACATTCTTTGAGCTCACCATGTGTCCATATTCCTGTGCAGAACGCATTCATTGTTTCCATTTCATTCTCTCCTGTGAATGATAAGTGTTAATGGAGTATGTGTAAATGTCAGCTGTCTCATGAATTCATACATCTGGGATCTGTAATGACGATCACACATCATCAATTAATGCGTCTCTCTGGCAAATTATCACTCAATTTGTGTCTCAGCGTACAGGGTGTTAAACTGCTGTTAATGAAACTCAAAAACACTTTGCTTTCACACCAACAGTTTTTCTGCCTTTTTTAAACCTTCTTTTGGGAATCACTCAGTGTTTCCATCTTCAAATCTACCCCTTAACACTATGATATCAGACATCCATTCAACTACAAACATATGAAAAATGATTCAGTGACCTTGTGATTGTTTAGACGGCTCTACTGCCTCTATAGGTTAATTTGGAAACTACAGGCAATAACCTCTCATCAAAATAAGATGCAGACAATGAATGATAATGTCAAGATATGTCAGGCATATTTTATGTTTTCAAGGTGTTGGTTTATTTATGAAATTCAACGGTACATCATTGAAGAAAGAATCTGACATGAGAGAAGAAGGGAAGTGCTTTATTTTTATGCTCCAGAACTGCCCAGACTTTAGCTCTGTTTTTTCCAAGATGGAGTAATTGGCTCTCAGGCAGAGCTTGAGTCTCGAGCTGTCAGTAAACACATCATCTCTATATAATTGAACACTTTCCTGTAGTTTTAATAGCACATTGTTTCAATGGCAAGTGGAACAGACCTCATTCGTCCTTCCGTTTGCTTTTCGAAGGGAAATAAGTCTTATTTGGCTTATTTGTGTGTGAGGTTTTCTTAGGACAAGTCAAACTTGTAAAAAAGAAACACTCCAGACTGTAAAGCCCCCCACTCAACTTCTTCCAAAGCATATTGCAGGTGGGGAAAGGTCAGGACAGATGGAGCAGGACTCTCCTTCATGTTTGTATGGACTGTGAGTGACTGTATGAATAATTCTGACTAAAGCTGTGTCATGTGACAGAGACACATTCTCCCGTCTGGACGCAATAGGCTTTGTGTGTCATACAGAGGGGTCAGATACACGAGCCCAGAAAAATCCACAGGACTGTTTCTGTCTCTTAATGGGAGGGACGGGTTACATTAGACATAATCATTTCTGTGTGGTGTCTTCTGCCCCAGCAGGCTGTAATTTTCACCTCCACTGCCCTTCTGCCACATGACAGCTGCTGGAGCTGTGACACTATCATTTTCCCTCCTGTTTCTCCAGCTCTCGCTGACCTGTGCAATCATACATGAGCGGCGGTTCTCGCACCACCCCTGCCCTTGTGTTTTTATTATTTTATTAATGGCCGTCACCAATGCCATTAGTTCTTCTGTTGGAGGTTCTGTTTTCTCTTTACTAACATACATGTTCACTTACTTGTTTGTTTGTTGCGCATATTATTACAAATTATATATATATATATATATACACACAGTATATACCGATCAGATATAACATTATGAGCACTGAAAAATGGGCAAGCGTAAGGATTTGAGTGAGTTTGACAAGGACCAAATTGTGATGCTAGACGACTGGGTCAGAGCATCTCCAAAACTGCAGCTCTTGTGGAGTGTTCCCGGTCTGCAGTGGTCAGTATCTATCAAAAGTGCTCCAAGGAAGGAACAGTGCTGAACCGGCGACAGGGTCATGGGCGTTGCTCATTGAAGGCTGGCCCGTGTGGTCCGATCCAACAGACGAGCTGCTGTAGCTCAAATTGCTCCAGAAGTTAATGCTGGTTCTGATAGAAAGGTGTCAGGATACACAGTGCATCGCAGTTTGTTGCGTATGGAGCTGCATAGCTGCAGACCAGTCAGGGTGCCCATGCTGACCCCTGTCCACCGCCGAAAGGCAAAACATTTAGATCGTTAAATATCTTAAAGTAAGACATATAGAATCAGAGAGAATCTGTCTATAATAAAGTGGATCTCTCCAGTGAATCAGTCGTGTCTAGCAGTGTCAACGTCCATTTCATGGTCACTTCATCTGTCTTTAGAGAGAGGATTTTGTCTTCTTTTAAAATTGTTTAAGTGATAGGTAATTTGTTGTGGTTGTTTTTAGGGCTGAATAACATTGGAGTTCAAATTGAATTTTTCATCATGAATATGTTTTATATTGTTGTCAGTGTCTCTCTGTCTCAGTGGGTTAGTTGTGGTGTTACACACACACAGCATGTGTTGTTGTTGTTGTGAACGGGTCTCTGGCCGCGTGCCCTGAATGTGCTGCTATAACAAACTGACCTGTTTGAGCAGGTGGACAGGCTGGCAGTGTCCGTCTCTGAGCGTTAGCCCTGTTTGTGTGTGTATCAGTCCAGTAGTCCACATGTACCGTCAGCGTCCCTCACATGTTCCTCCCTGTATATCTCCATCACTCCTCCTGTTGTCCGTCTGTATGGACACACTTTTAATGGTCTCATTTATGATTATTCCACGTTTGATAAACATTTAACCACCATTAAAAAGATTCATTCATTCACTGGCAAACTAAATGAGCATAAATCTTTTCTCAGCTCTTGTTGAGTTTAATGAGAGCGACCGCGGTCTTCTGATGTGCCAGGTGTTTGTTCAGATCCTCCATCACTGCAGCATTTGTTTCAGCTAGTGAAGTTTGTCAAGGGCAGAACTGAACGTGTCAGTGTTCACTTTAATGTTTTACTGAAGAGAACAGATGGCTAATGTGTGATGCTCACATCTGATTGGCCAGCTGAGATTTTTAAGATAAAAACTAGAGAGAAAGAGAGTGAGACAGACAGACAGAGAGAGTTTCCCTCTGAGCAACCCAAACATTTATAATCTCCTGCAAACATCTTTCTTGTAGATTTATGGAGTTGAAGCCGTCTGTTATCTGACGTCTTTGTGTGTTTTGTTGAGGCACAAGCAGTGACATTCATGCATATTCATTCAATTAAAACAATCAAGTGCCTCTTTTTGATTTCCACTATAACGTGTGGTGACAGGAGTGGTGTCTCTTCAGAAACAACACACTTCTTCATGCCGCAGCGAGAGGGACATTTACTCTATCTCTTAATTAAAGATCATATCACATAATTTTCTTCACAAGAGAAGAAAAATTCACTTCAAAGAAAGAGTGAGAAAAATCATTTCTGTAAGTTCACCAACTGAAAATGAGGCAAAGTTATTTGCATGAGAAAGATTGACATTTTTAATATCCACTGCAGTGGCGGCAGGATTGGCGTGACTGAGCCGTCAGCGGCTGAAGAAAGAACACCGTGTGCCGCAGCCATCCAGAGCATCGTCCTCATTATTGAGAAAACAATGCGTAATTAAAGTAATCATGATTAATTACCATTCGCTCACCATTTGCACATCTGCTTAATTATAAGTTTGGAAAATTCCTTCGCATCTGAATTCAGATTTGTGTGATGTTTGTTCTGATGTGGTGTTGATGGTTTAGAGCGTCCTGCTCGTTTCTGAAGTCTGAAGACGACTGGATTTGTAAACAGCTGGATGTTCGTGCGTTGTTTTAATTACACAGAAGCGCATGAGAATTGCCTGTCATTGCAGGGAGAAATGAAGCCCAAAGCTAAACGTCTACATCACACAAGGCCGCTGCTGAGAAGGCAGTATACAGTGACATACGGGAATCGATAGAGCGTTTTCCCTCTGTGCTTCATAAAGGTCTCAGCGTTTGCCCATTACAGACATCTAGAGGGCTGCTGGACTGCAGTAGGTGGGCTAGCAGGGTGAATGAACATGTTCATTAAGGGAACGCGCTGACAACTAAAGCCGCTTTAACCGTCAGACACCCGGGAGTCCCTGGAGAGGAACCCTCGGAGGAGAAACGGGACGTTAACCACAGTGTCAAAGCAGGTGGAATAATTAAGAAAAAAGAGAGAGCTCATTTAAAAGGGCTAAATCATGGCTGTAAGTTAATTACGTTGCCTTACCTTACACAGGAAGTGGCTGCACCAGGGGAGTGCGATGGATTTCCTTTTAAGGAAGCTCCCGGCTCATTAGCAAACAGCCACTTCTGAAAAGGAGCACGAAATAAGCTGCCTACGGCCCGCAATGTGATTGACAGGTCAGTCCTCACCTGACGTCATTCATTTTGTGCTGTTCTAGAGGAGAGGTTGACATTAGATTGCTCAATCCATTCAAGAATTGCATTGAGGCGTTGTACACATATAACAAGTCAGCTAGTGCAGGTGCGTCTCTAATGATATACCACGGCCGTTTCAGAAAGCTGCAGCAGCGCGTCACTGATGTTCAGATCCTCATTAAACCGCCTGCTGACATGTTAGAAAGGCGACTCGGTTTTAAGATATAATTTAAGCTGCTCGCCGTTAACTCTGTGTTTATTCTGCAGAATTAATGCCAAATGCCTAAAGTGATAGTTCATCTGAAAAACAAATGTTGTTTCAAACCTGAATGACCGTTGTTCTTCTGTGGAACACACAATTTAATATTCTGAGTAATTTTTGTCCAAACAAAGTCAGTGGGCTCCAATGTTGTTCTGTTCCCAACATTCTTCAAAATATCCTCTTTTGTGTTAAGCAGAAGCATACAGGTTTGGGGCAAGTTTTCATTTTTGGGTGAACTATCCCTTTAATGTCCTCAAGTTACTAGTGTAATCAGTTTGTCCGTGTACCTTTAACAGAAGGGTTAACTAGTCACATCATCACCCTTCAGTCAGTGCCACGATATCAAGTTTTTTTATTTATCCGTCACGTTTCCGTGCTGGTAGAATGTCAAGTGGCCGCACTAAGTGGAGTGTTCAGGTTGTAATCATCGGGTTCAGCCGCTGCTCGTCCGTGTTGATAGTGTTGGCTGTTGTAAGGCAGAGCGGCCGTTGACAGAGGGTATTAAAGTTAATCAGCATAGAAATGTCAGAAGGCTTCTTTCACACACGTTAGTGTTCTGCTAGAGCTCTCAAACAATGCGTCCTCGCTGTGTCAGGTGACTTCTAGAGGGCCAGCGCTCAGATCTATTCTTTGAGTGCGCCGGCATAATCATGCGTGACCGGGAGCGACTGAGCTCTTTAATTAGAGAGACACGCATTCATTATTTACCCTTTTCTCAGAGGAGATTAGCTGGAGCCGATGCTTTGTGGGAGAGATACAGAGCTAAATGTACCTGAGACGGGCCTTCCTCCACCTGCTCGCATAACCGATTCAAGAGTCTGGAGGGTCTGAAAACGAGTGCCTTCCTCCGGCCATCTACAGTCTCCTGGCTCCCAAAGTTGTTGCTCCAGGTACGTTCACGTCTACTAGATGGTGTATGTTCATATTCAGCTCCGAACTGAAGGCACACTGTTGGAGGAGGTTTTTAATTATAACAAATGAATCGATGTGAAGGTTCTAATGAGCAGATGCTAACAGTGATATTTAAAAAGCTCTCATTAAACAGTCTGAAGAGCTTTTGATGGCAGTATGTATGAGGTCACATCCTCTGGCCGGATGAAAGTGGAACTCTAGAAGGTCGTACGGTTCATTTAGCAAGCACATCCAAAGGGTCGAGCCGCGTTCCAGGGCTTTGAAGCTCCTCTGCTGGCTCGATAGACGGTCGATGGGCCAACACAGGGTTCCAGGGAAACGTCACCCCGCGGCTTTTGAAGTCACTTTGTTTGCGCAGAAACCATTCACTTAGCTGAAGGTCTTTATGAGAGCATAAGGAACGTTTGATTGGCTTTTAGTGTTCCCTGACAAAAGAGAAACCAAATTTATGGTATATTTGCTTTGAAAGTGAGTGTGGAAGCTAGAAAACCCATGTGAATCTGCTATCTGATGCACATCAATACATCAGGTCTTTTTTTAGTGTGGGTTAGATTCAAGTGGCAGACTAACAAGCACGAAAAAACAAAACAAGTGAAAAACAGTGCAATCCAGCTGGATTTATCGCACCTTCTCCACTGGTTGCCAGAACTTTCTTCTTAGCGTGTCCCTTTACTAATTTACAGAATCAGTGGGACCCAATTATATTCAGGAGGAAGATGTCAGGCGCTCACCCCAACAGCTCCGCTCCGTACTGGAACAAAAGAATCGGCTTGCGCGGAGCTGACGGCGTGTTTAGAAGTGGATTACTTTCAGAAAGCTCAGTTCTGGGCCTGGCTGGGAGCCTGTGATGTTCAGCAGCCATACGGAGAGCAATTTCCTTTCCGTCTCAGTCCTGACATTTCTTAAAGAGACCCCCAAGAGCGCAGCTCTCTCGCCCTCTGTGTGATTAGCCGTATAGCGCCGTCGCCGTCGGCACGCAGAATTACAGCAGCAGAGCTCACAGCGATGGTTTCACATGGATGAAACTAACGGAAAGGTCAACAGGACGAGACGCCTCGTGTGTATCGGGCTACAGGGATCACTTATTGTAATTATGAGGTGAGGATGTGTTGAACATATGAGTGTGATGTTTCTTCACAGAGCTGAAATGACTGAAGCATCAGCTTTTATTAGATTCATCACTGGAACAAACATGAAAACGCTTCAGGTAAAGACTCATTCTCAGATCTGTGTAAGTAGTAGAAGCCTGAAATGACATAGAATGTGCAAATGTGTAACAAACAGCATAGCTGGTATGAAATCTGTAATAAAGGTAATCTCTGACAAAAAAATGTTTCTTAATAATTCAATCTAATTAGCGATGCTCCATGCTTTTTTCTGTTTGTGATGAGCGAGAATGTTGTCTTCTCTCTCGTTCAGTCTCTTAATGTTAACTGAGTGTCTTTAAAAGCTGAAGCCTGTGTTTGTACTGTTACTGACCATGTGCTCCTCTGTAAACCCACTGTCCTCTCATCTTCTAAAGCCCGTCCAGTCATCAAGCTCATCATCTAAAGCTGCTTCGAGGCACATGATGATGAATTCAGTTCCTCCAGTGGCCTCGGCGGATCTCGGGCAGCGGAGCTCTGCGTCGTGTCGCTGTCAGATACGCTGTTACGTCATCATGGACCAGCGTCTGTGTGTTTCCAGCAGCTTGTTGAATCATTGGCACACAGAATTCAGGCTGTTTTGGGGGCAAAAGTGGTCCACTCCAGTATTAGAGAAGTGTGTACACACACAGGATAGACTTAATCCCTCAGGAAACAAGCTTTAATGAAAGACAGAGACAGTGAGAAGGAAGACAGCTTTCTGAGGAGAAAGCCATGCAAATATCTCACCCAGCAATTCATTATTTTTTTCCCTTGAACCTCTCCCACAGAATAATGATCCCAAATACGCAGCAGTCACCAGCGGTCTCTCCTAAGCAGAAATTGGATTTTGGATGAATGATCAGAAGGTTTACATTTCATCAAAATTCCCACGGTTTAAATTCAACCTCGCAGAGTTGGAAATGAGAGTAGCTCTCGTTTGCTTTACCTGGGCAAAAAGACACACACACACACACACACAGGTTTGTTTTGCTATCAAAGTGAGGACTGTCCATAGACGTAATGGTTTTTATACTGTACAAACTGTACATTCTCTCCCCCTACACTACCCCTAAACCTAACCATCACAGAAAACAATCTGCATTTTTACATATTTAATAAAACATTGTTTTGAATGTTTTTAAAGCTATTTTAAATATGAGGACTCATGAAATGCCCTCATATTTCATGTTTACGTCGTAATACCAGTGTAATAACCATGTCATTATACAAATTTGTGTCCTCGTGAATCACAAAAATGCGTGCACACACACACAGACATGCACGCACACACACATTCATTTAATGCAGCTGGTGAATTCACTGTGTGTAACGACTCAAACGCTTTAAATCTGTTTTCTGACTTGAAATTTTTGCTTTTCTGCATTTCTCAGTTTCTCTGTTTGGTTTCTCCCTCATGCCATACCAAAATGTCTCCATCTGGCTGTTGAACAGAAAATCATGCAAACAGAATCTGTCTGTGGAGTTTTACATTAAACAAAATAATAACTGCATATTTCATGGTGAAAAGGCTCATTACGATCATAAGATTTTCTCTGTGGAGAGGTTGCAGATAAACAGGAAAAAGAAAATATGAACAAAAACTTGTGTTTCAAATCTAATCTGAGTTTGTGTGGTTAACTGTGTGTCTGCTGGGTTGTTTACTACAGTACCGAGGGCAGTCGCTGCATTCGTCATTGTTACGGCCGTCTGTATGTTGGAGTGAAGCTCAGTCATGTTCACTAACACATTACAGCGGTGTTGGAGAAACTCGACTGCCGTGAAAACAGAACTTACTCGATACTCCAGACCAGAAACCCCAGTCAGCATTTATCCTGGTGATGGGAAAACAGATTAACAACAGTTTATTGAGTTTTCCATTTTTTTTTTTTTTGTAAATCTGACCTTGAGGTCGGACTGTCATTTTGCAAACAATGAAACATCTGAACTCATGAGGTGAGTCGGTTAGATTACAGCATTTATCTGCTCCTTTTGAAACTCATTCATTGAGTGAATTCAGATGCAGACCGGTGATTTTCGCTCCCGTCTGAAGGCCTGGACTCTGTGTATCTGTAGCCGTTTGTGTCTGCATGAGCCCTGTGACTATATGTGCACATAAATCCTGTCAGAGAGACACACCGGTTACACCTGCGGTTGAAACAATCGTTTGTCATGTGACCCTAAGGCACTTAAACCCAGTACATTTGTAAACTTGATTATTCTAATTGATCACTGATAGGAATGTAATCCACTATAGTTTAGTAGTCCTTTCACTGATGGAGTGTGTTCAGTTCTGATATTGCTCAAATCAAACCAGTGTGATCGTACTTGTCGAAGACAGTTAATATACGGCTGAATTATTGTCGTTTAGGATTTAGTGTTTAATTATGCAGCTATATCAGAGACAGATGGACAGTATTGATACACAACTAATTATTTGCTTTGTTGTTTGTTTTCCTGTACAGCACCACTGACTGACAAGCCTCCCAAGATCCTCTACCCGTATGAAAATAAAATGAGCGTCATGGAGATGCAGCTGGGTAAGAGCAGCGTTTATCTTATTATGGACTGATACTGTGTAACTGTCTGTAGGCTCTGACATTAATACATTGCGCTGAGACATTGTGCTCTGTGTGTTTTTGTCCTGGATGGCTCTCTGTCCTGCTCTGAAATGAATGTGCTGTGTTTGATCACCTGTGTAATGTGTCAGAATCGCACCTTTGTAAAACAATAGAGCTTTTATGTGCCACATTTCATGGTCGTTTACGGCTAAATGAGTGTCAGAGACACCGACTCGACTGAGTGAACATGAATGATGCCCTTCACAAAGACTAACCGGGCTCAGATCACTGGAAATATGGAAACATGGAAATAACCCCACTAAACCATGATTGCTGAAAGACTGGAGTAGAAAAGCAGTGCAAATCACCTGTTATGGTGTCCCACTTTGAGAAGCTCTTGTCAGGGAATTCTCTGACTCTCTGGATAATGTTCTCAAGCGCCTGAAGGCATCTGGAAGAGTTCCAGTCTAACCAATCAAATTTATTTCTATAACACATTCTAAACACATTGTTTCAAAGCAGCTTATCATGATGTTAATGTTTATATCTTAATTAGGGCTGTTGAATTAACATTAATTAGATTAATTAGTTATGGTAAAAATTAATGCGTTAAAATTCGCATTTAACGAACTTGCCCCGCCCCAGACATGCAGGTCATCTGACTTTTCATACAGATGATTGATGATGAATATGATTCAAGATATCGGGGCAAAAATGCCAATCTTTGAGAATAAATTCTGTGCTGAATCAAATAAAATATTTCTTACTGAAGCTACTTTTTGTAATGTCTAATTGATGCTTTACACAGTAATGACTTAAAATTATCTTTTGGGGTTAATTTCTCAGGCAAAATTTACGTGCGATTAAATTGATTAATTCGATTAATTAATTGTCACATCATGTAATTAATTAGATATAAAATTTTAATCGCTTAACAGCCCTAATCTTAATATATTTATGGTTTGTAGTTGCATTTGGCAAATTAGAGCTGGGTTATAATATAGTTAAATTTTGTGATGATACAAACAATCAAGCATAACGTGCTTAACATGAGTGTACTGTATGTATGTGGGTAAATTTGGATATACTTATAGTTGTATAATTAATTATTAATTTGTTAATTAATTGAAGTTAATAATTCATTATGTAGTGATATTGAGAATTATGAAACCTGTGAGGTTTTGTTCAATTTATAACGAGTTGGCGTAGTGACAAGCCTAATTACTATTTGGTGATGTATGTCACTGACACGGGAAAGTGATGCATATAAACGACAGGGTTCAAAATCTTGATCATATCGCCGACCAAGCAGTTTAACTGAGGAGTTAACTGAAAGTCATGGCATAATACACATTAAACACTGTACATAGTACATAATATCTTTAGTCCTGTGAGAGCCAAAGTCTTCTGTGGCAAAGAATAAGAAAATGCATGTGATGTTTGGATAATGAAGAAAAGAGGCAACAGCAGGCGGCCAGTTCTCCTCTTACTATAGTCAAAGTATAATGTAATTAGTAGATATATTACTACATTGATTGAACTGTAAGATCACAGTACACAGTTCTCTACATCTCACAGAAGAGAAGTGTCTCTAAGATGCAGAAATTAGATGAAATGTAGGTGTCAGTCAAAGGACATTCTTGAAGAGGAATTATTCTAGTTGGTAGCTGTTGAATACAATAGAAAATTCTCTCTCTCTCTGTGTGTGTGTGAGTTGTTTCTGTGGTTTGTAAATCAGGCATGATTGTTTTGATCTACGCTACCAAAGTAATGAATGACAAGCCTGAATCACGTCTCTCAGCAGACTTCATATGATGGATGATTTACTGTATATCTAGATGGAAGTGTTTGCCTTGATGTGATTTCTGGCTTCTGTATCAGGAAAGGCAATTGATCAGAGTAACACACCTGTGGAGAAAAAACAAAACATCTGTGAACTGATGTTTTCTGGCCTGATAGTCATGAATAATTGTTTTAATAATAATGTGAAATGAGCTTGTAATGTATCATCTTATCATTTTAACTATAGTATTCCCCACAGAACTGAGCAACACCAGGTTTGGCTCAGGTAAAAGGGGCAGTCGATTCAGATGTGTCTTTGTCCTTACGTTTATTCCCTAACCTTCATTAGATGCCAAGCATCATCTGTTAGTTTGGGTGTTGTTCTTCTGCTGTTGGAGTCTATGGCAGCTCATAGAAACTGGCCTAGAAACAGCATAATCTGAGCAGCGGGGAAATAGCACCACCTACTTGTCATTTAATTCTAGATTTGTTTTGCTTATAACTTTTGAATATGTGTCCTACAGTAGATGTCCAGAAGGCATGAGACTGGTCTTGGTCTTGTTCAGTCATTTCCAGTTTTATTGGGTCGGCCATATTGTCCAACGATTGATTTAACAATTTAACAATTGCTTTTAAAAACACGCATTTGAATTTAGTAATAATTATAATAACAACAATAATAATTTTATAATACTATTCCTAAGAAAGTAAAATATTACTAATGTAATACAACTGCACTGTAAAATAATGAAAAATTAATGTATAATAATAAGTGTTGTATGTTAATTATTTTATTTTACATTAATAAAATTACAATTTCTTCACTTGCAACCGTTGAGCTTTTGTTTTGGTGGAAAACTGCAGTTTCTGTGAAAATAGCTAAACAAACGTGCCTCATTACAAATCTAGTGGAAAGCCTCTATTGGACTTTGCCTGTTCTAATAACCCCAGCACTCTCGGTCTCCGCGGCTCCACTCAAACACATGACTCCTGACATGAAGTTGGAGGGATGAGATCTGACATCCGGGCAGGAGAGATGGCCACCAAACGCTGAGTGATTCACTTGCTAAATGGCAATGCCACCCGCCTTTCATTTCCATCTGAATGCACCACATGAGAATCCAAAACAATGTGCAAACAAGATTGTCAGAGACTCGACAAGAACCTTTTTGGCAAGTGGGTCACCAGTGGATTGGATGGACTAGTTTTGCATATTATGGGTAAAATAACCCAGACCGTACAAACAGACCTGCAGACGATTTTTTTAAACCACACTGTGATTTTACAGAGTTTACAGTGTTTAACCTCAAATGACTGAACAAGACCAAGACCAGTCTCATGCCTTCTGGACATCTAGGACACATAGGCTGCGTTCCACTTCACTTTTACATACGCACTCGCAAACTTCCCTAAGCTCTAACCCTCGGGGGAATCCCCGCCACCATTTTGAAGTGTGTTCCACTTCGTGAAGTGGACGAGGGAAGTTTATTTGGTCAGATCCTCGCCCCCTCGAGTCTACTCCGATGTACACTTCAAGCAGCTCTATATCCCACAAATCATCTTGATTGTGACGTCACAGCAGATCGTGCTTAACTGAAGTGTATGATATTAATTATTTTGAGAAATAATCGCATAATAGTGTATAATATATTAATTATGATGAGATTTAGACACATAATACTTGTAGCTACCTAATATTCACAGTCAAAATTTAAACTATTGACATTTTTTTAGTTTGTGAAATTTTATTTTTCTCCAACTGCTCATATATGCCTATAGGATTTTATATGATTTCTCCAACAACCTCTCCTGTATTCTATATGCATATAGAATGGTGCATAAACAACATCATATAACAAATTCATAAGTAAAATAAAGGGTTTAAATAATAAATCAGCTCCATAGTGAATTCCAAGTGATTAGCTTGGTCTTCTCTTCTTGTGTTTATTTATCCATCTATAGTTGTATTGAGACGGTGTTGACTCTCGTGCAGTTGAGCGTCTCTGAGAACCAAAGACGAACCTGAACTTTATTCTGCTACTGTCTTGCAAACACTATTATTTCTGGAGAAGTAGATTTAGTTGTACTCTACATTTATTTATTATTTTTTGCTTGTATATTATTTCTTTATCTTTGGACACACAGTGACAAAATTCTAATGTAATCAAATCTGAACTGTAAAACAGTATTTTTAATAGAAAAACATTTTTACTGTAAAATATATAAAGAAAGAAAAATATTTGCCAAATTTTGGCAACTTTCTGTGCATTAACATTTTATCGTAAATATAACCATAATTTACAGAATGTACACTAATTTAAAAAAAAGAAGAAATATTTACCTTTTGTTTTATTTTTTTTGTTGTTTTCTACATTGCAAATCAGCCTGATTTCATGTGCTAGTGCACAGAACCTTTTCGAAACTAATAATTATGTGAAAGCTCTATGTTTCCGTGTGTCGATTCCCCCACCAAACCCCATTTTCCCTCTCAGCCGGCGTCTCTCTGCAGCTCGCCGGAGTCGACCGCTGCCGCTTTGGTAAATGTCACAGCTGTGGGGCTGTACAGCAGATCAATATTACATCATTTCTCTCAATTAGAGAAAGCTTATCGTTAGTCTAAGGAAGTCTTATCTGTATTCAGCTGAGCTTTCCAAGTTACAGGGCAAGAGTTACACGATAGATAAAAGGCCAGCATGATTCCCTCAGATAATACAATTCTACATCATATTAAATGGATGACATTGGTCAGACTGTCAGTCACCAGAAACCTTTAACTAGCTGTAGATTTATTTGCACACAATTGACTTTATTTGTACTTTAGTTCTTCTTTATGTTGGGGACTGTACATGCTTCGTATCTGCTAAACCTTTTAATATCTTACTTTCTGGGAAGTAAATTTAAATAAGGTTACTGTCGATCCCTGAATTATCACTACTCTGTCCTGTCTGTTGAAGTTTATGTTTTGAGCACTTAAATATGGTTCAAACTTCTTCATCTCTTTAAAATGGATTTAGCTCTGAACGTGAGCACTGACGTCTCAGTTCAGAGCAAATAACAGGCTTTATTTCTCTTTTTGTGTCTGTTGTGTACAGGATCCACTGAGCTTGTTTGTATTGATTGGGAATGATGATAGCTTTCCTTGAAAATGGATGAGCTGTTGATTTGTACTTTTCATTTTTCAGAAATCCTACAGCATAATGGCCACTGCAGGAATCAGAATCAAATCATCTCCCTCTTGAGTTGCTCCAGTCCATGCGAGTCGATTCAAATTCACTTTAGCAGTTAGCCGTCGAGTCGAGAGTTCTCATGTTGATCTCTTGAGTGTATTTCCAAGGAACAAAGCATCTCTCAGAAATACTGAGCAAATGATGAACACCACATCTAGGTGCAAACAACTGTTGGTGAATCACAATTTGTTTTTTGAGGTAAAATAACTACCCAGAGTTTCCATAATTTGAAGTAACTTAGAGGCGCTTCATAATCAGAATCCACAGACCAAACGCAGTTTTTTTTTTTACATGCTGTTTAATTTAGATCTAAAATCAATCATGCCACAATAATATACCAGCATTACGAATGGCACAGCATTTTACACAGACAACAACAATATTGTGTATCAGAATTACTAGTCCATCCATGCAGAGGTACTAGTAATTTCATGAACACGACTCCTGTTTACCTGCTAGTTTAGTGCCCCAAATGAAACTCTTTGATGCCATGAACCTCACACACTTCACTTGCAAATCCAGGGACTACTTGTTCCTCACATTCGCAGTCTGAGAACATGAAACGTGACTTTCCCTGACTTGCAGAAAGTGTGTGAAACCAGTCAGTTTAGATAAATAAACATCTCACTTTATGGGTTTGCTTGATGTTAGAGGGAACTGAAGGAGCCGGTGCGCGTTCAAGACCTCCTGCTTTTGCATTAGGAGAGCCTTGTGGATGAAAGCGTATCTAGAACGGCTATTACTGACACCAGTGTCATTGAGAGCTGAGCTCATCTTGCTGCAGGAACGGCTGTACTGTGTATGGGCATCTCACATCACTCTTCACCTGTTTGGCATTGAAATGAGTTCATATTTGCTATGTAAGACAGATCTTTGCTGTCCTGCTCTGCCTGTAACTGAGCTTCAGTTTCCAGTGATCACACAGGCGGGCGAGTGGAATGGAGCAGGAAGCAATCATTCCTCACATGCTTTCTCACTTCCTGCGTCTGTCTGCGCTTCAGTGATCGTGAATGGAGGCAGACGCTTTGGCTTAAGCCTCTCCGGCCACTAAGAGACACAATTACACTTGCTGTCGTGGTCGACGGTGTCCCTTCTCACTCACGCCTCTCATCTCTCTCTCTGCCCGTCTTCTCTTTATTTCTCTGCTCTTCTGATCTGAGTAGCTGTATCTGCTTTCTGCATTGTACATACAGAGCAGAAAAGGCTTTTCACACACTAGAATGAGACATAATTGATATCATGAATCCAGCACTGTTATATGTCTTCTTCCGTTTACATTCGTGTGTGTTCTGCAGTAATGTCATTCCTCCAGCAGAAGGACTGAGAGACAGACGGATCACATGCTGTGTCCTTCAGGGACGGTGACGGTCACTTACCGGCTTTGATCCTTTCCAAACATGGGACGCGGGTGAGATGACGGAGATGTGAATCGGGCTGACAGAACCTCTGAATGCCCTGTTCAATGGACATGTTGAGTTGGGTTGACATCACATTCGTTTAATGTGATTTTAGGTAGGAGAATGAGATGGTGACAGATAAACAGATGAGTGCTGACACATCACACCACCAAATACTGTAGGGAAAAAGAGTGTGTGCAGAATTCTGTCTGCAGTGAACTTACAAATGTGAAACGCTAATATGTAACCGAGGCACTTTTCACGTCCAGGTATATCATCCTCCACATCATTCCTGACATCTCACTTGCTGTAGACACATTATTTTCTGGATTGACAAATGACTGGAACTAATTTTGTCTCTTTTAATAAGTTATTCAACTAGGAGTTACCAGTTTCAGATGAATGCTTCACTAAATTAACTGAACTGAAGTTATCATTACTTTCAGTGATTTCAAAATGATGCTAGTATCAAATTTGTGATAGTTTTACCATTACTTTTTGTCATGATGTCCATTATTATTTTCATTATGTATGCATTATGACATGGGTGAGGGCTAGCCCATGCTAGATCAGCCAAATACTTTATTAGTTGACAAATAACAGAATCATGGTGTACTTCTAGCTGGATTTGGTATAAATTAGTTCCAGATGTAAGCCGTCAATCTAGTAATCCTAACTGAAATTGAGCCAGATAAATATCACTTTGTTTTGATGGAATGTGTTGACTTACGATTTAATCATGTCATTCATACAAAGTTTTCCTTATAAGTGGATCTAAACAATATCCAATAATATTTTTGTGTGTTTGTATATATATATATATATATTTTTTCTGCAGTTCTTATTTAACATAAACACCGTGGAAACTTATGCATCTGCCAGAATTTCACAGTTATGTTTAGTCTAGGGTTGGGTATCGTTTTAATTTTAACGATTCCGATTCCGGTTCTGCTTATCAAATTCGGTTCTTATCGATTCTCGATTCCGATTCCGTTTCCAATATTGTTTTTATGGAGAGAAAAAAAGAGCAAATGCTTCAAGAATAATGTTTTACCCGGTTCTAAAATGGAACCGGTTCTCGATACCCAACCCTTCACGCATTGATTTTGTCTGTCTGTAGCTGAAGCTCAGGTTCTCCTTCACACATTCTGCTGATCTGAGAGAAAACTGCATTCTGTGTGACTGTCATGAATTCACTGTGCAAAACAAGATTTCCTGTGTGGGTGAAAACACATCTGAGAAGCTCTGAGCTCATAAGCGACACAGTAACCGTCTGCACTGCGGTCCGGCACTTGGCTGTCAAACACGCATGACTGTCAGAGTCGTCCATGTGGACGTTACGCTCCCGTCCTTGAGTTTTGATTTCATTCAACTTCTCTCTCAGTTAGCGTGTTTCTTTTACCTGTTCTCTTACTTCTTCATCGTGATTGATCAGCAGATGTCTGTAAGTCATGAGCTGTGCTGTTTTCTCACTGGTTCTCTGAGTTTGGAGCTGTTTCTATTCAGATTATTTTGTTTTTTGTTTTATTTGGAACTGTACCTGACCTAGTTTTCCGCTTTCTCCAAGTGTCTTTTTTTTTTTTTAAAGAAAGATCCATAATCCCTCATGACCAATCAGATCTTTAAACGCACTCTCTCCAGTCTCTCTCTTTGTGCTTTGTTTCTCATTTCTCCAGCAATACCTCTACATATCTTATCTTTTCAGACCTGTCATGGCTGTCTGAACATTTCTCCTCATCTGATCAAGATCTGCTGATCTGTGCTGTTTGCTAGAAAGCTCAAGCTGCACACTACTCCCCGGTTCCTATGCTGATGGTGGTGGGACTCCTGACATTTATGGAGAACAAATTACAGTAATTTGCTGGTACAGCTGTACTAGTACAGGCAGATGGTTTCAGATATTTTGAATTTTTTTAAATATTTAAATGTCTGCCTAAACATTGGTTGTGGGTGCTTAAAGCAGTGCGTTGCCATGGTCCTTTATTCACTGTTGCCTCTCAGCAAGAAGACCTTGGTTGGAGCACTTTCTGTGTGGAGTTAGCATGTTCTCCCCGTGTCTGCGTGAGTTTCCTCCCGGTGCTTTGGTTTCCCCCACAGTCCACAGATATGCAGCATATGAGACTGGAAACACTAAAATGTCTGCAGGTGTGTGTTTGTGTGTGTGTGTGTAGGTGTGTGTGTGTGTGTGTGTGACAGACTGGCCATCTGTCCAGAGTGTTGCCTTGACTTCAGCCCGAGACGCTGGGATAGACTCCAGCACCCCCCGACACTACATGCATGGATGTATTCATGTCTATATTACCTCAAGAGTAGTTTCCATAAGGTGTGCACAGTGTATGGGTTTATTAATAGGTATAACAGAAAAAAAAAAAAACACATTCTGATGGGGCCAGTTGCACATTGTTGTTGCTTCAGGACGAGAGGCAGTTTGTTCAACAGACGATCACTGGACTGACTGTGACGTACCATTGAACTCTGTGTTTAGTAATGCTCAGCTCATCTGAAGAAGATGGATGGATGGATGGATGGATGGATGCCTAGGGCAAAGTCTTAAGAAAGTTAACCCATAGTTTAAATGCCATTTGAATGTCTCCCAGACATGAAGAGTTCTGCTCAGATGTCAGATGTGGTCATGTCCTAGCAGAAAGAGATTAAAATACTGTGGAGAACGTCTCCATCTGTTCTTTTGAGTGAATTTTCATTAGTGCACATCCACCTGAAGCAGCATCACAAATTTAGCTGTCTATTTTTTGTGATCATCCTATACAAATTATAATATAGTATGTGTTCATCACATTTGGCTGTTTGAAGCTGTTATTGCTTTGCTAAATGTTATTGTTTTTATTTCATGTTAGCACTTGCTTTCCCTGTACCCTTTTATGATAAGACTGCTTGTCTTCAACTCGTCGGGTAGGGTTAGATTCTTTACATGGGCTGGCTCAAGGCTCCTATGAGCGCAATATTTTGCAGCAGTCGGACCGTCAACAGACGCTCTTATTGCAGGACCGACTCGTAGTGTCTGATTGCCCTGGAGTTGAACATAATTTCATCATGGATTTTGCCTCATGGCCAAGATACTTTATGTGTTGCCATCGGGCAATCTCGCAGTGATACAGAAGACAGAGCAGATGAGGTGACACTAACATTAAAAAGGAAAAGTAAACGGCATTATCTTAGCCGGAAATGGGGCCTTCAAGGACAGAGCCATTGTTACTGTGAGCTGCAGCAACTGGCAGAGATTTCTCGCAGCTAAATTACAGTGCAAAGTCACAAATGGACAGCAATAATTGCAGGCTTTGTGTTGCTAAATAGAGGCTCAGAGAGCATGTGTGACCCAAACCCTCCCTTAACAAGCAGATTCTGTCTCGTTTAGTGACAATGGCTCAGGAAACAGATTATCCTCCTAAACGAGTCTACATCCTCCTTTATTCCTGTCCACACACACACACACACACACACACACACACGCAAACCATCTGCAGTGATTTAAGATTCCTTTGCATCAGTGGGGTTTCTCAGCTCTACATCATATTCACATGCTGTGTTTAAATAAGTGTGTGTAATTGCAGGTCGGTTTGCTGTGGAAACAAAAGGCTTAATTGATCTCTGTATGGCTGCAACCAGCGCTGTGATACAGAGTGACACGCGTTGGGATGAAAACACAAAACCAACAAGCTGGAATGTGACATCTGGTTGTGCGGGATTGAGTCTGTAATCAGAATTATGTGAATCAGGCATAGAAATTCATGAAAGCCTTGCAAATATGCTGAACATAAAACATTCATCAAATGGATGATTTTCTGTGTCGTCTAATTGCAGTTTATGCTTTTGAAAATATATCAATACTTTCAGGTCAAGTCGTCTTATGTCTTATTCACGACAACAAAAGATACACAGTGACTCACTGATGTTCCGATGGCCACGTCTGTAGGTCTCGCTATAATTATGAGTTCATGTCAGACGGTGTTGTAAAATGTTTATTGTCAAATCAACAGTAACTTACTGGCAACAATTATCCAGTAGTTGCTGTACTTTATTTTACAGTATGCTTAAAACTACTGTAGTTATTTTTACACTTTATTTTTATTATTTATTTATTTTAATTTTACTGTTATATATTCAATAACACAAGATATTGCTTCACATCAACAGCTTTATTAAGGTTTCATCTTTTACATTTCATAGCTGAACTTCAACAGATTTTTCAGCATATTTATTTCATCAATGAATTAAATTTTACAATTAAAGCCATATCAGTAAAATCACAGTAACACATTGTGCCAATGGAAATATAAAAATAAAAGTTTGTAGAGTTAAAGTACTTAATTAGTAGCAGTATACAACAACAACCAGCGAATACATATCATCTTAAAACGATTAAAACCACAAGCTATAAAGAAAAGGGTCTTCTTTATTGCAACGAGTCTTCTCACCTGTCTCACGATGGTTCAGCCCGTCTGCGGGAAGAAAATGCTGTCAGCACGGCTTAACTGGGAAATGAGCGCCCGGTCCGATGTTCTTACGGACATTTATTAACTCAAACTTAATTATACCTTGCAAACAATATTGATGCAAAACAAAAAAGGCGATTACATGTGTTTTAAAGTTGACCTACCAATTTCACGTAGTAGGCTTTTCATCTTGCAATGAGTCTTCCTGCCTGTCTCACGATGGTTCAGCCCGTCTGCCAGCGCCGCTGTGGGAGGAAGTTTCTAGTTAGTGCAGCTTAAATGGGAAATGCTCACCCGCTCCGATGTTCATACATATATTTATTAACTCAAACGTATTTATACTTTGCAAATAACATTTGTATAAAACAAATAAGGCATGTGTTTTTAAGTATACCCACCAAGTTCAACTACTCCATCCTAGGACTTTCATCTTCACCATGCTGCAGGAGGAAAAGGCCAGAAAATGAACGCTTGCTCAGATATTTTTATGGAAACATATTAACTAAAACGTAGCTATAAATCTTGCAAATAACATCAGAATAAAACATATGAAGTGAAAAAAAAAGAAAAGTTAACCTACCATTCTCTTGTGGGCTTTCATCTTCATGATGGGTCTGTCATGCGTGAGGGGGTGTGTGGTTGTTTTTCGCGGTCATTTAGTACTGTATTTAGATATACAGTACGCTAATATTTTCCCAGAATGCATTGAAAATCTACAGTAACATACTGTACACAGCTAATAAGGTTGGAAACTGTTAAGAATACAGTAGCAATCCAGTGAAAACGACAAAATCTACAGCAATATGCTGTACTCAGATTATACAGTAGAGAACTGTTGAGAACACAGTATAATACTGTGAAAACAACAGAAATCATTTACAGTATACAGACTGTTTCATAATATACACACACACACACACACACACATTTGTGTCCTGATATGTCACAAAAACGCGCACACATGCGCACACACACACACACTCAGGTTTGTTTTGCTATCTTAGTGGGGACTCTCCATAGGCGTAATGGTTTTTATACTGTACAAACTGTATATTCTCTCCCCCTACACTACCCCTACCCCTAAATCTACCCATCAAAGAAAACAATCTGCATTTTTAAATTTTTTAATAAAACATTGTTTAGTTTGTTTTTAAAGCTATTTTAAATATGAGGACTCATGAAATGTCCTCATATTTCATGTTTACGTCATAATACCAGTGTAATACCCATATCATTATACAAATTTGTGTCCTCATAAATCACAAAAACACGCGCAACACACACACACACACACACACACACACACACAAAACAGCTACATCTTATTACTTTGATAGTATTTCATTTTTAAGATTCAGAATATATATTCACTATGGTATTACTGTAGAAATGGAGCAAATGTCTGTCTTTTTTATTTTTGTAGTTTTTTTTTAAAGAGTATGTGAACATGTGCAGATTGGCCTGGGGGTTCATAGAGGAGTTTTGCTGGTGTTTGAGTGAGAAAAGAAGATGTCTATGTCGTCATTGAACACATTTTGTGCCAAAGCAAAGATAAATGATCCTCAGTTTATCCACGACTGATGCTGTGATCACTGAGTGAAGAGCGTAGAAAAGTGACTCAAGTATTGTGAAATGTGTCGTAGGGACAGTAAAAAACTGTAGTGCGCTTATTGTTTCTTGCTCTTTCATAGAGAAACTCTACTCCTCTCTCACTGTTGTCTCTCAGTTTCTCACTGTATCTCGTACTCATACTCTGCTGAGGAGTTCTCAGTGGGATCAATGCCGTTTGTTGCGGTATTCATCATGTGTCTGAATAAAAGCACCTCCTGAATGAATAAATGTGAATGTGTTTCACTGAGAGAAGGTTTCACAAACATGCTTTCACTTCATGAGGTCATTTAGCCTCTGTCGGCAGGATTCACTGATCATCTGAAGGTGAGGATCTCCTTCTCTTTAGTCTGTACAGCAGCTGAGGAAAGACCCGGATCTCTCTCTGAAACACCAGGACACACACGGGCTGATGTAGAGAAATGACAGGCGCATGGACACGTGACAGCATAAATCATATACAATTTATGAGTGTTCATTTGTGAAAATAAAAGCGCAAATGAAATGATTATTGCCACCCACAGATTGTTATAGGTAGGTATAGATAGGTCATTCCATGTTTTTGATTAGATTCACTGTCGTTTGAGAGGATGAGCATTCATTATATTTGCTTATGAATATTCATTAGACTGTCTTAATTGCATTACGTTTTTACGGATGTTGATGAGCTGTTGGCCAGCACCGTCAGTATGACACAGGCTAGCACGACAGTGGCAGGACTGTGAGAAACAGCAGTTTTAAATATTCTGTAGGTTTCTGGCAGCGTTTGTCTCTCGGCCCCAGAGCTGGAGCCATTGTGGCGTTGAGAGTTCTGCTGTAAGTGGATTTCTGCTGTTTTGGGAGAGAGCGCAGTGTTGACCTACTTCCTCCTCCTTCTTTTATCTCCAACTTGACTTCCGAAAGCAAAATTCTGTGTGCAGCTCATTAGCGCTGTTAGAAGTTTAAAATTAAACCGTTTTTCAGAGCTGCAGCTGTGGAACGGTGGAACAGTGGACCAGTGCAGCCGATGGACTAGCGGCACAAAGCAGAGAACACAATACCATGAGAACTTTTGTTTTGCTCTATCAAAGTAGAGGCTCTAAAGTGTTGAGTAATCATGTAATCTGACATTATGCAACAACTTCCTGTTTTTTTTTCCCATGAGACTAATACAAATATTTAATATGTGTATATGTGCCAAATGAAGCTGCCAGTGCTGCTGTACAGTACTTTATTACAGAAGCAACCTGAACAAGGTCTTATTTAATGATGCTTTGGAACATCAAGGCTTTTCTTCATGCACCTTTGTCAACCATCAGTTACTCTGGCACGCCACGGTCACCTCTCTAATTAGAGGGAAATATGACCTTCTAAGACGTCAGCTGAAGCGAAACGCTGTAAAACTGCAGGACACTTATTGTCTTCACTCTCTTTCCTTTTCTTTAGTTTAAAGAGGTGCTGATGCGTCACTCAGGTCTCACGTCTCGCATTCATAGGGCCTTATGAAATCCATTTTTCCACAAATTTTTCACAACCATTTTAATGGTTTTATTAAATTTAAAAAATCATAAATGGTTTAATAAATTTCATTCTTAAAAGTTTAACTATTTAATAATTTGATAAAAAATTAATAACAGTGCCCTGTATGGGGGCAAACAAATAGCTGAGGTTTACTGCTTAAATTAAAGCATGTACATAAAATTTTTTTTATTATGTTTATATGCGGCAGCTGTCCGTGAGGGGCTATCGCTTTATTTTCATTTTGTTGTTTGTTTATTTTTGGATTAAAGTTATGTTTTTTCTTCTTTTTTTTTCGTTATGTACCCGCCTCCTCCTTCCCTGAACACAATCCATTACATTATTCCTTAAAAATAATTTTTAAAAATAAAAATGTTTGATTTAATACAATAAATTAAATTTTCATCCCTGGATTCTGTGATTCCAACCACGTTTTTTGAATTGCAGAAATCATAGCCCTACATTTAATTTTTTTAATGAATATGTTGTGATAGTTCAGTGATAGTTCATCCAAAAATGATAAATATGTCATAATTTACTCTCCCTAAAGTTTTTCCAAACCTGTATGAATTTCTTTCTTCTGCTGAACACAAAAGAAGATATTTTGAAGAATATGGATACCAAACAGTTGATGGACCCCTTTGCCTTCCATAGTAGGGAAAAAAAATCCTATGGAAGTCAGTGGGGTCCATAGTCTGTGCGGTTCCCAACGTTCTTCAAAATATCTTCTCTTGTGTTAAGCAGAAGAAAGAAATTCATACAGGTTTGGAACAACTTGAGGGAGAGTAAATGATGACAGAATTTTCGTTTTTGGGTGAACTATTCCTTTAAGATAATATTAACTAGTATTAACTCTGACGTTCAGGATCATCATGTAAACTTCATGCGTTTGAGTATATGTTCATTTGGAGTTGATGGTCACAGGCTCTGTTGCACTTTGACAGATCAGGAATTTTTTTTTGTTCGTATGGAAATCCTTGTAGGTTACAGTTGATTTACAGACTCTGTCAAAGGTTAAACAAGGGACATTAGGAGATGAAGGCTGGTTTCATTTACCGAGGTTGTGTGTTCAGCTGCCTCGAGGCTTGATCTTTGACTACCAGCAGTGAAGACAATGACCCTCAGGTGAGAAATTACTGTAAGGGTAAAAGCATCTGTTAAATGGCCCCATTACATCGGAAAACTCCACAGGACTGGATTGTAATGTAGGCCGAGTGTGAACGGGACCTGCGTACCAGCGTAATCTGAAGGTTTAATTGAGCATCATTCAGGACGTCAGGCTGTGCGGCCGTACCGTATGTTTAACACATGCTCTTATCAAAACTGCACAGAGCATCCATATTGGACCTTGCATTGTTTTGCTCTGAACAAGCTGTACTCATTAGTATTCCTCAGATGACACCACGGCCCCGTGTTCCCACACTTCTCCTGCTGTTCTCCTCCCTCTCATCGAGCAGCAGGCGTCTCTCCACCTCGCTGCTGGAGGCCTGAGAGTTCAGCCTCCTCGTCTCCATGGTCACCGCAACTATGTGACATGAGAAAGGTAAAACCATCGCTGCAGCCTGAGGCTGGTCAAATGGGCTAATTTGGGCAACGGTTACGGTTCTTTCCCTTACGATCGTGAAATGTGTACGATCGCGATGCATTAATGCATTTTCTTCACGTAGCTGTCCATCACTGCTGATCTAGCTGAAAGAAACAGATCACTTTCTCTGTAATTCTAGTCATCATCCGTCTTTGTTTTAGCATGTGATGGTTGCCAGTACAGTGACTAATGACTAGTTAATCTTTTTGTGACAACCTCCCTCCTCGTTCTTTGTTTTTCTCTCCGTTGGTAATTTTTGCCCACAGCACTAGCATGTAAATTGCTTTTAGCCGCCACATCTGTGTAAATCATTCACCTCATTTGCAACATGTAATTAAAACAAACTATGACTCTGTGTTCATCTCATTTACTGATTATTCCACCATTTTTTAAAAACCATTTTTTTATCAAATGACTTAATAATAAATCATTTGACTAAATCCTATCTTTTACTCAGAAATTTCAAGTTTACACTGTTAGTGTCATGGGGGGGGGGGGATTGTTTAAACAACTGAAAATTGTTTAATATGTATTTATATGTACATCTCCATGTTGATGTTGGGGGCAGTAGAACAAAATAAGAGCAATAGGTTATGTATTAGTTTATCTTCGTTAGTATAACTAATATTAGGGAAAACTTTACTGTTCAGACAAAATGGCTAAGAGTCCCAGACTCACAATACACTGAATAATTACTTCTCCAAGAAAACAAAAACAGAAATTGCTGAAGGAGGACAGGAAACTGAGCAGACAAGTGTCACTCATTCAGAAGATGAGAATTCCAGAGAGTCAAAGATCGTCCGCGGTAAACGTTGGCAACCTCTTTAAGTTAATCTTGACTGTGCAGCAGTGTTCATTTTGGCAGCCATTTTTGATTTAGTCTTAGTCTTTATCTTCAGACGAAAATGCTCCTTAGTCTTAGTCACATTTTAGTCATTTTAGTCTTTCATATTTTAGTCTAGTTTTAGTTGATCAAAAGTCATCACATTTTTGTCAAGTCTTAGTCATTACTTTTAGTCAAACTACAGTTACCAACAGTAATTCTGATAGCTATTTTATATGTAGTCTTTAGACCAATTCAGATCAGAATCAGAATCAGAAAGAGCTTTATTGCCAGGTATGTTGTTTACACATACTAGGAATTTGTTTTAGTGTCAGAAGCTCCACAGTGCAACAGAGTGACAGCGACAAGACAAGACACATAATAAAA
>RJVU01047220.1:14373-39550 GCA_003731715.1 Anabarilius grahami | reverse complement strand
GTAAGTCACTGTTTTTATGAGTGAATCATCGAGTCATTCATTCTTTCAGTATCAAAGCAAGCGGCTGTATTTATGAATGGATCATTGAATCATTGACGATTCGTTCAAAGCCACAGATTCGTTCACGAAACACAGCTTGTGTGCTGCAGTTCTGCTGTGGCTTTCGTTGCAAAATAGAGCAAAAATACTGACAATATAAAATGTACATAACATAATATTACCCTTTTGTTTGTTGAACTGTATAAAATCAATATTTGGGATATTATATATTATATTATATTCGGGCAATATTCTTGCTGGTATAATATGATCAACATTAAAAACAGTAACTCGCAGAAGGGTATGTTTTTGTATCGAAGAGAGTTTTAAACTTAAATCTACATGCAGTCCATGTCTATATTTGTTCTTCATGCTAGTAAGTACTAAATCCCCACTTTCACAAAGGTAATGTTATATTGTCGAGAACAGCACTAATGTAGCGATGCTGGCTTGTGTGGGTGCAGTCAGTTTGACTGCGAAAGATGAGGTAATCTGATTGAATATCGTGTATATACGACATTTTACCTGCTAGAAATACATGTTCAGTTTTCATGTTATTTTAAGGTGGAGTAGAATAAAATGAATGTCAGTTTGAGAACAACTGCTGGATATCAGCCTACACTCTGGTCCCAGATTTAGTCAGTAAACGAGCAGCGCAATAGACACTTTAATTTAAGTAGAAAATCTCAAATGAAGATCACTGAACTCCAGTTTACTTGTCTGTTTTCAGATCATCCACGCTTCTTCCTCAGTGTAGAGAGGGCTCGTGGTTGCCAGATAGCAAAGATCAAGTAAAACGTGTTCTTTTAACAGAAAAGCTCTGAAAGGGGGTTTAAATTCGGGAAATCTGGCAACCGTAAGAGTGACCGCTCGTAAAGACAGTCTGTAATGTTTTGTCTACTTTATTCGACAAAAACAAAAAGTGATTTCAAGAGAGTGATTTTGGTAAAGTGTTTAGTCTTTTAGCCACATTTCAGTCTTTTTTCGTCAACGATATTGCACGAGTAGTTTTAGTCACCTTATCGTTAAATTATATTGGTGTCGTCTCTCATCGTCTCATCTTATGCTGCGTTCCAGGCAAGTTTTTGAGGCCGTAAGTCACGACTTCAAATCACGACTCACGACTTTGTAGCGTTCCAGGAAAATCACCCCAAACTGCGTAAAAGTGTAAACAAACCAACATGGCGGACCGTACGGGGCTTATGCTCATTAACAATAATTTATATCGCTAAAGGTGCTTACTCCTTGCTTATTTGAGGGAAACAGAGGAGGAAAACGGCGCATAAGGCAAGAGAAGCTGTTATACCTTTTATTTTGCCGTGCACTTGCATAAACACCGCATCCGTAGAGGCTGCCATTGTTGTTTCGCGGGCTATGTGACGTCAGAACTCGTAACTGGGAGTACATCGATCTAGTACGAGTTCACGGGTGGGAAGTCACGGCTTTGACTGCTGTTCCAGTGCACTTTCACGCGTAGAAGGTTGGAAAAACACGGGTTACGGGTTGCCTGGAACACGGCATTAGTCATGGAAAAAAAGGTCGTCAACGAACATTTTTCGTCATAGTTTTCATTAACGAAATTAACACTGCTGTGCTGATGAACGCCGCATTGTGTGAAATAATTTTTCTTGATTGCGCCGACTGAAAACATACATAAGAAACACTGTTAGATACGGAAGAGACTTTTGGATATTGTAGTACTGAACATTGAATGGGCCATTCAAAAAAAATAAAACAGTTAATTGCTTTGATGGGCACAAAGGACCCGCGATGACCCAGGTTGCGCCGACTGACAATGGTGTATCATCGATAGTCAGTGATATGGTCAAAATCATCAACTATCAGAGATAAAGAGGATTTAACATTTCCAATTAATGTATTAAATTATTATTATTATTATCATTAGGCGGCTTTTATTATTAAATTTAATATTACAATTCATCTTCCCCGTAATAATTTCATAGTGCATCGCTGCATCGAGGATAATAACAGATTAGTTATATATTATCTTACTCCCTTTGAAAAACAACTTGTTTAACATGAAATACTTGAGAAATATTAATAAAATAAATTAGATTCCTCTCTCAACATCTCTAAGAGAATATTAATGCAGCGTCAGATGTCAAAAGCTTGGTCAGTTTTTACTTTCAGATTGTGTAGTGAATAATTGACTGGTGTTTGAGATTTCTTCACTGGCATAACTCTCACGCAAAGTTTGCACATTGTTTGTGTGATATCCACTGACTCGCCTTCATGCTTTAAAATGGAGATATTTTCAATATTGCGATGTGGCATTTTTCTTTATCACCAGTTGCTCGCAAAATGATGGACAATGATTCCTGTGAAATGAAATTAAATAAATTATTAAATAAATGTGTAAATAAACAAGTAACAAGCAAAGTTCAACTTGTTTGCTTAAAACATCTGCAAATAATTTGCTGATGCAGGTATAAAAAGACTCTTGATTTTCCTCTTGCCAACCCGAACTCAAGAGTTAAATGTTGCCCAATGTTAGTGTAATGGCAATAACACATTTATGTTCATGGATTTGGCAGACACTGTTCTCCAGAGCGCTTCACAATACATTAAGTTTCTCTTGCATGTTTTCTGAGAATCAAACTCATGGTCCTTGTGTTCCAGAATCTCTCATAATCTCACGCAGGGCTTCATTACTGGACTGCGGGTCATTGTGAAGTATCGTACAGATGTCATGTTGGTCAGATTTCTTTTTTCACTGTCCGTGTGTTTAGTTTCTACCCACTCTCACTGCAGTTCTGTCACATCTTTTTACTGCAGCAATTACACAGATATAATGAGCATTACAATAAGACTGAACTGGCACCACTGACATTTAATTCATCTCCTGACATCTGTACGATTTGGCAACTGTTTGATAGTGTCCCTTTTGAAATGTAATAAATGCTAAACTCAAATGCATTTCGATTCAGAAACATTTCCTCTGGTGGGAAGACGGCAGAGCGTTCTAAGATAAAGTCATTTCTCAGCACCGTCTTATTATGTGTCAGAGGCGTCTTTATAGAGCAGAAAGATGAAATGACAATTTTCTGTCCTTTTTTAGCAGACGTTCAGAAGGGGTTTTTATTTATCTGCTAAATGAGTGCAGATTTTTGAAGTTGACCTCACTAAAACACACACACACACACACACACACACACGTTCGTTTTTGTGAATTGTGGGGACAGGCCATAGGCGTAATGGTTTTTATACTGTACAAACTGTATTTTCTCTCCCCCTACACTACCCCTACCCCTAAACCTAACCATCACAGGAAACTGTGCACACTTTTACTTTCTCACAAAAACTCATTCTGTGTGATTTATAAGCCTTTTGAAAAGTGGAGACATGGGGAATGTCCTCATAAGTCACCTCTTTTTGTAATACCTATGTCATACCCATGTCATTATACACATTTGTGTCCTGATCTGTCACAAAAACATGTACACACACACACACACACACACACTCAGATATGATATGCATTCATCTCAATCAATATGTGATGTGAGTTCAGTGTTAAATGATCCATCATCACTATAAAAGTGACATGTTGATCTCTCCAGGTCTTTATCTGTTTCCCCACCAGCGGTTTTTATAAAAGTTGTCAGTCAGCACCAGCATTTTTGATCAGATTTACAAAAATGTCATGGTCTCCAGAATATTTTGTTGTATGACTATCTGAACATACAATATATTAAAAGAAAGAACAGAGCCTTTGCTTTTAAACAAATAAAAAACTTTTTATTCTAGTGTCATTCGTTCTTTCGAAAAAAAAGCTGAGAAATGGACTTCGTCCGTATGGGATTCAGAGCGATGGTCAGAACACAGATGGAGTAGATCGAGTCCATCAACACCTCAGAGCTTCAGTCGTTTCCTCTTCATGGGTTCAACATTTCATTCAGTAACGTTAGGCAGTTTTGATTTATATGCTGTTTAATGTTTGATGAACATGTTATTTTACACGTGCGTCAGCAATGCTTCTATCGCTTGTTTATGCTGCTTCTTGGCTTGTTTTTAAATCCAAAGTCTGTACTCTTTCAGAAGATGTGTAATAGCGCCCCCTACCATATAACAGTGAAAACATGGAAAGCCAAAAAAACCTGTCAATGGTGGGGAAGCATTGTGTCATAAATGATGGAAAGAGTTAATTACCTCAAGAGTTGTTACCTTACAATGATAAACAATGATACAGACCCAGTGCACATGTTTGTTTGTTTGTTTGTTTGTATGTGTCCACATTTAACAATCATAAAGCGAAGCATCACAGAAGCCCTTTAAATGCAAGTCATGTGTTTATTTTGAACTTACAAAGGACCTGAAGTAGCTGTAAGGCCTTTATAAAAGTTTGATATAACGTTAATTATATAGCATTATCAACGTTTGATAGCTTTAATATAACATTAACGTTGAAAGTAGAGACAGCCTACAATATACTTGCAATATAAGTACAAAAAATAAAAATGCACATGCCGACAATTCCTGCCGCCTTTTGAAATGCATTTCACTTTGTCAAGTGGGAAAAGGGAAGTCGACTCACACCGTGTCTACACCAGATGCGACCGTTGACGCGTTGCATCGCATCACGCCGCAACAGCTAAAGGCTGTCTACACTGATCGCGGAAAAACAGCCATTGCAAAGCACTTGGACTACGTCAGAAATCGAGGGGGGGAATCTGTTTACTGTCGGGAAATTGTTGTGTCACAGTATCACTGATTATAATGGTTTCTATTGTCTTTTGACGAGTAGTATAGTACCTGTTGCTACCATAAGCTGACTGTTTAGCACAGTCATAGTTTATTGTATTGACATTTTTTAAATTTGTATACTTTTTTATATACAAAAGTGAAACAGAATGCAGAATGCATACGTTTATGTGTGCATACATGTGCGCGTGTTCATACGTGCCTGTGCGTAAGTGTGTTTGTGTGTGCACCTATGGTTCACTCGTGGCTACAGCACCCTCTGGTGACACGGAGCTGCACAGCAGCCATGATCATTTCTAGACACACTCAATAAAAAATTAGCATCTGGCAATAGTTGGATTTCTTTTGAGTTTATAAAATCACTGACAGTGTAAAATAATTTGTGAGGCTGATCTAGTTTTAACTTTGAATGGATGAACAAAGTGTTTGTGTGTGTGTGAGAGAGAGAGAGAGAGAGAGAGAGAGAGAGAGAAAGTGGAAAGACTAATGGCATTTCCAGCAGGAATTTGATTGTCCTGTGATATAAAGCATCTCTCTTTTGTGTGTTGGAGAGTTTTTCCCCGATGGATCTTTCCTCCATGCTGTATCTGAGCTCTGGAGAAAGGCACTTTATTTTAATGTGGCAGGTATTGGATTTGCTGAAGAAAGTAGATTTAAATATGCTTAAAGCTGGTATACCGGAGCAGCTCCAACCCTCTCTCTCTGTCTGTCCCTCTCTCTTTCTTTCCCGTTTTCTGCTAGTGCTGCAGATCAGCAATGAAATGAGTTTTCCTCTACTCACATGAAGCCTTTTTCGTGCCTGAAGTTGGGCACATTTTCGAGACGTCAGCCATTTTGTGCCAACGCAAGCACTATGGTTGGCGAGTGACAGGCCGATTCCAGGAAGCGGCGTAACTTAGCAAACAGGATGTCGAGGTGTCACCGGAGGTAGAGATGGTCCCTATCAGCAGCCAATTACCTGCTTGTAGGAAAAGCTTTGTGTGAAGTCAAATGGGAATTTGGACCTGCCGAGCCCCCGTAGGCTCATTAGAACAGTGTCTGCTGCTGGATTGGGTTTTGTGTGAAAGATTTCAGTGCCAGCGCTGAGCATTAGCGCTACTGCAGCGTACCGTCACAGATCAACTTCTGGAACATCACATGAAACCAGAAAGACAGAATAATTATTTATTAAAGGATCAGTAATAACTTGTGGGCTGAGGGGAAGTTGAATGTCATCTATCTGCTGGAATCTCATATTTACTCTGAAAATATTGGACTTCTGCAAATCATGTAGATACATTAAACAGACGGAAGCGTCCCTGAAGAAGCATTTTAACCCCACTATGCAGGACGGCTCAATGAACCTGCTCCGACATCACAACAGCGGGCTCTGACAGTGAGTGTTTAGCCCAGAGCTGAAGAGCCCGAGTACATGTCTCTCTATTAATTGAACTGTCAATAATAAAACGTGTGTTAAAAAAGATATAAAATATAGATATTGAATGAACAAAAGCTCAAGTGGAACGTAAAGCTTATTGCTTTGCTCCTCGGGTTGTTGTTTCACATTCTCTTCCTAAAAGAGAGTTTATCTTTATTACTGTAATCCTGGAAATTGTGTAAGATTCATGTTCTTTTGTGCATTGAGACAGGAAATGCAGCTCTGGCTCAACCACTCTCTCTCTCTCTCTCTCTCTCTCTCTCTCTCTCTCTCTCTCTCTCACTCCAGCCTGTATGTAGTTGTAGTTTTTCTTTATTTTGGGTTGGTCACTATGGTCAGTTTCTGGTTTCTTTTGAGATTTGGTGAGCTCTGTCCGCTAACCAATATATATATATATATAGTTTGGTTGGGTCACTGCATCTGAGTGTCACATGTATGTCTGTTTTTGCAGACTGTTTGTCACATGTTCTCCTTTTGTTCTTAGTTTCCCGCCACTTATTTGTATCCTTGGTTACTCATTTGATTAGTGTCTTCAGTTGAGCTGTGTCTTGTTTATTAGCTCATTAGTTCCCTCATTAGTTCTTGTATAAGTACTCCTTGGATTGTTCACTCTTTGTCTTAGATGTGTATTGCTTATGTTTTGAGTTATTATTAAACCTTTTAGGTTATTTGGAAACCAGCTCTTCTGCCTGTGGTGACACACATTTACACTGAGGGGGCTCCTGGGACAGGGATCACTTGTTTTGATGTGTTTCCATAAATAGTTTTTGGATGTTTAATAATAAGGGTCTGCTTCAGCCTTTCATACAGAGTTTGGTGTTTATCTCTGCTTTTACAGCCATCTGCATGTAGAATCACAGTTGGGTGCGTGTCCCATTTTTCCCAGTCTGTATTCATGGACTCTACATCATGCAGCCACACAATGCAATGGGTTCAATTACTGATTTCAATATTTTGAGCTGGGTCTAATTGGAATTTTTTTGAAAGCTCATCTTGAGTTCATTGACAGCCAGGCAAGTTCCCTGTGTTTGGATTATTAGGCCTACATGTGTATGTTGGGGATTGTTCCATAGATTTGTTTCCAATTTTGAATAAATTACTGGACCCTGAATCTGGACCTTTTCAGAAAAATGAATAAATATATATATATATATATATTTTGTTGTTGTTGTTTGTTTTGTTCTGCTCTGTTGCAGGACATAGACGTGATTTTGCGGGACAGTGCGGGAAACATGTAATAGAGATAAATGTACTACTGTTATACTATGTAAATATAGATTTAGATTAGTTGGAAAGCCTACTTGCCATTACGTTGGATGATAACCTGTTTTAAATCGCCAGTAAGCTTTGTTGATTGTGATTGGCTCTGTGACTGGCACTCAATTTGCCCAGGCAATGTAATTTACTCTACAGGACCTATTCAGTCTGCTAAATATACTGAACTGAGTAACAGGCTAATAGGTAAAAATTACATTTTATACTAAAAAAGTAGTGACTATTTTATTTTCCTGTGTTTTTAGACTATGTAAATGTTAAATTCCTTTTTAACAGATTCAGTGCATCTTGAAGTAGATGAAGTCCTGGCTGGTCCTGCTTTAACGACTTTTGATTACTTTGCTCCATCTAGTCATCATCAGTGGAAAATCCCTCTCTGTGATTGCATTGGTTGGATTTCCCTGCTCTAGCTAGAACAAGATGGCTGCGCAAACGGACTTTTAAATTGGAATTGTAATTTATGTGTCAATTCGGGATGATGCAACGGAGAGAGAGATTTTGATGTGTACTTCTTGTTTAGCTCTTATGGTGATTTTTTTGGAGTGAAAACAGATGCAATAAACTTTATAAAACATCAGTAAAGTTTTGGTCATTATTTGGATGGGGTCCGCTACACTTATAAAAGTTACAAAAGTTCCTTAGTCAAGAATAGTGGGCGATCTTTTGTTATTTGATTAGCATTAAAGCACAGACAGCAGTGCTAGGATTACGCAATAGTCATTATACAGCTCAGTGCCTTCTTGCAGTTAATTAATAAACCATCGGTTTGTTATATCGGCCTTTTTCCTGCTAAAGCCGATATGCTGATGGTTGTAAATTGAGCAAAAACCGGCCGATAAATATCTGCGGCCGATACATCGGTGCATCCCTAGTACAAATATGATGCGATGTCTGGAAACTGTAGGTACTGTAGGAACGACTGTTCACACAGATGCTTCCATACTTGAGGTGGTTCATTTGATCTCAGGATAGTGACAAAAACTGAGCATGAAGTTGAATCATTTTTGGCTGATCTGAAAATTTGTATTTAAGCACTTTGTTTAAAAAGCTATCAGGACCACAGCTTTTTGGGGGAATTGAAAGATTTAATTTCTGATTCTTTTTCAGTGATTTGGTCTGGTAAAGTTTTTTGGTTTTCCTTGTATTTAAGAGTGTTTGGGACTGATGGGTGTGTTTAGATATAGGGTTTTGAGCACATTACTTCTGCTACTGTATAATGCATTTACATTTTCATTTGAGAATAATTAATTCTTATCTCTTAGGCTTATATCAAATAATTCCCTTCAATAAACTCCTAATTACTGCTTATTAATAGTTAATAAGGTAGTTGTAAATTTTAGATATTGGGTAAGGTTAAGGAATGTAGAATATCGTAATGCAGAATAATTAATTTAATATGTGCTTCATAAGTACTAATAAACAGCCAACATGCTAGTAATATGCATGCTAATAAGCAACTAGTTAATAGTGAATACTGTTCCATAATCTAAAGTGTTACCAAATATCAAATAAATAACTTCTTTGATTAAGTGGATTAAGAGTTACAGATGTTGTTTCCACTTTGTTTGAAGTGTGTGTTTCTCCCTGTCTGGATCAAGCAAGTCCCCTCTTAACTCCCCAGTGATCATGTATAGACCACATCTCTCTCTCTCTCTCTCTCTCTCTCTCTCACTTGCACTGTTTTTGTCTTTTTTTCCCCATCATTGCAAATTCATCTGTGCGTTTCACAAACACCGGGGAACCCATCAAATCCTTTGCTTGTGTTAACAGCACACTCTAACAGCTCTTTTGTTCAGCTTAATGAATTTGCTCACCTTTATTACTACTTTGCTTTGACTTAATTTATCAGGAATTCCATCACAAGTCCCAAATGAGTGCAGTTTATATAACTCGTTCTCTCTCTGTCTCAGAATTGACCAGTTCTCTACATAGACAGTGGCTCCACACGAACACTGTGCCGTGCGAAGACTCGATTCTCTATCACACCTCACTAGGTTTTTGGCCGCTGCAGCGAGGAAGAGTGACAGGAAACGAGGGAGGAGAGAAGAACGAATGAAGAGAAGCAAATAAACAGGGCCGAGACCCCGCTGGTGGAGAAAACAGCCCCGTCCTCCGGCTGGTTAGCGTGTCCCTGCAGCAGCGATAAGACTCTGGACCGCGGCCGCGGCTGTAATCAGCATTAGCGCTGCGATTAGGGCTGTAGAGCGGCAGCCCTCCTGTGTGTGATGGGGCAGGCATGGTCTGTTGGAGATAAGATGGAGAGGGTGTTTATTGGGGAAGTGCTGAGGAGATGTCAAGCTTGAGAGGGGATGGGGGTGTTTGGAACTCATTTAAAGTTCTGATACCTCCGTTAAAGAAGAATAAGCGTGAAGGATTAGAGAGAGAGGAAACCATCTTACGGAATATTACGCAGGGAAATTGCATTCTAATGGACCGATGGAGACAGATGAGAGGGAACATTTGTTCGTCCAATAGGTTAACTGCACAAGAGTTTTGCACTTGATATTAGTGCTTTAATTATTATTTTAATTTTTTTTTCCCTCGACTTGCTAGATAGACTTTCTCTATCATGCATTTATATTAAATGAAGAGCAAATGGAAAATGTTTGTTTAAAAGGCACTGTAATTATTAATTATAGCTGTGGAATCTCGTTCTATCCTGCTCGGAGGCCTCTTTTTTAGGAATGGAATTGTTGGAGGATGCTGATGAAAACTATTTTAATCTCATCCACAGTTTGAAACTCACTCTTACTCTAACCCTAAAGAGGCAGCAATTTTACAATTTCCAAAAATATAAAGGTTATTTGTGAGTTTCTGTTGTGCCAAGGTGATTTAGTCTTAAAGGGGACCTATAATATCTCTGGTGTCCCCAGAATGTGTCTGTGAAGTTTCAGCTCATAATACCCCACAGATCATTTATTATAGCTTGTCAAATTCATCCCTATTTGGGGTTTTTGTGTGTGTCCCTTTAAATGCAAATGAGCTGCTGCTCCCAGCCTGTTTCCAGAAGAGGGCGGAGCTTTAACAGCTCAACAACAACAAAGCTGGAGAATCTCATGCAGCCAAAATGAGGATTGTCAGTAACGGTGTTCAGCCTTACATTGTTCAAACCGGAGTCGACACTGATGGAGAGACTCAGGAAGAAGTTACAACTTTTAGAATGAAACTGGACGTTTCTGAATGGTTAGTGGATAAATTTATGTAGTTGCTGTGGAGTTGATTCAACTCATCCACTAGCATGTGCCGTCATGTTCATCTTTTGTGTTGAATTGACCCTCGTTTGTGAAGCAGTCCGGCGTAAAATGACGGCATGTCAACAACACTCTACTACAACAACTCTTCCTCTTCTCTAAAGCAGCCCTTCATGGCCCCGCCCCCTTTGATGCGTGTTCTCGGGGGCGGGGTTTAATGTAAATTTTAGGGTTAGTGATGTCACTATCCTGAGAAGAAGCTTGTGGTAGTCCCTACCAGCCGTTTGTTGTAGTCCTTAAACAGAGAATTCTTTAAAAGAAAATATCTCCCTTTTCATTGAGCTTTGAGCGTCGTAACTTTGCAGATGTTGTTTATGATCAAACAGCAACATTACACACTAACTAAAGTTAAAAAAGTCAAATCATAATCAACCACCCCTTTAAATAGAAGCCTTTCCCTGTTGGCTTACGTATTACACAGTAGCACTTCAGGCTTCTTGAACTCTCAGCGAGTTACTGCTTATTACAGACAGAAACATTATCGCTTCCCTAAATCATTGGGCTGTAACTGTCAAGTCAAGTCAAGTCAAGTCACCTTTATTTATATAGCGCTTTTTACAATGTAGATTGTGTCAAAGCAGCTTTACATTGATAACTGGTACATAATTTTGGCTGCACAGCAGCTCTTAAAGAATAGTGTCAATGCAGGCAGATCAGAAGCACTGTTGATTAAATGTCAAGAATACTGTTGAATATCAAATGTCAAGTCAAATGTCAAGTGTCCCCAACTAAGCAAGCCAAAGGCGACAGCGGCAAGGAACCCAAACTCCATCAGGTGACATCAGGTGGCAAACAGGTGTTAAAATGGAAAAAAAAACCTTGGGAGAAACCAGGCTTAGTCAGGGGGCCAGTTCTCCTCTGGCGAACAGTGCTTTGTTACGAATCAGGTTGCTATCATAAGTCTGATAGGATCGCAACAATCAAAGTGTTTATTTCAGTTCCATCCAGTTGAGGATCGTATTCATCACGCCGGTATGGACGGTTTGTTGAGGAACTGTGCTACTGGCTGTCGTGTCGATGAGGCCTTCACGATGGAGGATCTAGTAGAACTGTAGATAAAGAGTTACTTTAACATTCAAGTTGTTACAGTTTGTTGTATAAGGGCTTTGTTTTCCCAGCTTAACTGAGTGTGTCGGCGAGCTCATGGGTCTGATCCTCAAGGTCACTATTAAGAGATGCTGCCAGTGAACGGACCCACCTGCTTTGGGTAATGATACTGTATTTTCATTGTTCTTAAAATGTTCAGTTTCCAAAAAGCCACAGAGGACCACTGATAACTTGTAGGGAACTGGATTTGACTGCTATGGGAACTGAGAAGACCTCTGTGATTATTATTAGAGGCTTTTTGAGAGATCTGATTCTGTGATGTCACTAACATTAACCCTAGCCAGGTTTAGGTGGTTGTTCATTTATGCCCCATTTAAACCTCCCTGACACGAAACGGTCACCAGTCTGGGAGTTCTGGGAAAAATCTGAGTTCATATGTCTGTTGGAAGAGCAATTGATTTGCGTACTTGTGAAAAAATGTGTCTCAATTTTGAGCTGAATCAGGTGTGTTAAAAAAGAGAGACATACAAAATCTCCACAGGTCCAGTATTAACTAATAAGGAGATAAATGTATGAACAGACTTTAAACTCTTTAAGCCTGTATATTTGAGTTGTTTGCTAACAATTATACATTTTTAAAGCAGTACACATTACGGTTCAGTATAATATCAGATTCTGTACAGCAGTAAAAACTGCCTTCGTTTTAAGATGGTCATACAGAGTCAAGTCTTCACTTTGGTGTTCAAGTCGCTCTGCTGTGAGATTTTGTCAAGTGTGTTTGCAGTAGCGCTTCTAGAGATCCATTACTACAGAGGCTGTCCTGAGGTGCAGACGAGCGGATTCGTTTGTTTTGTCTGATCTTTGCCGCGCACAGCTGCCGGAGCTCCGCTCAACCAAATTACTGCCGTGACTCATTTTACAGCAACAAGCATCCTTATCCAGGGACGCAGGTGTTCTGCTGCTTCCTGACCTCAAATACATGTGGCACTGTGGGATAATGTCTGGAGTTCTGCAGGAGAGAGGTCGACTAGTCAAGACTTACAAATGAACCCTCAAAAGTGATCTATCACCTTGTAGGACATTCCACAAACATGTAACACAATGACAAATTAGCCCTCTTTTAATTGAAATCCTTTTTAGACTGCGTCATTATCGAATTAGACTTTGAGTACGGCTAATACAATATTGAACTAACTCGATGTTTAAGAATGATTTGAGTGTTGTTTTCATTCAGCTCTATCTGTGCAGAAGAAATCAGGCCTCCATGCTGCGCTGAGGACAGTGGTGTGACGTTCAACGCTAGAGTGTGACAGATATTAATATCCATCTGTGTGCACTTCTCCTCGGCTTGCACACTGGACCAGAGAATAGAGCAATTACCATCCGAAGGTGACAGCGTTGAGACCCTCAGCGCTAACACAGGGAACGCACATGTGCCTACACACGTCTGTGATTGCAGCAGAAACAGTCTAATTGTTGATTAGCATGATTTATGCAAAAGTTTGGGAGGCTGTTTTCTTTTGTCAGGGTGGAAGGCAGTCATGTTTGGAATCCCGTTAAGTCGTTGTTGTGGGAGCATTTATTCCGGGCCCTCCTTGTGCTCAGTGCTCCACTCAGTCTTTTCTGTTTCTGGTCTTGGGGGACGGCAGGTAATAATTAATCCTTTTATGTGTAAGAAGCCGAGCTGCTTCTATTGTTCTTCCACTTGACTCAACCTGAGCAGGGTTGCCTAGGAAACCTTTGTGTGAAGGTTCAGTGTTCTCCAGCATTCAGATCTGTTCAGGTGTTCAGTACTGCAGTGTTTTCTGCTCAGTCCTGGACAGTTCGACTATACTGTATATAGACATGCAAAAGGAATGGTGGGAACTCTAAGACTGATATTTCATACCAGCACACTAAAACAAAAGAAAAAGCATCGAATGTGCTTTTGAACATTTTCACACTGCTGTATATTCTCTCTCTCTCTCACACACACACACACACAGAGAGAGAGAGAGAGAGAGATGAACATCATGACTTCCCTACAGCCGCTCTGTTTTTCTGAAAGTTCTCATATATAGAGTCTGAATTTGAAAATCTCTGCACTTCAGAGCTTACATGTTTATGTCAGAACGCCGACTCATTATTGGCCGGCTCCAGCGTCAGGATCACACGCATGCGTCATACTGATCACGTGATCTGCCTTGGCCAATACTAAGCCGGCGTTCTGACATAAACACGGAAGTGCGGCAACAAAAATAGCGTAGGAGACTAACAGTGTAGAGACGAATTTGTTGAATAAAGTCATTATTTTTGTTTTATTTTTGCATACAAAAAGTATTCTCGTCGCTTCATAACATTAAGGTTGAAACACTGCAGTCACGTCGACTATTTTAACAATGTCTTTAGTACCTTTCTGGATCTTGAATGTGGTCATTTCGTTGCTTTCTATTGAGGAAAAAAAATTAAAATAAAAAAACCTCTTGGATTTCATCAAAAATATCTTATATTCTAAAATACTCTAATTTGTGTTCTGAAGATGAACAAAGGTCTTATAGGTGTAGAACGACATGAGGGTGATTAATTAGTTTAATTTTTGGGTGAACTAACCCTTTAATGTGACCATTACATTTACATTTACATTTACATTTATGCATTTGGCAGACGCTTTTATCCAAAGCGACTTACATTGCATTATACTATACATTTGTATCTGAGTATGTGCAATCCCTGGGATCGAACCCATGACCTTGGCATTGCTAGTGCCATGCTCTAACCACTGAGCTACAGGAAAGCCATTAGCAGAGTGACTCCATTAAGCGCAAGCATGATAGTGTTACTTGTGTTTGTATTGAGGTCAGGCAGCCGTACGTTTACACACACTGCACCAAATCTTTTTTTGTCATGTGCTCATCAGAAGTGATTAGTCCAGTCTGAAGAGAAGATTCCTCCACCAATCATGCTCCAGAGACAGATCTTTGAATCAATTGCTGAGAGAGACAGAGAGAACAACGTGTGAGTGGGACATGCAAAGAGGGAAAAGAAATGGAGAGAGTAGAAGAAAAAGTGGTGAGAAATGTGTGATGAAAGGCTTCTTGAGTTCCAGCAGATAGACAGACCGATGTGACGGAGTCAAACAAACGGCCTCTGCAGGATGTATTTAGTAGGGAGCAAGTCATTACCCGATCTCCAAATCCTCTCGGCCGTGAAACCTCTACTTGTTCACGATACTCCATCTGTGCATAGCACTCTGGGAAGAAAAAGCCCGGTGATTGACATGTCAGCACTTCCTGTCAGGGATTTATGCAGCACGGCTGAAAATGCTCCTGCACCACAAGGTCATAATTTAGCTTCCTCTCGGTTTACCTTCTCCCTGATAGAATTGCTTGTAATTTATAGTATTGTTTTAATTAAATGGATTGAGGGAGGCCTAAGTGCCCACGGTTTTAAGACAAGCTATTTTTTAGGAAGTACAATCTGAATTCTTAAACTCCTGCCTAGGACAGACATAAAGTAGAGCAATAAAGTGAACTGCCACTAAACCGGGGATGGTTGTTAGTGGAATTAAATTGTTGTAGAAACGTCACAGGAAAACATGTACCAACTGACACAACCACACCTGCACAGTTTCATTCATTCATCTCTCTCTCTCTCTCTCTCTCTCTCTCTCTCTCTGTCTTTCTCTCTAAATTGGTTTTGACACAGGAGGTCAGTTATGGCATTATGATGGCACAAATGCTCCCAACAGCGTTTTAATGAGCAGAGCAGCTTTCAGCCGTCCGGATGATCCTCTCCGCTGGATGTGAATGAATAGAAGCCAGCACAGACAAAACACAATTAACACACCACGGAGACCCGATTAACTAAGATGTGCTTGCTCCGGTTTCCCAATTCATACACAAACACACCCACATACAGTACACTGTAATGGTCATGGTTTCATTTGTTATATTTATGAATTACTGCACGATTCTGAGTGCGATGAGGTTAATCAGGACAGGAGAACCATGTCAGGCTAAAAGAGTACATTTGAAAACATTGGCCTTTAATTGTGCCTTCAGACACTAACAGAGTTGACAGTTTCAGTTTAATTCAAATTTTATGCAGATTTTTCTTGAAGCATCCACTTTTTAATCATAAGTTGTTTACAAAATTATATCATGAGTTGAAATTTTAATTTTGTCCCCAACTGACAAACATAAACACAAGATAAAATAACCTGAGGACACAGAATTAAGTCTGTTTCATAATACATTATCAATATGTAAATATTTAGAAAGAAATAAAGACATAAAGCTAGCTTTAATTTCAGTATATTTTGTTTTGAAGATTGGAAGCATAGCTGAATTATGAATCACTGTGCATCAGATGGATTGGACTGTGTGTACGACGGTACATTTGCCCTGATACATGTCTGCTGAAGGTAGATTTGTGCCATTCTGAGCTGTCATGTGTGAGAGGTAGAACCACAGTGACCTCCAGTGGCTCAGAAATGAAACACCAGTATTTGCAATCCTGTCAAGATTTCAGCTAATGTGAGTCTCAGGACTGTGCTCAATAATACTCTCGTAGACTTTTCATTTTTACAAATGTGCAGTACAGAAGATTCTCATTAGTTTTTCATTCTTCTAGAGTCTAGAGTTTACAGCACCTCTGTATTTCTGTCAAAGTGTATAGTATCTGCAGAAGGACATAGCAAAAATGACACAGGCCTGGAGTGTTTGTGTGTCTAGTATACATTTGGAAACGTGTTGAAGCACTTTTTAGGGTCATTGTGATGTCAGATTACAGTCTAAACTCTCACACTCTTTGTAGCAGCTTCTGTTCCTCGAAAGAGACCAAATAAAAACAGATGTTAACAGGCTCAGATTGTAAAAGATGTTGTTTTGACAGATATTACATAAATATGGACTTCTCTTGTAATGTGTGTTTTTCAGGCAGCCCTGTGAACCTGACCTGCCGAGCGTTCTTCGGTTATAGCGGGGATGTGAGTCCTCTCATCTACTGGATGAAGGGAGAGAAGTTCATTGAGGATCTGGACGAAAGCCGGATCAGAGAAAGTGAAATTAAGTAAGTCATTTATCCTAATGACACCCTGTCTTTTCATTGATCGAGAAGATTCAAAACTGCTGTCCATATCTGAATCTGTGTGTGCAATGAAATAAACAAAATGATCATGTGTTTGTGCACGTGTCCATGCGTCTGACATTGTTGCCTGCCTGCGTGTGTGTGAATCCTTCACATCCACCTTGATTCAACCCTGCTGGAGTCGTTCAGCGGCCATCAGATGAGTGTTAAGACCTTGTGAGTAAAAGCATCCCATTAATCCTCAGCAGTCTGGATCGAGATGAGCAGACAAGCTTCTTTCTCTTGTAATCTCCATCTAAATTTCATTGACTCCATTAATAATTCAGTTCAGGCATATGTAATCTTAATCACAGCATGATGAGTATCAGGGTCAAAGCGGATGACTGAATCTGGGCTCACCTGAACTAGATCTCAAACTAGGAGTTCTAAGATATTCTAAACAATTGTGAGCAGTTGATGAAAAGTCTGGAGTGCCTGTTACTTTAAGTCAGTTCATGAATTGAGCCATAGTGTAGCAAAAAGGAGACTCATTATAAGGTACACACATACCTGAAGCTTTATGGAAGAGAGAAAACACTTATACATGTTTCAGTGTACAAACACACCACGAGCATCATAATACAGTCCATATGCAACTCTCCCCACAATTAAAGGCCTCTGACTATGGCCATCAGAATGAATCAACAGCTCTTCATTATATAAATATGGTATATGGCTCATGCTGTGGTTGAGTGTTTGTCTGCATATGACCTATATGACCATTGTTTGTCAGTTATCAGTCATTTAGAACTGATCCTAAGGCCAGTTTGTCATTTTCTGCCTGTTACCGTGCCAGTGGCTGAATGTATTCGGCCTGCTAATAGAGAAGAGCTGACAATTATGATATGCAGTTGAATCTGTAACCCTGTATTGGAGACATCCAGAATGTACAGTGATCGGGCGCTAAAGGAACAGCCCTGAGTTTCTCTGGGTTTGGGTCTTGCAGCTCGGTCCACTACAAACACTTAGTCTAATTTGTGCCTGTGATTACTGACACGAACCCTGCTCTGACATCACTGTAATGGTGTGGAACATCCGCAAACACGAATAGGGCAGAACATCGCCATATTCTTTTTGAACAAGAACAGAAACAATGTTTCTTTAATGACATGAATTCCTCATCATCCTCTCTCTCTCCACAGACATACAGTAGTTTCCATGGCAGCTGCAAAGAAAAAAACACTTTTCTTTCTCTTCCAAACCCTGTTATTTTTCTTCCCCATAGTGCTCGACAGTCTTGTGTGTGTGTTTTATGAAGGATTGGCTTTTTTTAATCATAATGTAAATGTCTGATTTTCACCTTGTTCAGTGTGTCACTATCTCTGATGAGTAGATGTAGTTATCAATAATTTCAATTCAATTTGCATTTATCTGTAGAGCGCTTTTCACAATACAGATTGTTTCAAAGCAGCTTCACTATAGTAACAACAAATTTTGTGGTAAAGCCAATAGTGTCATTATACAGCTCCACTACAGTTCAGTGTTGATTCAGTTCAGTGCAATAACTATAAAGTTCCTTAATTGCGCATACATACTGTATTTGTGCACATACATGTACATGTGAGCGCTATGACAAACTCCTGTACACTCCACTGCACTCTGAACAAGCAAAAGACACACGATAGTAGTGTTTTACATTTGTCATATCTGTGCGTCTGTAGAGTTACTATACAAGAACACAATTCGTTTCATGAAAAAAATAGTTTTAAATGAAGGGTTTGCTTTCTCAAACATAAAATATTCAGCAATATTCCTGATTTGACTGTACTGAGACTATTTGAATAAGAACTGAACTGATCTGGATGATGAAATCACTGTTTTCTAGAGTGCTTCTTTATAACTGAATTGAACTCATCTCATATGTCATGAAAAAGGGTTTAACAGTTTTAACTTCTGTAAAATAAGAGAATTGGACAGTGGGTTATGGGTTAGGATGTCTGACTAACAGAATAGATGTTAGTATCTGGAGGAACTATAAGACACGGAAGAGGCTGCGTTCAGCATGTGAGAGTGAATTTGATTTGAATCTTAGATGGTTGTTGAACAGATGATCTCGTCTTCTCTCCACCATTCTAGAACTATTCGGGAGCACCTGGGAGAGCAGGAAGTGTCCATCTCACTGACAATAGATGCCGTGGACGAGAGCGACCTGGGAAACTATTCATGTTATGTGGAAAATGGCCACGGAAGACGACAAGCCAACATCCAGCTCAGCAAGAGGGGTAAGAGACACTTAAGAGGATTGTGCGGCGGATGCTAATGTTTGAAACCTATGTTTTCTATGAATGTACAGTACACACCGCTGCTACCGTCAGCATCCACCAGTTCCATAGTCTTCTAATCAATTCATTCACATTGGTGAACCTGCATCACAAAGGTTAAAATATGCGTTGTGTATAGGCAATTTTTCATTAGCAAGTATAACATCCATACCCATGTGGCTTGCTGATTATTAACCGGGAGCTCTCAGTTTTGATGAAAAACAATTTAGTGTGAAAGTGATTTTAGAGTAAAATCCAATTATGATTGGTCAATGTGACAGGCTGTGGTCTCAGGCAACCAATATCCTTCCTGATTTTGGTCCATTTTTTATTTATTATCTGGAAAAATGCAGATTTTTTCTATAAACATACTGTTTGAATTATCTGTTAAAAAACTGTTGTAAACTTAAAAAAAAAAAAAGTTCAGACAGGTTTTTCCATGTCTGTGTTTGCTCATTGTGAACTTGTCATGATGCTTCTTAACATTTTTCACCCTGCCTAGCTGGATATTTTTGCAACATTTTTTTTTCTTTAGAGACCTAGTTGCCTTTAGTTGAGAATATTTTTACATAATCATTTCTCTTTTAAAATATGAATCTGAAAAATGGCTTTGATGGCAGACTGATCCTCTTCATTCTGTACATGAAAGAGATTGACTCTGAGAATGAAGCTGGCCAGATTATGCTGCAGTTGAGATTCACTCTTCACTCTGATGTTTATTTCATGCCTTCAGTGCTTTATAAGTAAATATACATCTACATGGACAGATCCCAATTCACTACAACACTTGACATTTGTTTTTCTTTTAAATCCGAATCAGAAAGAGTTTTATTGCCAAGTATGTTTACACACACAAGGATTTTGTCTTGGCCACAGGAGCTTCCATTGCAGAAGTACAGACATAGTGCAGACATACATAGGAATTACACAGTAGAGATGAAATATAACAATAATATTAGAAAACAAACATTTAAATAATGCAATATAATAAAGTGGTAGAAAACTAGTGAAAAAAATATATAATTGTTTTAATTAATGTACAGATATGTTATTTACAAGTGTGCAGTTTATGCAATTTACAAATGCGCAATTTCTAGATGTTATGTACAAATGTACAGTTATTGTAGACAGTGTATATTATGGGAATTTTTAATTGTTCAGGCTAAATATAGCCTGCGAGGAAAAGCTGTTCTTGTGCCTGGCTGTTCTGGTGGTCGGTGCTCTGTAGCGCCAGCCAGAGGTCAACAGTTCAAAGAGAGGGTAGGCTGTGGGGTCCAAAGTGATTTTCGTAGCCCTTTTTCTCAAGTGGAAGTGTAAAGATCTTGGAGGCTGGGCAGGAGCCAATAATCTTCTCAGCCGTCCTGACTGTCCGTTGTAGTCTCCTGATGTCTGATTTGGTAGCTGAACCAAACCAGACAGTTATAGATGAACACAGGATAGACTCGATGATGACCGAGTTGAACTGTTTCAGCAGCTCCTGTGGCAGGTCGAACTTCCTCACCCGGTGTTTTCCTTGTGTTCTGTTTTTTGAAGACTCAGCTCACGTCTTCCACACAGACCTTAAGCGCAGGTTGGATGGCAGGAGGGGCAGGAAGGGGGCTGCAGGAGGTATTGGTGTATTTGTGAAATGTGGATCAGAGCGGGTGTGGGGTGTGAGTCTGGGCTTTTCAAATCTGCAGTAAAATGCATTTAGATCCTCAGCCATTTGTTGATCCTCCATACATTTTGGGGATGGTCACTTTGTTGCTCCTCAGGCCTGTCCAGAATGACGAAAACTGTTTTTTCAGCTTTTCAGAGTAGCAACTTTTATCCACTCTAAAAATGAGGGAAATATAAACACGTTTGCCTAAGAATACATGTCCTGTTCTGTTTTTTGGTGTTCTGCCCACACACGCATCCAAGGGTTAGGCTTTTAATGATGAGTTATAATCAGATGACCAAATTATGTTTTGCGTTTTGGTCGTACATAACCTAAGGTGAGTGTAAAAGTATCAGATGACTCTTTCCTTCTTTGATTGTGGTGCACCAGCCAAGGAATTTTTCCTTGGTGCTATCAAAAGATTGTTGGAGTGTCTGTTGAAAGTGTACATTTATCCCTTTCCAATGAGGAGGAGATTGCAATTTGGCACTTCATTCTAGTGCTGCATCAGAGGGGAAAATACACAGTGTGGCCTGCCCTTCTTTCCCCTGTGGAACTCATTTGAATAATCTAAAGCTCACAGTTAGAACAGTGTCTTTAAAGTTTTACCAATGCATTTCTCACTTTCCAAACCACCACCAGAATACCTTTGGCAATGTTCTGAACACAGAATCCAAACAAGATGAAAAAAGATTGTCATGCATTGATTTGTACATTTTGTGCTAGATGTTGCACTACATATAGCTGCCACTGAGAGTACTTATTTCTCTGAATAAATATGAAATGGATGTGTTGTAGTTTACATCAGTTTTAAGGTTTTCAAACAGTTATGAATGGACTCTTGTGGCTTCAATTTCTTTCAGCCACCACTGCCACATCCAAAAGGTCCTAAAGAATTTTTTTTGGTGGACCAGGCTTAACCTTGGGAATTAGTCTCAAAATGGGTGGAGGGCAGAAACTGCCTGTGGACCAAAGAGAAGTCCTGTCCTTCCCGCTCTTGAGGTGTCTGTCAGTTGTTCTAGCATCCTTATCTGATGGTGTTGGATTTGTTTGTGCTAGTCCACCAAGATACACTCGAAATGTAGCAAACCTTTCTCCACTGTTGCAGTCAGAAAGGGAACCTGCCATAAAACTGGGCTCTGGAAAGTGCTGTTCACCACAACACAACAGAATCAATGATCCACAAACCCATCTGACATGCTTACAGACTAGGTCATCTGATTAGCAGACGTGTCTGCACAACACTTTGACTTCCTTCTAGCTGTAATGTTGCAGTAATGTAACACAGTAAAGCATTAAAAAAGGAAGGAAATGTTAAAGTGTAAGTGTTAGCTAACAGTAGGGTGACCATATGTGCCATTTTCCCAGGACGCGTCCCGTCCAGGATTTCTAAGTTGCATAAAATGTCCCAGTTTTGGTTTTGTTTTCATATTTGCGGAAGGTAACGACTGAAAAATAATTTGACCAATAGTATGCATTATACATAATCAACCAATCGTGGCTTGCGAGAAGGCTGGATCTACAGAGAAGGGTCAAAGCATTGCAAATACGACAACATTTTAATGCATTGCATGAAGACTGTCAATAAGAACAGTGGCTTGCACAGACCTCCGTGTAGAAATCGCGCTCCTAAATCGCATTCCGGGGGCACATCGATATGACCACTTTCACAATTAAAGAGCCAAGGGCTCAAGCCATTTTAGGCACTTTAGAAATCCTGGACAGGACGCGTCCTGGGAAAATGGCACATATAGTCACCGAAGCTAACAGTAGTAGTGGCTAACAGTAGCTACGATCACATGGACACCTTTTGTTTCAATCGGAATGAATTCATTCTGATTGAAGAATCCCAACGTAGTGTTTACATGACCACTAAATAAAGTGATCAGGTTGGTGTGTGCATTTATATGTCACAAGCTTCAAATCAGAATTGATTTTTGACATGACAGTTTCCTACTGTTTGCACATACTTACCATTCTTCCACATTGCTTCTTTTCTTTGTTTTAAAGAGTAGACTTAATATCTATTAGGGCTGCACGATTAATCGCATGCGATTGTCACGCGCATTTCGTCAGTAAAGCCGGTTCCCTGATTACGCTAAATCAGAGCCGTTACTACAGAGCCGTAGATCACTGACAAGCCACGCAATATCGCGTTCATTATCGAAGGCGATTCATCTGTCTATTAAATGCCGCTCCATTTGAAAGCAGGTGATGGCGATTTAGCTAATCAGGGAACCGGCTTTACTGACGAAATGCGCGTGACAATCGCATGCGATTAATCGTGCAGCCCTAATATCTATCTATTTTGGGTCCTAATTTAGGAAACGATGAGCAAATGAAGCTTTTTGTCGTGCTGCTTTTATTTATGAAGCAGCAAAAACGCCCCATTCAGCTCGTTCCATGCATCATACGTCATTGCGCCATTACTTCATTGCACATGTGCAGTACTTTCCAGTGTTGGTTTTCAATCTGATCAAGTGTTTACGTCCTCTCGATTGTATTAGAAAAGGTTTAAACCACCCCTTATATTCCGAATGAAATTTTGGCAAATTAATTCCAATCGATGTGGTTATATGTGACTTTTTTATTCTGACTGTGCTAATAGTTCGATTACAGTCAGATTATTAGGCTTAATGTAAACGCAGCTACTACAAATTGCAAATACTTCACACTAGTCTCTCTCTCTCTCTCTCTCTCTCTCTCTCACTCACTTTCGTGTGTCTCCTGCTTTCTTGATCTTTTGATAATCACAATCACTATCAGTGCTTATAGTAAGTTATTAATGAGGCCTGCAGGCGCTGTTCTGTTTCTGGTTGAAGATGTTGAGGCCAATTTAACAGCATCTGTTGCCTGTTTCCATCACTCTTCATTCTCTCCTCACATTAGCTTCTCTCCTTGTCCTTGTGTGTCTATCTGTGTATGTGTATTTTGATGCCTTTCTGACCCTGTGTTTAGTCTCTTCAAACAGAAGATGATCCATAACTGACTGAATTCAAGAATTCCACATGAGATACATTTGATCCTGGTACATTTGTCTGGTACAATGTCCATCAAACAGATACAATGAGAGTTCAAGGAGTTCGAAAACAGCCACATCTCAGCAGCCACAGCTGGTGCATCTGTTGTATCAATGAGGCCATTTCCTCACCTCCGTCTTTTATTCCAGAACATTGAACACAAACACGCGATAGCAGCCGTCATCTCCGCTCTCTCAAACAATCCAAATATCACCACCGATAAACAAAGTTGCTGATGCAGGTCTGTTGCAGCATGAACTCTGCCCATTTAAAGAGCATTCATCTTCATCCACCACTGTGGCCGAGTATCTGTTTCTCAGATACTCAGCTCGAGTACAGAAGAACAACATCACAAACACATCGCTGCTGTTGGCCTCATTTAGACAAGGTGTGATTAGCCCCTGACTGCTTGATGTACACTCATTCTTTTTGGTCTGGCACATCTGTGTGATATCTGTGTTTCGGGAATGACCTGCACAACAGCGATATAGTTGTGCATGAGCCAACAGTCAGTGTGTTCAGCAGAGCAACACACACACACACACACACACACACAAACACACATATTTTAACAATTTATTTAAATCCACTTAAGAGAAATAATTGTCACAGACACGCCAGGCTCTGCACCCAGCCAATCACGTCACACTCCCTCACCAGAGTAATGATCACACGCACCTGACACTCATCACCATCCCAATCAGCAGCACCATAAAAGACACTCACAGTCACTCAGTCATTGTTCCGGTCTCGTTAACGCATACTAACCTGAATGCTTACCTTACGGACTCATTACCTGTCTCCAGTGTGTCTCCTAGATCCTCCGTGTTCTCCAGTCCTCCGTGAGTGTCTTTGTGCAGTCTCTGTTCCAAGTCTCCTGGTCATTGTTAAATCTGGTGTGAAGATCAAGTTCAGTATTCCTGTCTTGATATATCCTATGTCTGGCTCCACGTCTCTCTGCCTTCATCGAACCAGTGAGTTTTTCCCCTGTGTCCTGCCGGATCCACAACCCTCTGTTGGGTCCGGACGGTCCAAGAGGAGGAAGAGGAAGAAGGCTGTGCAGCCAAAGTCTCCTGAGTTCTCTGCCTCCGTGCAGCCCAAACATCCTGAGTTTTCTACCACTGAGCCCACTCCAGTTCCTGTTGGGATTTTAATTGTGTACGAGGGGATGGACAAGACCCCTCTTCCTGACCCATTACCAGCCACCGCCGAGCCAGTAGCTCCAGCCGCCGCCGAGCCAGTAGCTCCAGCCGCCGCCGAGCCAGTAGCTCCAGCCGCCGCCGAGCCAGTAGCTCCAGCCGCCGCCGAGCCAGTAGCTCCAGCCGCCGCCGAGCCAGTAGCTCCAGCCGCCGCCGAGCCAGTAGCTCCAGCCGCCGCCGAGCCAGTAGCTCCAGCCGCCG
>RJVU01047220.1:0-14158 GCA_003731715.1 Anabarilius grahami | reverse complement strand
CACTCCTTTCCATAGACCCTTCAAGCCTCCCCTAAACCTCCCTAAACATTTTTTTTGTGGGGGGGGGGCTAGTACCCGTGGGTGGGGAACATGTGGGCACCACACATGTGGGTGAGGCTCCTGACCCGCCGTGGCCGTCCAAGGCTCCAGACCCGCCGTGGCCACCCACAGCCCCAGACCCGCCATTAAGGCCGAGGACCTGGTACCGCCCTGGAGACCTCTGCACCCGCCTGCATTCCCCGCACTTGCCTGTAGGTCTCTAGGGCACCCAACAACAGTCAACAACATGAAATCATGCAAAATCATGGACCAGTGGCATACAGCAGATCATCACAATATTAAGCATAACTCTCAGTTTTTATGAGTATAAGTAACAACGCCTCCGCCATATATGGCGGCTGCCTATAATAGCAGACAGAGCACAGTACCTTGCTAACCGCGTTGCCCCTTTTTTTTGGGCAAGCTGTTCAAGCCCCTTTACTACCAGCCTGTGTGTATGTCCTAAGCTGCCAAATATGAAACAAAGTAATAGGGCCTGATAACCTACAGGTGCTGGTCATATAATTCAAAAAGTGAAACTTGTATATTATATTCATTCATTACACACAGACTGATATATTTCAAATGTTTATTTATTTTCATTTTGATGATTAGAACTGACAACTAAGGAAAATCCCAAATTAGAACTAGACTGAGAGACCATTTAAAGGCCTTTGCAGGTGTTTTGAGTTAATTAGCTGATTAGAGTGTGGCACCAGGTGTCTTCAATATTGAACCTTTTCACAATATTCTAATTTTCTGATATTCTGAATTTGGGATTTTCCTTAGTTGTCAGATCTAATCATCAAAATTAAAAGAAATAAACATTTGAAATATATCAGTCTGTGTGTAATGAATGAATACAATATACAAGTTTCACTTTTTGAATGGAATTAGTGAAATGAATTAACTTTTTGATGATATTCTAATTATATGACCAGCACCTGTATCTCTGAAATGGTGTTTAGGAGTGGTTGGTATTTAGCTACTTTAGTCAAAGGCTTCCTCCACACTGGATTCAAAAGTGCAAGCAACCTCCAAAACGAACACTTCTCTAGACTCCTCATTAATCACAACAACATCAGGTGCATTAGCAAACAGATGTGAAAAGGTTTCAGAGTTACTATTGCAATACTGGAACATGGATGATTTTACACAGGAATGTTTATACATTCTTACTGAAGGTGAGAAATGATTTGATATGTATTTCACTATAATGTCCACTATTCTGTCGTGCTGTGCTATGTACATTCCCTTACAGACACACAGACAGACAGACAGACAGACAGACCCCCCAAGGACAAGGATTTTGGATATTGTCATCTTAACCACATACACACACAGAGGAATACATGAAAGGTTCATTCACTTTGAGCTGAGGGACAGACGTGTGAATCTGACCTCATCACTTTGTTCATTGATAGAGTGAGTGTGTGCTGATGTATGTTGTGCATATTATAACTATCTCTCTCTGTTTCTGTCTCTCTCTCAGCAGAGCTCATGTATACGGTAGAGTTAGCTGGAGGTTTGGGAGCCATTCTGCTGATGTTGATATTTTTGGTGTCCCTGTATAAGTGTTACAGAATTGAACTCATGCTCTTCTACAGAAATCACTTTGGCAGTGAGGATGTGGACGGAGGTAAGAAATATTATAAAGAAGTTCTAACAATCTGAATAGAACACCTTAGATAAAGACAGGTTCATTAATATTCTTTTCTTGAGTCATTATGGTGGATAATGTTTTGATTTGCAGTTTTTCCTTCACAAATTAATCAATGAAGAGGCATGAGGCATTGAAATGCTTTATTGGCCAAACATTTGGTCAGATTATTGAGAAACATATATTTTTATAAACAATAACATTTCCCAAGAAAGGGATTTTTAGATGATTGGTTTTGCCATCATTTTGTCCCTCAGATATAGGCTGATTGCATATACGAATAAATATTGAAACACCATAATCCTCAAACTATCAGTAGTGTCTTTAAACCATTTATGTAACTTCTGCTTTTGGGCCTCTGTCGTAGATGGGGAAAGAATATAAGAAATAGGAAGGCAGAGGGACAGTAAAACACCTTTGACTTTAATTTACTATTAAACTTTCTCTAATTGTGCCTCTCCAGGAAGGCAAAAACTGATTTTCCATTTTCTCAAAGTTTAAAGGAATCTGGGCTTGTCCATTTGTAGTGGACAGTATGGCACGCTTGAGACTTCCTCATAGACACACAGGCAGATTTACTAAAACTCAGTGAATTTCATCCACACAGGTAAATAAAGTGAAGAAAACACCTGTAATTTTAGAGTCTGTTACCGAAAGTGCTTTTCATAATGAAACTCTTTCTTAATTAAGTGGCAGAGGTTTGTGAGTATATTTCATGTTTGTAGGTACCAAATTCAAGCCTTTTGAGATCTCAATCCTTCATGAACGCAGCCGAGATGTCTTCCAGTGTGAAGGCAATACTGTAGCTACTGCTCAGGATAACAAATACTGCTAATACAAGTTATGAATGCATAGTGTGGTGAAGAACTGTTTAATTGTGAGTCTCCATTCTGTTTGTGTGTTGTAAGAAAATAAAGACTATGATGCGTACGTGTCCTACACTAAAGTGGATCCAGACCAGTGGAGTCAGGAAACCAGAGAGGAAGAACATTTTGCATTGGATATTCTGCCAGATGTTCTGGAAAAGCATTATGGGTATAAACTCTTCATTCCTGACAGGGACTTGATCCCAACTGGAAGTAAGTTTCATTAGTTGTAAGGTATGTGTAAACATGTATGACTATTGGCTTGTTTCCATTGAGCGGTACGGTTCAGTACAGTACGGTATGCATTTTTTGTTGTTGTGAATGGTACCCTAATTCCGAACCGTACCGTACCACTTTTTTCAGGACCTTCCGTTGGGGTACCAACACAATAGAACCAATAGTACCGGTACCAAAAGTGTGGAGCTACAGTCACTGCAGAACATTGATTGGTTGTCAGACAATCTTCACTTGTGCATGCTACAAGGGGAAAGAAAACACAGTACCGTTGCAACACAATGTGTATTTTTTGGCTGTTTTTCCTTTTGCAGCCTTCAACTTTTGCTCAAACAAAGCTGCTGTATGTCCTCCATTGTTGTTTTCTTTCATTTTCTTCTTCACACAAGAATGACATCGATTGCTACTTTCCAGCATACACCACACCTATTAAGTAAGAGTACTGTTGGCTGTGGAAACGCAAGCCAGATCAGGGTTTACCATCCCGAATCGTACTGTACTGAACTGAACTGAACCGAACTGTACCGCTCGGTGGAAACAAGCCATATGTGTGTCTTTGTTTGTGTAGAGTTGCATCTTCATCCTGTTGAATGTTGTATGGAGAAAGTTTCATGTTTATTTTCAGCATCTTTTTTCATTTCAATTTACTTTTGTTTGATAAGCTTTTATTTGTTTGGTCTGTGAATGATATTTTAGATCTGATATCTGTGCTTTCAATGAGGCTTCTTGTACATTATTTGTTTGTATTTGTATTTCTTAAGTTTGTTTTTGTTTGCTCATGTGATTCAACAAATATACTGTATCTGTCTTGCCCTTTTTACTTGAAAAATTCCATGTGTGTTTTGTCTACACTTCTGTCTGTTGTCTGGGGACTGTTAGATGTTAATATGGGACGAGGTGCTCGTAATCAGAGCTAAACAAAAGGATTGATTTGTGTTTAGGAGATAAACTCGTAATGGATCTTTAATGAGAGGCTTAAGCCATGGGACAGTGTACATTTTCTTACTCTGTTAGCTTTGTTAGCCCTGCAGTCCCTCAGTCCCATATTAAGCTGGATAAACTGGTGATTCTAACTGAAAATCCTACGGCAAAAAGATACAGTTATGCCAGTTTCTCTTGTGGAAGTCCTCACTGTTTTTTTATTATTATTATAATTTATTTAAGTTTATGCTGAATGGGCTGATCAGACTTTCAATTTTGAAATATTTATGTCTAGGTTTCAGCAATGATCATTTCCAGGATGACACAAGACTCCTTAGAGGTATTCTTCCTTAGCCTTTTCCACTTGTGTCAACAAATCTGACTCGCACGCTTTTACAAATTTCACCTTTGGGGGAAATTGGGACATGGCGCTGATTTAGGTTGAACCGATCACCGTCATTTTCTGAATGTGTAAAATTAGAGTATCTAGTTATTCTGTTAGAGAGCAAGTGCATTAGTGATTCAGGAAAAGAATGGTGCATGAGTGTTGAACAGCATTATCATTTTTTTTTTACTATTTATTGTAAAGTAGGGCTAGAGATAGTCAGTCTGTCTGTCACTGTCCACAATTTCCATAATAAGACCTTTTAGACTAGATGTATCTAGTCATCTAACACAGACACACACACAGACAGAGATTGCTCTCTTTCACTCTTTTTTTTGTCAGGTTTAGGCCAGAGTAATGCAGCACTGAACGAGTTTCGTTTTCTCATCAATGCTATTTTAGGTCAATATATAAAACTGCCTCATTCAGAGACTTCGGCTCCATGAGGTCAGAGCAGGATTTGTGTTTGATGTCACTTTGTCTGTCCTGTTCCCCTGTCCTGTGTTTTCAGTGTGTTCCTTCATTGAGTCATTCTGCTTTTTTGTCATATACTGTATTAGTGAAGTTCTTTGGCAGAGATTTTTACTCTACATGCAGTGCTATGCTATGGCAGTATTTAGGACACATTAGATTTGTGTTTCCTTCTGTTTTATTTGCATGAAAACGATGTTTGAAATTTTTAACACATGGAAGCTACTGACGTTCTGCCTCTCTCTCTCTCAGCCTACATTGAGGACGTGGCTCGCTGCGTTGACCAGAGTAAACGTCTCATCATCGTTATGACGCCTAACTACGTGGTTAGGCGCGGCTGGAGCATCTTTGAGCTGGAGACGCGGCTGCGGAACATGCTGGTCACCGGAGAGATCAAAGTCATCCTCATCGAATGCACTGAGTTGCGGGGAATCATGAACTACCAGGAAGTTGAGGCTCTCAAACATACCATAAAACTGCTAACGGTCATCAAGTGGCCGGGACCCAAGAGCAGCAAGCTCAACTCCAAGTTTTGGAAGCAGCTGCAGTATGAAATGCCCTTTAAGCGCCCTGAGCCCAAGCTGTCGCATGAGCAGGTGCTGGATGTCAGTGAGCAGGGCCCGTTTGGTGAGTTGCAGACAGTTTCTGCAATCTCCATGGCCGCAGCGACTTCCACCGCCATGGCCACCGCTCACCCTGAGCTGCGTTCTACTTTCCACAATACGTACCACACACAGCTGCGACAGAAGCACTACTACAGGAGCTATGAGTATGATATTCCTTCCTCTGGGACCCTCCCGCCTCTGTCATCACTTGGCAACCAGCACACTTACTGCAACATCCCCATGACTCTACTGAACGGCCAGCGAGTGCAGGGGAAGCTGCCCCGCGAGCAGCAGCAGACCATAGAGGAGCAGCATGTGAACAATGCTATGCTGCCACTGTTGCCCCGGGAAACCAGCATTTCCAGTGTGATCTGGTGACATCGCCGGGAACGGACCGCTTCTATTGGTCGAATGTTAATGGCACTTTTTAAGACCCTTAAAAACCGCTGCTGTTGACTTTGCACCATGTTTCACAGGGATTCGAAACAATGTGAAATCTCGAGACAGGCGGCTGAGATGACAGATTAAGAGAGCCCATTCAGTTTCATTCTCTCACAAACAGCTCGTTCATATAGTCTCAAGGAATACAGGGTCTTGTACATATCGTTTGCAGTTTCTTTGTAGCATCTTTTGTTTTCATTTGAATTTTTTCTTTTTCCCCTTATAAAATGACTGAGCAGAGACACGTGAGACAGAGTAAAGGCTGATGTGTTTTTCTCTTGACCTACTGTTTGAAATAATACTTGTTTTCTAAGTCATTACAGAATTTGTGCCGTTGTGATATTTTTCTCTTTGAGAATCTTTTCTTTTTTGGTTGGTCGATGAGATCTAAGAAAAACACACTATTATGCAAATGCTACTGAGGCCTGAAAGCTCTTCTTCTTCCTGAATGAACGGCCGAGCAGACGACATTCACGAGGAAAAACTAGATATCATTATGATGCTCTAGTGTCTCTGCTGCTCTCTGTTTCTCTATTTAATATATTGAGACTTTCTATTTAGAAGAAAGAAGTAAAAACAGCCTTGCTGTTCAGCTTGATAGGGAGAACTTAAGAAAATCTGTATATTATTTTAAAAGAAAAAGTATATTTTTATAACAAAAGGATTTGCTTGGGAAGACATATAAGTAGTCACATTTCATTCATTCCACTAATGGAAGCACTGGAGAGACATTTTAGTTAATCAATTCAGAGAGAGAAAAAAATGACTCAAATGAGTATTTTTAATGTCCCTGTCAAATCATGGATGAGCAGGGGAAAACCAGTATTTGTGTTTTAATGTTCCTAATGATACTGGCATAATTTCTAACTGCGCATAGCAACTAGATATGTATTCAATTTATGATATAATTATCTCTCTCTATATATATATTTGCAAAGACATTTTCACATCAGAAAAAGTGCTTAATTTGTCTCTAAATAATTACATTATTTGATCTCTTCACTGCACATTAAAACCTGTTAACCTCCACTGTAGTGCCTCCAGCTGCTCCACAACAAACATCGACTGGTACTGCATTCTATCACTCTTTATAAGGTACTGCTATCACATCACTTCTCTCCACCTCATCAGTGTGAAGTTTTACACGTTCTATTGTAGTAAATGTAGAAACTGTCATTAGGGAAAGGAGCAGACCTGGGCCAGTTTTTACCTCATTTTATACAATGGGCCAGTCCTGTGTCAGCAACTAGGGGCAGCTTATACACACCTCTACTCTCGTAGCTTAATGCAAGACAAGTAGAGGGCCAAATTTAAAGGAACGCGAATGTCCGGTGTTTTTATAAGAGGGTCAGTCAGCCAGTCCTCGTGTGCTGGACTGTCCAGGCATTCATTAATGAAGCTGCCCTGTCACATACACTGTGCAGCCTAGATCTGAGTTGTGCAGATGTTCAGCTTAGTTTTAGATGCCATGTTTTTAAGTCTCACTGTTAATCTAATGAAGGCTTTACATCAATAACTCAAAACTCCGTTGGCATGCAAATTAAGAGAAACCAAAGCTGACAATTAGCGATGGGTACATATATTTTGTATTCTCAGATGTGCTGGTGGATATATAACCCTGGATTTAAAATAGGAGAAAAAAGATCAAAATTCATTCATTCACAGCATAAGACCCCATGTGTTATTCACATTGTTTATTTTATCAGTAGTGCCAAAAGAATCATTGTTTAATATTAAGAACAAATCGTATGCAAAAATCTGTAACTCACAGAGGCGGAAAAAAAACAAAAACAGGGTCATGCCAACCTTCTCATTAAGCATTTCATCCTAAACAGACCCCAGATTTCCAGTTTGTAAATGCCAGCTCTGTTTGGAATAATCTGTTGGTGCTGAGCTCCTCTCACAATCACTGACCCGCTGAAGCCTGAGGGACTGATCTGAGACGACACCAATCTAATTATTCCCACATTATTATTTTACTTTTCATATTTTTACAAGGATTTTTTTCTTGTATTTTTTATTACATTGTGTAAATATAAATTGAAACGGTAATAAAATGAAGACAATCTAGCCACATTCATGAAAAACAAACAAACAAACAAAAAAATGTTGGCATTTTCCAAGAGAGTGGCAAATTGTTTCATGAATATTTCTGATATTGCTGATCAAAATAAATAACAATAATATTAATAATAATAATAATAATAATATATAGCACAGAATTTGTCTCTGGCACTTTCACCAATCTTACACTAAAGATTAAGGTTCTGTTTGTCTCCTGTTTTTGAATTTTTCTCTTTTTTATTCTGTATCTGCAATGTTAATTGAAGAGAAACTATCATTAATAATAATAAAATACACATTTATTAATATTTGATGTCATCCTATTTGTTTAAATTGCGTTAAATTCACACAGTGAGTTATGAAACTGGGTTATAGTATAATGTAGAGGAAGATCAGAATAAGATGTTCAAAGGTTGAATACAGGTACAGGTACAAATACTCTGCTTTGTTTTGTTTTGCATTGCGTATGTGTGAGCGAGAGCAACCTGTCATTTGACGTGCATCTGCCATGACTTTCACCTTCCAACTGAAAACCACCCATAGGCTGAATCCGAATACGCACGCTTTCCTACTATATAGTAGGTGAAAATCAGTATGTAATCAGTATTCATAAATTAGTAGGTGAAAAATACACAGATGATCTACTACTTCCATTGAGATTCTGAAGTGTGCATCTGATAGACACTTTAATATCCCGAGGCCATGAGAGAGGATTTGTGAATGGCTCTGACGCTGGTAGGTCACATGACAGTGACAACATGACGAATTTAGTACGTCTGAAATTTATTCATACTACCCATATTTATACTATATAGAAATTAGTTGAACGGTTACAAATTAAATACTTATTCAGAAGTACCTATTCAGCATGATTTCTGTCCAAATTTACTATATGATTGTTATTTGAATTGACAAACCATACATTTCTCACATTATTAACATTGTTAAAAGTAGAAATACAATAATTAATGCCAATTTAAATGAAAATAATTAAAACAGAATTAAAACAAGAAAATCATGTAAAGGGCTAACCCTGCACACTAAACCCACACTATCTTGAATGCTGCTTCTGAGCGGTATTCGAGGCTAGCGTATCCCATCATGCATTATGTTCGGGAACTCACATGCCCCGAAATCGCGAGATGTCAAGGAAAACATTCGATTGTAAGTTAAATTAATTATATGATACATATAATTTGGTAGTAAAATATAAAGTGTTGCTCATTTTATTGATGCAAACATGAGTGGGCAATGTGTATTTTGTACATTTGCAACTGTTTTTTATCGCTTAAAGAAGCACCACAATTTTAATATTGTCTTCTGTTAGTTGCATATCGACCACTGAACAGACATTTAGAAGTGTATTTTAAAATGCAGAGTACTGAAAATAATAATAATAAAAAAGCTGTAAACACTTGCATTTTTTTTTACAAGACTATAAGTGTGTCCCATCAGGTAATCAAAAGTTCTACACACACTTGCAGTCTTCACGCCTACTTGAACACTTGAGCCAAATACAGGAAATACGGCATGTAAGTAGACAAGTGGTCAAGTGCAAAGACCGCAAGTGTGGGTATTTGGACAAGGCTATTCTCTCCAAAGCGAGGAAAAAAATGGCATTTGGAAAAGTCCAATCACACAGCGACCCCTTGTGGTCTTCAAGGTAACACAAAAAACACAATCCTGGCATTTATAAAAGGTGCAGCGTGTCATGTACGGTTTTTCCAGCGGTGATGAGTGTTCACAGATGTGAATAGAGCCTTAGACAGAAAAAATATTACTGACAATTGTTCAATATAGATTTATATGACATAAGACTGGACAAAGACTCAGTGCTTCCTTATGATATCTTTGATGTCTTAGGGCAGGATGTTGGTTTTTGCTCATTTACCCAGAAAATGTTTAGCCTAAATGTTTTACATTTAGTTATGATTTAGTTGTTGCTTTTACATGACTACTGAAACTAAGGTCTGACTCCAGAATCACTCCAAGATTCCTGACTTGATCTTTTGTTGTTTGACCCCTAGCCTCAAGGTATGTGTTCACCTTAAGAATTTCATCTTTGTTTCCAAATGAAATGCAATGTTTTTTCTCATTATTTGGCTCAGTGGCAGCATGCACAGGTTGAATAGGAGTGGCATATGAATTGAGTCTTGTGGGACTCCATATTAATGAAAAGCTATTTAATATAATAAAGATTTTGAATACAAAGAATTTGAATATTTTGAATACAAAAATTGTCCCCAACTAAGCAAGCCAGAGACGACATCGGCAAGGAACCCAAACTCCAACAGGTGACAAAAATGGAGAAAAATACCTTGGGAGAAACCAGGCTCAGTCGGGGGGCCAGTTCTCCTCTGGCCTACAACGAACAGTGCATGATTCTGATTCAGGCAGTGTTACAGGTCATAAGTCAGATTGGGATCGCAAAAGTCAAAATATTTTATCCAGTTCCATCTGGTTGAAGATCGGATTCATCACGCCGGTATGGAAACCATTTTGCTTATGAGCCATTCACAGGGGATGATCTAGTTGACACAATCTCAGCTGACACTGCAGAGATGGGTTGTGGTCGTGTCTAGGCGCAGGTCCTCCTTCTGATCTGGATACGGCCAGGATCCGGCTGACTAAGGTATACCTCGTGATAAACAGATAGACTAATATTAGCATAGATGCCATTCTTCTTTTTTCATAGCTGGCCACACATCACACTGGCCGTTGCAAGCCACCGGTTACACTAAGAAAGAAACATATTTACATTTACTTTTATCCAAAGCAACATACAAATGAGTAGAGCAATAGAAGCAATCAAACTAAAAATAGAGCAACAATATGTAATTGATGTGACCAGTCCCAGTCAGTCCAGCACAGTACATGTAGCAAGTTGTTTTTTTTAAATAGATATAGAATAGTCAATGTTGGCATTAAAGGTGGGGTAAGCCATATTTCAAAAACACTGTTGGACATTGTTGATATTTGAAATCAACCCAAACAAACACAGCCCTCTCTTCATTGCGTCGCCTCCAAAACTCACTCTCCAATCCTAACCACCCTGCTCCGAGTCGGTCTCGAACCCCGGCCCGATCGCTGCTGGCAGGTGAGGCGAATGCACTTACAATGACGCTAAACACTGCATTCTCTAGCGGTTGCCAGTTTGCAGTGGTTTACCTTCACAGCTTTCACTAGCTGGCCTCTGTTACACATGCAATGCTAAAGTGGATGTCTGTTTATCACAGCTGATGCTCAACAAAATAATGCTTCCCAAAAAATAAAGCGCAGATAATTAATGAATGACAAGGAAGCACACAAAATGAACGTACAGTACACAAGAGTAAATACAAACAAGAGTTTGTTGTTAGTAGTCAACATCACAGCAGCTCCAGACAATCATGATACACAAACCCAGTGTTTCTCACATGTGAAGTGGAATCAAAGCAGCCTCCTTCCCGCTTAGCTCTCTCCAGCCCTGGAAAGCTTTTCTAATATTAACACGAGTCCGAAAGATCTTGCCCAGTCATAAACCTTCATTCCAGTGATATTCTTTTGAGCTCTTTTGTATTGTGTCTCATCTCTCTTTCTGCAGTCTTTCTTCAAATCTCCCTCTTGCTTGTTCTGTCTACTCGACCGTCATACACCCCCTAATGCTGATTGGTTACACGTTTGTTGTTGGTGTTTTTGAAATATGGCTTACCCCACCTTTAATGGGTCAAGTGTTGCCGAAAAAGATGGATCTACAGCCGTTTCTTGAAAATGAGTTAGTTGAGTCGAGTTAGGCAGGTCAATCCACCAGCAGGGAACAGTCCAGGTAAAGGTCAGTGAGAGTGATTTTGTGATTTTAATCCAATCAACATGTCCAGAGGACCTGAAGACAGTTATACACTGTCCATCCATTCAACTGACCTCTTTGAAACAGTGTGGGATCAGGGAGGGTCCCATCACAGACCCACCCATGCTCTATATATGTTTTTATATTTTATACAAATGTATTTAAGTATTTATTGCCCTCACTTTTTACAGCTTTCAGAATTAAGCTCTTTTACCCTCATTTGCCTTTTGAACTTTGTGAATGTGGAGAGCTCTTTTTTATTTCATTTATTTATTTANTATATATATATATATATATATATATATATATACACAGTGGGTACGGAAAGTATTCAGACCCCCTTCCCCCTTACATTTTTCACTCTGTTATATTGCAGCCATTTGCTAAAATCATTTAAAGGTCCCGTTTTTTGTGTTTTTTTTAAGCTTTGATTGTGTTTATAGTGTGCAATATAACATGTGTTCATGTTTCGCGTGTAAAAAAACACAGTATTTTTCACATAATTTACTTATCTGTATACCGCTGTTTCCACTGTCATAAAAACCGGGCTGATGACTTCCTTGTTCTATGAAGTCCCTCCTTCAGAAATATGTAACGAGTTCTGATTGTACCAGCACACTCTACAAACGCAACTCTTGCTCTTCTCCGTGGGAGCGCAACAAGACCACGCCCCCTTTTTTTGTGTATTCCTGTGGGCGTAGGTTAGTCAAAAAACTGTTTTAGTGACGTCATTAAAGGAGGAAGTAGAGGGATGTAGTCCAAACTGGCCGTTCGATGTAGGCGACTTCTGCTAAATAAAATATCTCGCTTGGCATTGAACTTTGAGCTTTAAAATTTTACAGATTTTATTTATACGCTAACAACAACATTACACACTAACTAAAGTTTGAAACATGGAATCACGAAGAACGGGACCTTTAAGTTAATTTTTTTTCCTCATTAATGTACACACAGCACCCCATATTGACAGAAAAACACAGAATTGTTGACATTTTAGGGTTAGGTTGTTTTTTTGGGTTTACAACGAACTCCCCCCATCACAATCTCACCAGATTGTGTGTTTTAAAGTAGGGAGAACGAGGAAAGTCACGGGCCGGCGCATGTTTGTGAGGGTGGAGGAACTGTGAATTCCGGTTTTGAGTTTGGATGTTGTTTTTGAAAGTTAATCTGCTCTTAAGGGTAGTTTCTAATTTTGGATTCATAAAGTTTTGTTTGATTTTGCAAAAACAGTATTGTTTACTGATTATGTTGTTGTTTCTGGTTTTTAGGAATGCAAAGTTTCCGATCTGAACTTGCTCTGGACCAGCGAACCGAGTCGAAAGCCCAAAGGCTACAGCCGAATAATCCTGATCCAGCATCGCACTCCCTCCAGTGTTAGAATGTTACGGTATATATTTGTGGGGCCGCTTGTAGGTCGGTCTGTGACGGTTAGGTTTAGGGTAAGTTTAGGTCGGGCTATCTTGAGTAGGTGTGGGACGGCTAGGTTTAGGGTAAGTTTTAGGTCGGGTTATCCTGAGTAGGTGTGAGAGTTAGGGTTAGGACTTAGGTGTTGAAAAATACAACAGCTCCCCCCAACCTAGCACCCGTCTAGGAAGGTTTGAAATAGGGAGACTGAGGAAGTGCACGGGCCGACGCCTGTTAGACTATACCACCCTCCTGACTCGGAGCTTGTCCCATATGGGCGTTGGGCTTAAAATCAATTGAACAACCTACTGTAGGTTAAGGAGAAAAAAATAGGTATGGATTAGATCCGGGTTGATCCTTCAAACCACTCTCGGGCAATGTAACCAACAGCAAAAACCACCAGGTCTACTTCTACGCCGGGCTACTATGGTTAGGGTTAGGGCGAGTGTAGGTACGGGCCTAAATCCTAGCTCTGAGGGTTAAAAACACAGGGGTTGAAGTTAGGTTCAGGGAAAATCTAACAACCGAATTCCGAAGACTTCGGATGCAGTTATGCACTGTCCTAACGCACAGCTGGCAGCTCCACATATATAAGCCCCAAAGTGCACTACACAGGCCAACACTCACACATAGGAGGGCAATACCCACTAAAAGTGTCGATTTAGTGGTGTGAAAAATTATCGAGAGGGCTAGATCAGCCAGGGCTCGTCCCGATAGGGCTATTTTGTGTAAAATCGGTTAGGTTTAGGGTTAGGCTGAGTGTAAGGGGCATCTTTCGAATTAGAGTGCTCATATATGCGGCTCTTCGACATCAGCCACACTACTGATGGAGGCCATTTTGTGTTGTTTTGCCCTGTATGGGGCAGAAAACAACAAAATAAAAAGCTGGGAGCACTTTTTAAATTTTCCATAACGCTCTACAACATCATTCACCCATAAAAATGATGGAGGCTTCACACTCTAAGCATTTGTTTGCTGAGTCATCATAAATATATTCTTTCTGCTGTGTCATTCAGGCCTATCGCGACGCTTCGGAAATATGTTTATCCTTCTTCAGGCTTCACCAGAATGACAAAAATTGACTGCCCCACAAAGCTTTTATAGGCGATGGGGGCGGGGCCCCCTACACTTTCGCCAATCCCCATTCGGCGCTGTATGGCGCTTCATAAATGATTTTACACAAATGCACGATGTTAGGGTTAGGTTTATGTAAGATCTAGCAACCGAATTCCGAAGAACTCG
>RJVU01047155.1:117129-130711 GCA_003731715.1 Anabarilius grahami | reverse complement strand
TCTTCCCTTTTGAACTGTGATTCAATGGAAGAGGTAGGTTTCTTTTGTCACCCTGTTAATTTAATTTAATCCTTATGTTAATTTTATCTTTTATATCTGTATTTCGACCCAAACTTATGTGTAAAGTACTATTTTATCTTTCCTTGGGATTATTTTCATCATTTTACATTCTTTGAGGTATATTTCTGTCTTTTATGTGAAACCAGCACATGGTAATGGAGGCGCATCATTTGTTTTATAGAGTGTTATAAGGGCCACTCAATCTGAGGCTGCTTATGTCTCTATTATACAGGTATGTTTTCTGTATATTATTATTTTCTTTATGTTCATGTTTTCTTTCTGCCCTTTTGAACTGTGATTCAATGGAAGAGAGTGTTATAAGGGCCACTCAATCTGAGGCTGCTTATGTCTCTATTATACAGTAAAAAGATCCAGTGAATCGACTGCTTGCTGTCCCGTGTCTGTCTTCGCATCCACACAACGTAACACAACGCAGACCAAGTTTCAATACCCGGTGTCGCTGGCCGCACATCACGCTGGGCATAAGCGAGCCGCACGGGTTACACAAGCTCAAACTCATTAATCCCATTCACTGCCTTTATAAAGCTCGGATGCGTCAGGATATTTATTAATATTTCTTTATGTTCATCAGAAAGAAGAAAGTCACACACACCTAGGATGGCTTGAGGGCGAGTAAAGCTTGGGCTAATTTTCATTTGAAATTGAACTAATCCTTTAACTAAAACCATTTCTGAATCTTTCTTCAGATGGAGATGCAGCGCTACAAATGATGTGATTGTGCCTGTTGACTTAAAATAAAATACACATAAATACAGTATAATGATACTAACTGTAGTTTCTCCAGCTTGAATTGTGGGTTCATCAGTAGATCACTGAGGTTTTTCACTCCAGAGTCTCCTAGTTCATTCCCGCTCAGGTTCAGCTCTCTCAGGTGTGACGGGTTTGATTTCAGAGCTGAAGTCAGGATGACACACTGTTTCTCTGTAATTCTGCATCCATACAGACTGAAGACAGAAAGAGAAAAGACAATGATTCAGATCTATGATGATCAACTAACATGTTTATCTTCATCCAGCAGACTTTTGCTGACAAATAAACAGGGATATCCAGGTGCAGGTAACATGGAAAAAAGACACTCATTGTTCATTTAAATATACTACGACATTGATGATTTCAACCTTTGTATTGTTACAATCTATTTATGTTAGTTTACACATTAATTTCATTTCATCTTTAAGGTTGTTTCGTGTCACTGTCACTCTTGGTTTGATCACTGGGACAAATGTGTTTATGTCGGTTGTTTTCAGACACATTGTCGACTCACAGACACTTTACAATAATCTTTCATTAGTAACATGAACTACATTAGTTAACATGAACCAATGATGGACAATACTAGTACAGCATTTAATAACCTTAATGTAAGTTTCAACATTTACTAATACAGTTTTAAATACAAAAGTTTTCTGTTAACATTAGTTAATCCACTGTGAACAAACATGAACAATGAATAATTGTATAAACGAACATTAACAGATTAAGGAATAAAGTATTTCCTGAAGCAGAAGAAAATCAAACAAGTTTTGGAAAAGGTTCATCTGCTTTAGTGCTGCACCGTGAGGCAGTGTCACGTCTGTTCTGGGTTTAGTTTAGTTTATGTTTTCATGTCTTTTATTTTGTATAATTCTCTCAGTCTTGCTCCTCATGTGATCTTGTCATGTGATCCCCCTGTTCATGTGTCATGTTCTGATTGGTTCCTCGTTTCATGTGTCATGTTTTCATTGGTTCATTGTGTTCAGGTGTTTCTTGTTTGTTCATTAGTGTCTGTGTGTGTATATAGCCCTCATGTTATCATTGTCTTTTGTCTGTCTTGTTTCCCTGTAACTGCTGTTGGTGAGGTTTATGTTCATGTTCCTTAGTCAAGTGTTTCTTTGATATTTTAATTTTGTTCACGTTTATTTGAATAAAGTAGTGGTGGAGAGATGAAGCTTTGAAGCGTTACAGACAGATGTGTTGAAAAGTGCTTCATTTCTCGAAGACTTCTAATGCACACAGAGACACATGCTGGTCAATGGAAATATGGTGCAGAAAAAAACTTTTTTTGTTTGTAACACACATTTTGGTGCTGTCAAGGTTCATGATACATTAACATACACATATAAAAACAAAAAAGTAGTTCTGTGAAGTATTTATGTTCAGTGTCGTTTCATAACTTTGTAACTGGGCAATGCTTTTGTTGAACATACGAGAAAAAACAAAGTTCTTTAAACCGGATAAAGTGAAAGTGATTAAGGTGGACTGGACAGAGAGAAGTGGAAGTGCTTGTGTAATTCGAGAGGGAAAAACACATTGTTCTGCCAAAAGTGAACCCCTTCTTGAAGCACTTCACTCAAACGAGGCTTTGAACATCATTTCACTAAAACAATACAAGCGTCGATACGGAGCTCCGGTGGGAAGATCCTGATGTTCTCGACACAAGCTTCGAAGCCTCAGTATCAGGAGTAACATCACTAGAATAAAGCTGCACTTGTGTTCAGTCAACTTGCCTTCGGTGGATCTTATTACAGGCAGATTCTGATCACAGATTTTAAAATGCATTTGTTCAAAAGTTACAGTTTATGCTGCACCAAAATTAGACATTTTACATTTTATGAAATACAAACATTAAACTGAAAGCAGTTCTGATGTCACAAACGTTGTTACACACCAGCAATCAGTAAACATGATCACATTCAGCAGTCATGTTCACAAAGAGCATCAATATATACACACTTATATTTAATTTACAGAATTAACCTGTGAAAGTTAAAGACTTCTCTGTGTTTATAGTGCAGCTGATTCAATATATCACTTATTTGAAGAGTTTAAGCTCTGGAAGAAAATCATTGTTCTCCCTCTACAGTAACTGAAATAATTAAATTATTAATTTAATATTTAAAGCTTGATGTCACATTTAAATTGTGTGTTTTTAATTTCCTGTTTAATTGTATTTCTTTACATTGTTGTGGCTGAGAAAAAAACTGCTCTGACTCAAATATGTGAGGAAATATTATCAGCTTCAGTAACATTACAATTAAAAGTAATGCAATATTTTAAATAAATGAACAATACTCACATCAGTGTGTTGAGTCGACAGTGTTTATCCTGCAGTAGAGCAGCGATCTGATTCACTCGTGTGTCTCCTAGTTCATGATCACTCAGTTTCAGCTCTCTCTGGAGTAACAGGTTTTTACCCACAACTCTCTCCACATACTGACAGGCTTCATCTGCAGCAGCACTCAAAAACCTGCAGAAGAGTCAATTCAGTTCTCAACTTAATGTCTGTTGCACTACAAACATGATTGATAAGATAAAAAACGTAATTATTGTAATAAAGCTCTAGTTAGTTATTTAGATGAAACACTTTTCTTTGAACATTTAGATACACAAATAAATATATAAATACTTGAAAACAAAGTCTCATAGTCGGAGATATTTAAAAAAGAAACTCGAGTGACACTCAGTCCTAAAGCAAACTCATAAGAACAGAAACGTCCCTCAGAGCAGAAGGGCAAAAGCTCACTAGATCATGATTTTCAGTATGAATACAGAGTGTGAAATTAAGGCCTCAAGATCTTTCTGGCTTTTAAGCAGGAGGAGTGAGAAACATCAGCAGAGAAAACTGGCTTAACTAAAATATTTTATTTGTTATGAATATTTACCCTGCATATAACTAATCTTGTTAATTATTTCATCCCGTCTCACCTCAGTGTCTTCAGTTGACAGTTTGGATCCTGTAGTAAATCACTGAGCTCCTTCACTCCTGATTGTCCAGGATCATTTCCTGTGAGATCCAGCTCTATCAGGTGTGAAGGGTTTGATCTCAGAGCTGAAGCCAGAGCTTTATAACCTTCTTCTGTTACACTGCAGTTACAGAGTCTAGAACAGGAATGAAAACATTCAGATGATTAATCAGTTAAACCTGAACAACAGAAATCTTCAGAGAGAATTTTATTTTGTTCTTTGTATGAATGTATTGAAAGTTAGTTGCAGAAACTGACAACTGAATATGGAGGAAAACAAAAAACACAGAACTTTAATATGTCAGACATCAACATCACTTTCAAGATTTAAATTATCTAAAACTGTAGAGCTGTGAAAGTCTTTGATCTGAATGATCCACAACAAGCAACCTGAAAATGGTCGAAAAATTAGAAAATTAAAGTTTGGGAATGGACTAATGGACTATATGCACGGAGCATCAGCTGGAAAACTTCCGGTGAGAGTCATTTGCTGGTCTGTTGAGCATATAGTGTAATACTTAGTTTATAATCAGAATATAGTCACTTAAATGGTCAGGAATAGCATTGATTTAGTTATTCTAACGTAAGACAGCATAGAAATAAATAAAGTCGTACCTCAGTGTTCCTCCTCGGCTAAATTCGACCATCAGTTTTCACACTTTTATGTGCAAAAACTCTTCAAAAATGTTATATTTATTGTGCACTTTAGTTAGATTAATTGAATAAAATGTGTGTTTTTATAAGTGTGCTGAAATCATTGATCTTGAGCTGCACTGACTGACAGCTGCTGTGATTACAAAGGAAAAGCGCGGTGCTCGCTTTCTGTGTAATTAATTCATAATAAAAGTTATTGTTTTTATTAAGATTTTGTGAGTACTTCATACTTCACATTGACAAAATGTATTTTTAAACCTAGTTATTTATAATGTTTAATATTTAGTCAAAAACTAAGTGAAAAACGATTAGAGGAAATGGCTGATATGCGCAAATAAATGCTACTTTGCCGGCAGCTGCTGGTTAAAGTGGTAATTATTGTCTTTTTTATTTTTAAAAAAGTGTTTTCTATCAAATTTTGAATTTCCTACATTTTTAAACGTTCGGTTTTACAATGGGGACAATCTCAGAAGGATAAACAAATTGTGTTTGTGGTCATCACATTAAAAATAACATTTGAAGTGCTGGGGGAAAAATGCGTGTGCGTCTAATTACAGTCACGGCATTACTAAACGGTCCCAATAGCTTCATCTTTATTGCAATCAATAAAACTGGTTAATTGGCAAATTAGGTAAATGTGATAACTGCATTGAAATATGAATACAACATTAAAAAGTCAACCATTGATGGTTTTGTGCCAATGCACAACAGTTCACCGGAAATGCCCAAGGTGGCTTAATGACCGTGCATATAATCCATTCAAGTTCAGACTTCAACTCAGACTCATTGTACATTAACAATAGTTCACATCTATGATGATCATCTTATTGAAGAGCTTCAGCAGCATTTAGTTTCCAATAGTCTGTCTTGAAACCAAGCGGTAACCTCCCCCAGTTTCTCGTGAAGCCAATACGGAAGTGACTTAAACTGCGATTCATCGACTGGCCGCTAGGGACAGGCTCCAAAAGGGAGCAGAATCTCATTGACCATCATGGTAAAACAGCCAAGTTTACAGCAGAAAAAAACATGTTTACAACCTGGTTCAAAATGGTGGTTTTGGTCTATAATGCTAATTTTGCCCTTCATGACAACTCTGAGGGGGGTGAATTTTTTTTATAACTCATCCGTTTAAATTATATTAAGTCTTAAAGTTCTGCATAATTAAGGGCGTGGTCACTTAAATGACAGGTGGATTGCCGCTGCAGTCTGTGAGCCGTCATGTTACCTCAGCAGCTAATTTCAGCCTCTGAATTTGGCATCTCAGCCGTATTTGTGCCTTTTTTCTGGATTATTTTATACAATATATGGCTTGCTGCATACTGAGACAGATGTCCGTCTGTGTACATGTGCTCGCATGCGGAAGATGAACAGAACACATGTTGTTGGATCCTCGTGGCATTGGCTAAAAGTTTTGTTCCTGACATTTACTACAATGAGGATATACAACTATCTAAAACTAACTAAAACTGCTGCATTATTTTGAAAAAGTTTGTGTGAACATTTGCATACAAAGGAAATGTAAGCTGTGTGCCCTGTGATGTTGTTTACACTATTGCAATGTATACTGTGCTATTTATTATTATAATTTGCTTATGCTTATCTGTACTTCTACTCAGTGTTGGGGAAGCTATTCTGAAACTGTAGTTTGACAAGCTACTCATAAATTAAAGTAGTTAAACTACAGTCAAGCTACCCTTCTGAAAATGTACACTACAAGTTACTAACAAAAAGTAGCTAGCTACATTGAAACTACTTCTTTTTATTAAATGGCATAGCCTGGATAACTGTTAATGAAGAATGTTTAAGTAAGATGTTTGGGGTTTAAAACAACGCATGTACTACAATTATGATTTTAAAGCATACTGTTTTATTTTGTAAACTATATCAAAACATACAATACTCAAATGTAGCCTATATCTCACACTGACTGTCAAAGTGCAAAATTGCGACAAATGTCACACCAATGCAGGCCCGGTTCTATGCACCTAAGCACTTCAAATGCAATGCAAGTGCGTATTTGTGTTTGCGCTCTGGAGTATGTCAAATGTTTCTATTTACAACATGATTTTGCAGCGGTGAGCAACGTAGCCAATCGCAGACACGGTTGTTGATCTCTTGAATGCAATGGCCAATCAGGGGTGTACAAGTTAGTTAGAATCCGCTCACCGGAAGAAACGCCAGAGATTTTTCAGCACTGAGTTTGCTAGCTTGCGAAGCCTCTCATTAACAAAGTGTAGACATGATGTAAGAGACTCACTGCGCAGTGTAGACAGCTATAACTAAGATGAGTTATAACTTTTTATTGATTATAATGGAAATGCACTTTGCATGCTTTATATATAATACATTCATAATTTTAATGTTTTGTTTTTCATGAGGACCGATGACCAATTGCACTCTGCAGTTTCAGAAGTGATATCTACATAAATGCAAGATTAAATTGCTACCATAACCGTAACACGGGACAAAAATATGCAGTAATAATAAGCAATGTAATTGAAGACTAGAAAAATATTAGAATTTTTGTATCAATATTTTTGAAATTCTATTCCAATTATTTGTAAAAGTAATTACTTAAAATTTTAAATCTCTCATTGTATACATTGCTATTCTTATTATGTTGGAGCCATTATTTACACATTACATCTGCACTTTACTATAGCACCCTCACTTATCAGAAGCACCCCCAATGGTTTGATTCTGGAACCGAACCTGCACTTAAACCGAACCGGAACTTAAATTGGATATACAGAAAAATGCAGGTTAAACTCACAGCACATGCAGTGATAAAGCTTTGAGACACAAATCATGCGCTTCTTGCGTGAACATTCTGAAACCCACGCAACCTATTTTATATTTTTTTATTTTATATTGTTTTCTGTTCAATTGACATATGCTTTGCCAATGCAATGATGCAAAAAACTGTGTTAGTGATCTTATGTTCATTATAAAACTGGCAGGACATATTAGACTATGGCAGGTCACCTCTGTAATAAAATAGTTTGCATACATTTGATATAGACTGCAATAAAGCAGGACAGTCAATTTAAAAAGGTTATTCACCTGTATGTGCTTGAAGTCTTCGACATAGACAGCTTCTTAATGATTTGTTTATAAATTAAGCGTTACTAATGGATTTGTGCAGAGTGAAACCACTCCTGTCCTTTACATAATCATCAGACGATCTCTTCTCAGTGAACTGTAAAGCCGCAAGATGCGTGATATAACAATAGATGGTGGTAATGCTCGATTTTAGTTCGTGATCTGAAGATGCTGTGCTGCTTCAATGCATCACAGGCTCGTCAGAACGCAAAACAGAATGAACCTTGTAGATTTTGGTCGTGCTACACCGATACTTGCTGGAAAAAGTAGTTAACTACTGGAAAAGCTACACTGTTTTTAAAGTAGCTGAACTACTGACAAGTTACTGAAAAATGTAGTTAAACCAGTAGCATCGCTACATGTAGTTAACTACTCCCCAACACTGCCTCTACTATTGCCTTTTGCAGTTTTATACTGCTTCCATTTAATTACACTTTGATTCAGTTCTGTCTCACGTATTTTTTGGAGGAGTGTTAAGCTTGCTGCATAGCTATGTCTGCCTATACATAGTGAGGGCAGTAAAGTTAATTTTTAAGTAATTTAATTAGTTACTTATAATGTACTTGCGTTACATACTGTAAATTAGTTCAACGGTTCTGTTTAAATCAATACTGAATTTAAAATCTAAATTTGATGTTTAAAGGTAAAAGTGAACGCTGCCTCTTTAAAATCGTCAGCTGTAATAAAGTTGCACGTAAGTTCACAACTTCGGACCAGTTCGCGGTGCAGTTGCTGTCTGAAGATGTCAGCAGAAGCGAGTGGCTGTTTTGCAGAATGGAAATATTGTAATCACTTCACTTTCTTGACGGTAAAGTGTAAGCTATGTCCAAGGCCTAGGGAGAAGAAAAAAAAAGCATGCGCTCTGAGAGACGGTCTTCAGTCAGCCAAAGCACACACACACAGCCACCTCTCGCGAGTGTCAATTTTTCGCCGTTAATTACACAAACTTTCAAACACAGATATGTCAAAATGACCATTTTGGCGTATATTTACATTGGTTGTGTGAATGTCAACAGCATGTGTAACAGCATTGTCTCCATCCATTAGGTCTTACAGCAGCCTTTAAAATATGCTACTGTCTACTATTAGCTGTGACAAACAACAAAAGAAAAGCTTTAATAAGGATTAATTTAAATGTAATTTACACAGTTATGAATATGCAGAGTTATTTTATATTTGATTATTCAATTTGTGGTATTTTTTCTATTAGAATAAAATATAGCACTGTTTTATTTTATTTTTTATATAATTTTACCGTGGTATAGAGTATTTTGCACTTTTGGTGGTATCGGTACAGACTACAAAATTTTTGGTATAGTGACATCCCTATTCGCTACTAAAAGAAATGTAAGTATTATAAAGTTAATAAAAGTAGTATAGTAGGCTATATGTTTTAATAAAGTTAAAATGTTTTTAAAAGTTATAAAAGACTTTTCCATGTTTGACTAAATTATTAAAAGTTTCCTTTCTATTGTCTATCCGGTCAAGGTTTATAGGGATTTTAAGAAGTAATTAGTAAGTTGCTTATTGAATAATTAAATTACTTTTCAGACAGTAATTAAAGTATTTTAAATACAACATTGATGATGTAATTTGTAATAAGTAATTACTTTTTTGAAGTAACTTACCCAACACTGGATAAAACCACTCATCCCCCTCCCTGATGTGGATCAGATTGTAGGCATTGCGTAGGTCAAGTTTGGTGAACCATTTAGCTGAACGGAGCTGTTCGATTGCAGGGGGTACTAGAGGAAGGGGGTATTGGAATTTGACTGTGATGTCATTGAGACCTCTATAATCGATACATGGCCGAAGACTTGCATCTTTTTTCTTTACAAAGAAAAACCCAGTAGAGGCGGGGGGATGTTGATGGAACTATGAAACCCTTGGCCAATTCCTCTTCAATATAAGATTTCATAGCTTCGTTCTCAGGTTGAGATAGGGGAAATATTCTGCCTTTAGGTGGTGTAGTACCCGGAAGGAGATCTATGGCACAGTCACTGGGTCGGTGAGGAGGTAACTGGGATGCCTTGTGTTTACTAAAAGCTTCAGCTAAGTCAGTATACTGAGAAGGAAGGTCAACGAGATGATTGGAATCTTCCTTCTCGGTGGTTTCAAGAGACGTGGGTTTGGAATCTTGGAGACATTGAGAGAAGCATTTGGGTGACCAGCGAGTGACTTGACCCTCTGTCCAGGAGATCTGTGGTTCGTAGAGCTGGAGTCATGGGAGTCCGAGGATGATTTGGTTATAGGGTGCTTGGATAAGGTAGAAGCGCATTGTCTCAGTGTGCATGATCCCAATAGTCAGTTGCATGTCAGTGGTCATGTATTGAACCTATCCAGCACCTAGAGGTCTCCATTCTAATGCTGCCACTGCCAAGAAAGTTCATAAGAAACAAGAGGAAAGTTATGACTTTTTGCAAAGTTGGTATTGATGAAATTTTCAGTGGCTCCAGAGTCAGTTAGAGCCATCGCCTGTCATACTGGTTAAGAGTTAGTTTAACTGGTACTTTTAGACATTTGGAGGAATGAAGAGATTCACTCACTGTAGTGGAAGTGTGTTGTTTGGGTCTTGTTGGACAGGACACCCTCATGTGGCCTGGCTGACCACAATAAAGACAGATTCCTCTGAAAATGACAATCTCTCTCCTGAGAGGAAAGACAAGTATGTCCCATTGCATGGGTTCATGTTCTTGAGAAGGTGAGCTAAATGATTGGCGAGACACTGATCTGTTAGGTCTCCTAGACCGGATTAGATTGTTAATGCAAACGGTGAGATCTAGTTGATCCAAGGTTTTACCCTCATCCTGGCAGGCTAGTTCAGACTGCAGATCCATGTTAAGAGCTTGGCGAAAGTGCAGTTTGAGAGGATCATCAAGCCATTCAGTCTGAGCTGCGTGTACAAAATGTGAGAGTGAACTCAGCAGCAGCAGATCTCCCTTGACGAAGTGAAAATCTGTTCACCAGCTCCCTCTCCTCCTCTGGGTATGTCAAAAACCTCATGGAAACGTTGCAGGAAATCCTCAAAAGAAGTAGAGAACAAACAAAGGCAATACTTCGGCTCTCTTTCGGTGGGATACACAAGGGTTGCTGAGAAACTAACAATGAGCATTGAAGTAAGAAGCCTCTACATTAACCTGGTGTACAATCAAATTTATCAGGGTAAGCTAGGCGAGGACTTGTCGTAGAATGATTTGAAACAGGGACTAGAGATGCAGACTTGAAGGCGGTGGAGATGTCTCAGGTGAGGGTAGATGAAGATTCTGTAGCGTCTTGACTACCTCTTCCGTGAGGGATGTGAGATGTGCTAGCTTTTGTTGATGCACGCTAGCCTGAGCAGAAACTTCAGAGGTGAGACGGTCGACAGCTGCTGGATCAGGTTGTGGTGAAGTCTTCTGTAATGAGGGGTCGACACAATGAGGATCCATTTGCAACTTTTATTAATAACAATCGTAGTCGTACAAACAGTGTCGATGAACAGCAGACAGGGTAATGAAGATAAGACAGTAATCAGAGAAGTAAGGCAGGCATAGTCCAATAGTCCATGAAACAATGCAAAGGGTCAGAGGTAGGCAGCAATAATCCACACGAGAGAAAACAGAACGCTCAGAAATGTCAGCCAGGGCAAAAACAAGGCTTTGCAAAGTGTGAGTGTGAAATGGCCTCTTAAATAGTTCAGGTAATGAGGTGCAGCTGGGCTCGTGATCAGAGCCAGTTACAGGGCTTCTGGGCAATGGATTGTGTGAGTGAAAGTCAGTATTCCAATGATGGCGACCTCTGGTGACGATCGGAGGGAACCACAGAGGCCGGATTCATTACAGAGTCACAGCGAGCAGCGCTTCGCATTGAAAAGTTCAAAGTACAAAGGTATGAGATATTGATGCATAGAGTAATATATCTATGGCTATGCAATAGTTTGAGCTTTTTCTTTTAACAGTTTTAAATTTCAGTTTCTGTGTGTGAAGAACAATTTTAACGCTCTCTACTCCAGTGTTGTGATCTTACAGACACCCAGGAGAAAGTAGCATGTGAAACAGCAATAAACTCCAGCCAGATAAAGTCCTTTTATGCAAAAACATAGACCTTAATCTACAGATCAAGTAATAATAATAGGAACATTGAATCATCTTTCATCAGAGTTTTATCGTGTTGACTGTAGTAACCGAACACAACACACTGTTTAAATGCTGAATGGAGAATGACTGACAGCCGCAGCAGAGGGAAGCATTCACATGAACTTTAATTTAAAAACGTAAAAATAGATCTGTACCTCACATTAAACTATGGAATGGCTTCAGAAAACCTGGAATATAGTGCAGACAAACTTTATGGTGCTTTATATTGTTTTTGTGCCTTTTGTGTGGTATAACGATAGCAAAATAGTATACGCACAAAATATCGGATTTGGATCCAGCAAAAATGTCAGTATCAGAGCGATACAGATACAGAATATCTTATTGGCGCACCCCTAGTTACCAATACCACTGCCATCCGCTTGACCAACTTGATGAAAAAGCACCTAATTCACATTTTATTTTTGTTTTATTAATTATTTGAGTTTTCTAAGCTCTGGAAGAAAACCATTTTTTCTCCCTCTACAGCAGTGTTTCTCAAACTTTTTCTGCCGTTCCCCACTTTGGAGGTGGGGAAGGGTTCAGAGCCCCACCTGTCCCCAGTCGCCCCCAACAACTAGGCTTTTAGTTTATCTGTTAAAATTTATGGAAAATGTATTTTATTAACATCACATTTTAAAAACATAACTTCAAATAGCAGCATTAAAAACTTTCAAATAGAGAAAATAAAAAAGTGCAATTATATGATGTGCAATTATATGTATGAAAAGACTGTTCAAAAGTAAATAAAAATAATTCAGTTGAATTAGGAATTAACCCTTTCATGCGTGAGTTTTTTTTTTTTAAACGCAACCTTTTTAGAACGTTTCCCCTTACTGTTTCCATTGCGACGCATCATACTTGTCCCGTCACACACCATAGCCATAATAACACTGTATGAAAGATGTATTGCTTTTATTTCGTTTCTCCTTTTTTATTCAAAATATTCACAAGCTTGCTTACCATGTCATCAACTATCTGATATTCTGATTCTCAGATATGTGTAAGTGAGTGTGTTTTGTTGTTTAAAAACTGTAGCTGCCATCAGAGGCAACTCTCATATATTTCAGGTCATAATATGCACTTTACAGTTAAAAGGTCAATAAATAGTAATAATCTTCAAAATAATCTTTAGAATAAATAAGTAATATATTTTTTGTTAATACGTGTCAATTTATTTCATATTATTCAGCTAAAACCATAGAAAAAAGGGGGAACCTATTTATTTTTTGTTCCGCTTGGGAATTATTTAATTTATTAAGGCTGATCAATATGATATGGAATGAAGGTAGAATCCCACTTGAATGGAAACAGGCAGTGATAGTCCCAATACTCAAACCTGGTAAGAATGCTTTAGACCCGTCAAGTTATAGACCTATAGCGTTAACATCACAATTAGGGAAAGTCATGGAAAGGATGGTAACAGATAGGTTAAGTTACTATATGGAAAGTAAGGGTCTTTTTTCAGCATATCAGTCTGGACTTCGTAAGGGTAGGGGAACAATGGATTCTGTTTTGTGCTTAGAAGCAGAAGTTAGGAAAGCACAAACTAATAAGGAAAGTGTAATTGCTGTGTTTTTTGACGTCGAAAAAGCATATGATATGCTGTGGAAGGACGGACTTCTTATAAAACTTGTCAAATTAGGAATAAAAGGTAAATTATTTGGTTGGGTATTAGATTTCCTGGACAGAAGAACAATAGAAGTTAAGGTTGGTACAGAGTATTCAAGTAGGCATATAGTGGAAAATGGTACCCCACAAGGTAGTGTTTGCAGCCCCATACTGTTTAATATTATGATAAATGACATTTTTGATCAGGTAAGTGGAAATATAGGTAAGTCACTTTATGCAGACGATGGAGCACTCTGGGTAAGGGGTCGAAATGTAGAATATCTTAGAAAGAAAATGCAA
>RJVU01047155.1:75074-101004 GCA_003731715.1 Anabarilius grahami | reverse complement strand
TTTAAATCTTAATAATTCATTCCAGATGTTTAGGTATATGGCGCGTGCGCGAGTTCATGATCAAAATAGAGACGCAATTGTCCACTGGTCATAAATCCAAAAGTTTTTTAGTTTTATTGAAACAAACAGCTTTGTAATAATTTCTCAACATTTCAGGAAATATAAGCCTGTCAACAGGACGTTAACACTGGCACACAAGAGGAGAACAGACGCGCCAGCAGAGGAAATACTGCAGCACTGTTCGCGACATACAGGAAGAATAATGTAAATATTAAATCGGGGTTGGTATGAATGTCTCTGAAGGGAACTGTCTTCAGAAAAGTTGATGGCTTTTCCTCTTATCTCCAGCGCAACTGCTTTGTGTACAGCTGTAACCATGGAAACGCTATATCACTGCTGTCCCATGAGCGCCACCTGCTGTCAGAGAGTGAATTTGCATTTCATTCAGTCCGTCTGCTGACTGTGTTTTGTGCAGGTGTTTTATGTCGCATAATTTCACAAAGCTAAAGTCAGACCATGCTGCTTTTGCTGTTAATCTTTAAATTATACAATAGTTTAAATGAAAAACAAGCGATCATGCTCATGTTCATAACTTCTTTGTTGGGATTGTGATAAAAATCCAGTGTTTGCCTCTAATATCAAAGAGCTACACATATTTTTGAACAAATAAACAACAAATAAATTTGTTAAAAAAAAAAATCTGCAACCAGTATCAGAATTGGCCAATTTGCTTATGTTCAAAATAGGTGCATCACTAATAATAATTAAATAAAGGATTATTTAAAAAAAATCTAATTTCTTTGCTGTTTGTTGTTTATATGGTTAATATTAATGCAGCTATCCGTGCACTAAGGTTAAATATTAGTATAAAACATATTTATACTAGGGATAGTTCACACAAAATGATCATATTTTTTTCCAAACCTGTAAAATATGGTGGTGGAGAGATGCAAAAAACTGCTGAGAAACCAGCTTTGAATATAAACCTTCTCTCCAGATTATTGGGTAGATCATTTTCTTCATAAACATTCTTAATGTTACAAACAAACTTTGTTAATAAAACAATTTATACCACTGTGTCATCTCGACTCTATACACCTATAAAACAACCTATATTATTAACAATATTTTATTGTTATTTAATATTTTGCAATCCCTCTGATGCACATCTTTACAAATATAAAAATATAATGTAGGAATGATATATCAAGAGTAATTATATGAATGTGATGTTAAAAGAAACAAATATTTTCTTAATTTGTTTATCAAGATATTGAAATTCTTTACCAACACATAAGTTATGTCTAATAAACTGCAGATATATATTTTGTAACTGATGTTAAAAACAGAATTTAGTGGAAAACCAAATCCTGGTGGGTAGAGGTCATTTTTAATTACAGGTTGTAAACTTAAAACAGAACATCAAGTTAATATGGTCCTTTAAGTATTTCAAAGTATTCCAAAGTATTTAGATTAAGTTACTAAACTTGAGCAATGTAACGAAATACGTTACAGATTACTTTTTAAAGCATGTATTTTGTAATCTGTAGTGAAATACATTCTAAAAGTAACCTTCCCAACCCTGATCATCTACCTGTCTTCTCTGTCTCGTTCAAAAATCATTTCGATTTTGCATTAAAAAAAATGAAAATCTTATATTCGTTTTCAATAACCCTTTCTCAAAAAACTTTGTTTTAACATCCGTGACATTAAAAAGAGTGTAAAATTTCAAGCACTTAAATGGACATTTCAACAGTACATTTGTTATTTCCCTGTTCCTGTAATATTATCTAAGATGCTGGATATTGTAAATGACCGACATTCTGAGGTTTGTATTTGTTACACATTGAATCCTTTCTGCTCCCTGACACTAATTGCATAAACCTGCATTATGAAGATCTTTTCCTGTTTTTTTTAAAGGGAATTATAAATTGCATTGCCTCTATGCCCTTTACATAATTTATTAAATATATCCAGAATCGTCTCATCTATCTTAAACATAACAGGTTTATTCTTTTCCTGTTCCAAGTCCACTAATACGTCCAAAAGCAGCATCTAAAGTTCCTCGTCTAACTGGTTTTTGATCCTGTCATGACTTCGCCCGGCTGATGGTCATAAACACACTTCACATGGTGTGATGAACTCAACTGCATTACATCATATCCTGAATCAATAGAACTAATAATATGAGATTTGATTTCTTATGTGTTAATGTGTTGATGAATATTTATGTGATGTTCCTGCATGTTTCCCCTCAGATTGATGTCAAGATCTTCAGTGTTGCACAAATACATGACATGATCTGGTTCTGATTTCAAAGTCTAATTTCAGCATGAAGACAGGCCGAGTTCATGAAGGTTTTTGGTTCCAAAAAATAAAAATCCACACCAGAGCATGTTCCTGCTGTTATCATCCTTATAATGAGAATTTTACATTCTAATACAAAGAACAAAACAATAGAACATCTTCAGACTGAAAATTCACAAAATGAAAGAAAAATCGAATAAACAAAATCACAGAAGGGCAAAGTTTAGCACAACATCAGTTATGACCTGCTGCCTTAAAGAAGTTTACAGTAAAATCTCAAATTAGAAAGAGTCATAAATGAAAAGAATCAGGATTCCCCATAACACACGTTATATCTCTCTGTGTGAAAGATCATGAACGCTGACATAAACACAATCTAAACAGTAAACAAGTAAAAAAAACTATCTTTATACCTGTACAACAGTGTCATTAGAATGATGAAAAATGCATTAACAAGTATTCAAGTAAAATTAGTTGCAAAATATAATTGAAATATATAGAAATAAGGGCACTTTCCATTGTCACAAACGCTAACTACAAATTTTAATAAGCGCATGCGACAGCAGATGTTCATAAAGCCACCTTCTGTTTTCTTCTGTTGGACCAGGAAGATCCCAAAACAAACAAAGATCCAGGACTTTACTGAACTGGGGGGTATTCCAGAAAGCAGGTTATGTGACATACCTGGGTATGTTTAAGAGTAAGTAAGCGGATAACCTCAACTTTTGGTTCCAAAAACGGAAGTAACTTTTAGGTTATGTAAGGAGCCATAGCAACTTGCTCTCTGAACCTGCTCCGGAGCAGGTTATGTTCAAGGGTTAGTTAGCTTGAGAGGAATTCAGATGTGTGTTATATTATCAATATGGTTATATTAATGTATCTAAATTTGTTAAATAGTTACAGTTATATACACAATGTAATATTATACAATATATAAATGTATTTTATTGTCATCTCACACATGGATCTGCTTTTTATCCTTTATAACAGGACATTTTCTATGCTATAATTTCTATAATAAAATACTTATCATATATGTGATATCTTATTAAATAATTAGCATCAAAAAAACAATATTAAAATAAAAAATTATTGCGCAACCACCCAATAGGTGGTGATGTGCACCAAGTAGGTTATGTATCGCCATTAAACAAAAGAAGAAGAATGAAGTAGAATGGCGCGCTTTTAATTAGCGTCTGTTTCCATGGTGAATCATCGATTCGTCGCTCTGTTGAGAATGTCTTGTGTGTTAACCGGGAACATACTCTGGGTTGGCTGAACTTACTCCCGGACGCATTTTTGGAACCAGCATACCTCGAGTAACCAAGGTTTGGGTTAATCAACCGAGAGTTCAGGGTATATGTGACAGTAAGTTAACCCTGCTTTCTGGAATACACCCCAGGTCCTCATTCAGTGGAGATGGTCTCTCGTCTGTCAACATCTGGGCAGTCGTCCAATCACAGAGTGGCTTGAGATCCTGAACACAAGCTCTGCTGAGCTCAAGACATGAACACGTGCAGAAAGGAACAGCCTAGATTCTCCCGCTGTAGGAAGAGATCGCTTTCCATAAGGAATTGTAATGATGAGGGCACAGAGTTGTCTGTCTCTCCCTCAAAGAGGAACTCCTGTGTTTCCTGTTCATTTAATTCCAGATCATCATTAGGTAAATCCCATCAAAACAATTATTCAAATGTAAATGTTGCAGTTCAGCTATTAAACTGCATACTGTAGTTCAAACTGAAACCGTACTTCAGTTTTTCAAGAACTGTAGAATAAAAGTGTCTGATCACTCCATCACCGACTGCAGCATCTCCTGAAAACAACAAACACACAGTAATTAATGCTGACATCAATACTCTATATGAGCTAAACAATTTAATTACCATGAATGAAACTCAGCTGTGCTGTTAATTTCATCATCATTGGTTGTGTGCCCACTCTTGAGAGTTGATTCTGATCCGCTAATGAAACCAGTGTCCCTGATAACGATTCGATCACAGCTACATGCTTAGAAAGTGATATTTTACTGTGGCCACGAAAAATATCCTTTTTGAAACGTTAATAGACGATCAATACTGAGTGTTCGCTGGCCGAACAGATGAATTGATTGTAATATTAATTCAGCTACGTTAAGTTGATTTAATTAACTGATTCAAATATTTATAATTAAGTATAATGAGTTATGAATAATTATTAATATTTCCCCTTTTGAGCTAATAATTATTGTTACAACAGATTGATAAACTTTATAGAAAGCATAACAATGTTTTGACTGAGATGTTATATATAAATAGACAATTATGAAAATGTAATGTTTTTGGATAAATTCAAGCAGTCTCTTGTAATTTTATTCAATGAGGATAGATAAGAGCGGTGACAGCAGTGTTTGTACCTGTACTGCATGTCATGTCCTGTCCATTATTCAGCTGATGATGATAATGACACTGGAGACCATTTACGTTTCATCAATGTTTTGTTTAAACTGCATATAAATGTAGTTTTATTGTTTCAGATTTGTGAGGCCGATGATGCTCTAAGTTGCAGACAACCTTTACTGACCTTACCATGAATGAATGAATGAGGCATTAATATAGTGCTTTCATATGTACTACTGTACAGCTGTACAATCATGTCAGGGGTCTCTCCTCATCCACCAGTGTGCAGCATCACTTGGATAATGTGACGGCAGCCACAGAACAACGGCTCCAGTGCGCTCACCTCACACCAGCTGCAGGTGGAGAGCATTCCTACTTACATCCTCTACAATGGGGAGGCGATGCAAGGTGACCTTAAAACAGCCTTGTTACAGCCATTCTGTGTGAAATTATTGTCATTACTAAAATATTGTTATCCTGTGCCTTAATGTGATTAATTGTTTTAATAAAAAACAAACAGACAAAACCAGACTGTCCTCACAATAACATTTTAATGCACTGTGACCTATAGTCACTCATTTAAACATCTTCAGTGATTTAAACATTAAAGGGTTGATTGTAGCGTTTGAAACACACTAAAGAATACTCTGTAAAAAAACACATTGTGTTTAATCTATAATATGACAAGCAAATAAGCATTAATGATGTGAATAGCACTTCTAATCAAAAATGCAACACAGATTTCATCTTTATCTGCTTATGGATTTACACTGTTTGTGTACAGTGATGGAGATCAAGCAGCACAAGGTCAACAGCGCCCTCTACGGTCACAGAATACGATGGTCACAGAATTTAGTGTAATACCTGTGTTTCTGCCGCTTGCATTATTCGACACACAGTGATGGTGCCGGCGCTCACAATGTGGATGTCACATGATCCTCTGGGATAAACGTTGCTAGGTGACAGTGTCGTCGTCCACACTGTTCATTCACCAAGTGTCTGCGGCTGCTGTTAATGAGCCTCTGGAAACAAGCGCCAGCATGAATCCTGGCAGGGACTGTATGGTTAATGGAGGACACCGATGAGTCCTCCGTCCTTTACTCTGTGGTGTGTTTGCAGTAGTATAATGCTTGTGTAACTTGCTCATTTAGCCACTGTGCTGCTGATCTTATGAGGTCTTCCGCTGCATGAAGTGTTTTAGCTGAAGGTCAGCAGCTTTGCTTGTGTAACTGGACTCTGTTTTCCTCTTTGCGTTGTGTTGTTTAATAAAGCTCGTACTTCAGGAAATCGTGTCCCAATCAATTTATTTACTGGGGAAACACTGGGAAAACAGAAGTAACAGTGAGTTCATATAGGCCCATTCCAGCATATATGACGACTCGTGCTGGCACGCTGGCCTTACACACACAAACTGATAAGTGCAATCGAGTTAAACAAATTCAAAATATATAACCCATGGTTCAAAATGATATATTTTTACAAAATCAAAACATGTACCTGGGAAAACAGAAGTAACAGTGAGTTCATATAGGCCCATTCCAGCATATATGACGACTTGTGCTGGCGCTACAATAAAACACAATTTTCACTCTCCAACAGCCAATACTTTTCTCAATATTAAATATATATATATATACGTATATATGTTGTTGCTGCTAATATATCACACATTTCATTAACAATTGTAGAGCTTTCAATGACACGACTTACCGCTGGCCTTACACACACAAACTGATAAGTGCAATAGAGGGCGCACACAGTACAAAGAACCAGCCAGCCAATAGGAAGCCCTGTTATCCCTTATTCTGTCCAATGATCTTCCAGTGTGATTATTTAACTTCTTATTATTTATATTCGGCAAGTGGAGACACAATGTGTTATGTACAACTCTGTTACATTCTCCCCTTCTGAACTCCACTTGCAAATAAACAAAAACAAAATATAATGGTGTAATACAACATCCGTAACTATTAGGTAACACTCAGGTACAAAGAACATCAGAATTCATAACAGATCTATCTATATATAAAGAAACAAGCAAAACAAACAAAAAAAAAACCAAATGTGGAATGCAATGTAAATATTCATCCTTACAAAAAAAAATGCTGATGAATATTTCAGTTCATAGACTATTCTTACAAAGAATTAGAGAAAGGAGAGGTTAGCTACGCCCCTCTTAACTCATAGGTCAACATGCCTGTTACATGTTTAGTACACTCAATCAACATAACAGCATTCCTTGTAAACACATCTTGGTATACTGACCAAATACCTTCACAAATCCAATGTACAAAACAGAAAGAAAACAAACAAACAAAAAAAATGATAAGGAAGAGAGAGAAAAAAAAATAAATAAATAAAATTAGGTCCACAATTAGATCCACATAGGTGCATTAACTCGGTTTTCTACTTTTTGTACTTGCATTGTTTCAATAAACCTCACCACTGGTCTAATAATCCTTCCCGCTCTTGATCTAACTGTAGTCATCAAACCTCCTACATCATTTTGGTTAACAGATTGAACCGTCATCACCGTAGCTGCATCACTTTGACAATCAGCATCTGATGATAGCCTATCCAATGCAGTCAAATTTGAATTTGTGTCCAGATCGGCTTCATCATCAATTGAATATTCAAGTCTAACAGAGTCTTCTAACCCAGGCAGTTCAACTGAGTCAACATCCAACATCTCTGGCTCCATTTCGGAACCTCTTGAACATTCAAGCTCCGAGACCCACGCTACAGTTCTCTCATCAGCTACCGGCGAAGGTAAGTGTTCTAAAGTTTGGGTTTCTTCACCCCTAACACACTCTTCCACACTCAATGGTCCCTCTGCAACATCATGGGGAAAAGGCAGAAAGTTTACAGGCATGATCAAATTACGATGAACAATCTTCACTTGGCCCGTGGAAGAATTCTCTATTTTGAAAGTATTGGTTTCCGCATTTTTGTCAACTACAATGTACAGACTGTTCTCCCAGCGGTCGGACAATTTTCGTTTCCCCCGCTCTCCCTTATTTGTAAACAGAACCCTGTCTCCAACATCTACTGGAGCACCTTTAAGCTTTCTGTTATAAAGAGCAGCGTGTCTTTTCAGTTGTTTTCCAGCAGTCATCCTTGCAATTGTCACCGCTTGTTTGAGGTCTTTTAGTAAATCCCTGACATACACATCATAGTTGACAACATCATTGTCTCGCAAGACTGACCCAAACAGCACATCAACAGGAAGTCTTGGAGTCCTGCCAAACATTAGTTGAAAAGGCGCATATCCAGTAGTTTCGTGGATTGTACAATTGTATGCAAATGTCAGTGATTTGAGCATTCGGGGCCACCTTTGCTTTGCTGCAGGGAGCAGCGCACGAATCATGTTTCCGAGAGTCCTATTAAATCTTTCCACCCCCCCATTGCCCATTGGGTGATACGGAGTGGTGTGTAACTTTTCCACACCTGCAACAGACAACAACTCGGAAAATAATGCACTTTCAAAATTTGCCCCTTGATCGGAGAGAATTCGTTTGGGGAAACCATATATACAAAAAAAGTTGTTCCATAACTGTTTGGCAACAGCTTTGGCTGACTGATTTGGGCAATGAAAAGCTTGTGCCAACTTTGTAAAATGATCAGTGACAACAAGAACATCTACTGACTTATTTTTGCTGTCCTCTGCTGACCAAAAGTCAACACACACAAGCTCCAAGGGTTCAGATGTGACAATGTTTTCAAGAGGAGCTCTAGCCTCTGGCTCAGGAGATTTACCATAGACACACCTCTTGCAACATTTGACATAATCTCTCACATCCTTCTCAAGTTTATGCCAAAAAAAAACGTTGTCTCACCAGATACAATGTCCTTTGCTGGCCCTGATGACCAGCATCATCATGAACCCCCCTCAACACGGTCCCCACCAACAGTTTTGGGACGACATACTGGAATGTCTTTTTCTTTGACACTACATCCTTCGAAACTCTGTAAAGTATCCCTGCTCTCAACACAAACTTATTCCAGGATCTGAGCAGCCTTACAACTTCGACTGGCTCCCGTTTACACTCACTACTAGACGGTTTCTTACCCCTCTCCACATAAGAAATCACTCTAGCCAAGATGCTGTCACTCTGCTGCTTTTCTGCCAACTCTTTGTGGGACAGGCCCTTCAGTTTTGGTTGATCTGTGGGTACAATATTGTTAATCAACTGTGGTAACAAAAGGTCAAAATGTGGGGTAACCACATTAGACCTCTTCGCCTCCATGACTGCAGACACTTCCATCACAGACCAAGAACCAGATGGCCCACTTACAGGTGTTTGGGAATTTACTGCCAGCATACCGTGAGTAGGCTCAACAACAGACTCAGTGTCAGGCTCAAAAGGGTGTGCAAACCATCTGAAAACTTCCTGCACTTGTTCCCCCTGGACTGCCGATGCCTCCTTCAACAGTGAAGTATAAGGTACCCTAGTAAGGCGATGCAAGGCACTAAGCTTCACAAAAGGCTCTCTGCTAAGAGCATCTGCAACAACATTCCTTGAACCAGCTATGTACCGAATATCAAACTGATATGGAGCCAACTTGGCAACCCACCTATGCTCGCAAGCATCCAGTTTCGGCTTTGTCAAAATATATGTCAGTGGGTTGTTATCAGTCCATACTGTGAAGGGCCGACCCCTCAACCAGTGACAAAATTTGTCACATACAGCCCACTTCAAAGCAAAAAATTCAAGCCGATGTGCTGGATATTTCGACTGGGCGAACGAAAGTGACTTACTGGCAAAATAAACTGGCCTTGCAGTATCCCCATTCTCTGGCACTTGTGAAAGTACAGCACCCAGGCCACTACTGGAGGCATCCACTGAAACTAAAAATGGCCTGTTAAAATCCGGATGCGCCAACAAAATACAATCAATTAGGGCTTGCTTAAGATGACTAAATGCCTGCCTGCAATCATCTGTCCAATCCCCTGCAGAGAGCGAACTTTTCGTTATGGCCTTCTTACCTTTTTTCCATTTCTGACCCTTAGGACCAGCAATCAACTGGAAAAGTGGCCTTGCAATTACTGAACACTTTTCTATAAATTGCTGGTAATATACAACCATCCCAAGAAAAGAACGTGTCTTCTGTTGAGATGGTGCGCCAGTTTTGTCATCCATAAGGTCTGACTCAGCCATTTCAATAATTACCTTGATTTTATCAGGATCTGAGGACACACCCGCCTCGCTGACCACATGACCAAGGAACTTCACAGACCTTTGCATAAAATGACATTTCTGTGGAGCTAATTTCAAATTATGAGATTTCAGGCGCTCAAAGACCAACTCCAATCTCTTTAAACCCAACTCTTCATTCGGAGCAAAGACAAGCACATCATCTAAATAGCAGAGAAGACTCAGGAAATTTTGATCCCCAAAAATTCCGAGCATCATTCTCATAAAAGTCGCCGGACTGTTACAAAGCCCCTGAGGAAGGCGGTTATATTCATATAACCCAAAAGGGGATGTGAAAGCAGTGAATTTGCGGTCTTCCTCATGTACTTCAACATTGTAGTAACCGGATGTCAAATCCATAGTGGAAAAAAAAACATTGCCACCCAGCGCAGCTAAAGCATCAGCTTGATGTGTCAGCGGATGAGCATCCTTTACAGTTCGTGCATTGAGCCACCTAAAATCAGTGCAAAGTCTTAAATCTCCATTTTTCTTCCAAACAATAACAAGAGGGGAAGCATACTCACAACTGGATCTCCTAATAATTTCCCTCTCCTCCATTTCATCCAAAGCTTGCCTGAGCTTATCGTACTGATTAGGTGGAAGCCGTCTGTATGGGAGCCTAAAAGGATGCTCATCACTTAGCCTTATTCGATGTACATAGCCCTCCGCCTTGCCACAATCAAGTCTGTGTCTAGAAAAGATACATTCGTACTTTAATTAGATCAACAAGTCTTTCTTTCCATTCAGAAGATAATTGACAGGAGCACAAATCGATATCTGCAAGCCCCAGTTTCCTTAACCTGTCACGGAACTCGCAGTCTTTCTTGGGCACACTGATATCAGACAAACTGCCAGCACTCGAATTGTCAGGAAACTCTACATTGTTGGCATGTTGTTTGATTGAGCATGACAACCCTACATCTGTAACACACGCATCAGGGTCAAAATCCTCCAGTGCCAAACATGGATAAATGTCAGCCAACTTGGCATTACGTCTGAGAGTAACAGACACTGGCGAGGGGTTGATTACTTTAACAGGCACCCATCCATCGGCCCACAACCTTGCCACTGTATGACCAATTAGGACATTTCTGGGTCTTGAGCGGGCCCTGCATGGCTCTGCAATGATGGCACTGCCAGCTGACAAATTGTTTAAATTAGAAAGTTTTGCCCAGACTAAATGCTCCTGTAGAGGTTCAAGTGTTACTGAATTCTTCAGTTTAACTGTTCCAACCTTTTCTGGGACAACCGTTCCGTTCCATCTCTCAACATTAGCCAGTAACTGAATAAGTCTGCCATCTTCAGAATTTATATTCACATGGGATGTCATTTTTTCCATCAATTTTCCTTGCTTTTTCAACTCTTTGATCAGGTGTTTTATCACGTTACTGCCCACAATGAGTTCATCAACTTGGCCGTCCACGATTAAGGTTGGAACCTGAACAGTACACCCATAAACAGTCATGTTTATGTCACACATACTGACTGGTTTTGTTTTGACCCCCCACAGCCGACCAATACTATGTCAGATGGAGTCACAAGACCATTCAAGGTTACCCCAGCATCCTGTAATTTAGACACAACCACAGGACTCAAAGTGCAAGCCATGGAACCACAATCAATCATACCTTTAACAGTCAATGTGTTCTCTAACAAGACATCAGTATAAAACAATCCCTCATGCATTGACAGTTTTTGTGTATTTTGAACTATCACAGTCACGTTTTGGTCAATTTCCTCACGCACAGTAGAGTATAATGATTCTAGATCGACTTCAAATACTTGGGGAGCTTCACAAGGCCCAGCATCCCCCCCCCACCACATGCGGGCCTTTTAGTTTCCCTGCTGACCAGGGGGGCATGCTGCCGGCGAGGCTCCAGCACGTCCATCAGCAGCAGCATTTGGGCACTCAAAACGTGTGTGATTTGGGGCATAGCATACAAAACAGAGCCCATTTGCCCGACAGTGATATAAGGTGGAATGATTAAAGTCCCCACAAACCTTGCAAGCCCCCCGTCCATCCCCTCTATTTTTGGGTCTTGGTCGAAAAGGTTTTTCTGTAGGTTTTGTTGGACCACTTGGAACCCTTTCCAACACATGTTCCAATCGTGTAATCAAGCGCTCCAAAGATTCAACAGAGCTGCGAGCAAAGGACTGCTGAACTTGAGGAGCGTTACTTTTGGCTGCTGCAGCTACATACTCGCTAACCTCATCATGAACCGAAGGTAAGGTTTGCATAACAGTTTCTTGTTTTTGAGCTAAGCATGACAACTTATTTCGGGCATGTTTGGTTTCTCTTTGAAATTCATCCAGCCTTTCTTGCACTTCAGCAGCTGTCCAATGCTGCTGAGGTTTACATCTGAAAATCAGCTGCAAATGGGGGTCTGGGCAATGTCTAAAGGCCAATTCACACCGCCCCGACAACAGCCAACAAACACCAACAAACGCCGACGAACAAGTTGGCCGTTGGATTTAGAATTCTATGAGAAAAAACTGTCATGTTCACACCGCCCCGACAAACACCAACAAACGAGTGATGTCTGACTGGGAAAATTCCACAACTACATACGTGTAACCATGTGACAATATTGTCAGGCAAGTTTATTACATTAATAATTAATCATATATATTTTCATTGTATTAAAGTATTGAGGCAAAACAAAAATACTAACCTGAAATCCGAAGCGCTGTAGCCATCGATCTGATTGTAACCTATTGCGCTGCGGTTGGTATACACCGTTTTTTTAACTTTTTTTAGCGCGACCGTTTTTATTAACGAGACCCATAAGCATACAACCATGTAGCTAAACAAGCCAAAACGAATTATTAAAAAAACGAAACTGAAGGTAAACCTGCTCTCATGGTGGTTATAACGTTACCTCTCTCTTTCGGTGAAGTGGAGCAGCTGCTCTAGCTGAATGGCACGGATTGCACTATGGACTATTATTGTACCTTTTGTATATTTTTATTTTTAACTGTATTTTATTTTTTATAACGAACAAGCTGCGATGTCACGTTTCCAGTACTTTCTTGTGTGCGCGTGAGGCGCGGGCACGATTAAACAGCTGTCTTTGCAGGGGACTTGCCTCATCGTCATGGCAACGGTTCGTGAACAGGTCAGATTACGTCAGAGTTGGTTGCCGTTTGTTGGAAGACTGTTCACACCGCGCAGACATTCCACGACCCGACAAACGCCGATTAAACATGTTCAGTCGGGTGAAAACCGACTCCGACCAACGCCAACAGACGCCAACAGGGGTATCACACCGAACCAACAAACTCCAACAGACGAGTTTGTTGGCGTTTGTTGGCTGTTGTCGGGGCGGTGTGAATTGGCCTTAACAAACATGACTGTCACCTCCTGAGATGGATTATCAAGTTTCTTCCCTTGTCTTTTCAAACAGTCCTCTGCTACATCCATTGCCCTGTTTAACCTTATCCAATAGTCAAATGAGCTCTCCCCTTTTAGGGGCAAGGTAGCATAAAAATCAGCCAATGGCATAGCAGAGTACACGGTGTCACCGAAATGTTGTTTCAGGATGTCAAAAATAGGTCCAGGACCATCACTCAAGTCAGTATTTGCATAATTACGTAGGGCTATTTTAACAACATCACGTGCCCGCCCCATTAATCGGCTCAGAACTTCTTCAGCCTGACATTCTTGGTTATACTCATGTTTACGCAAGTATACTGACATCAATTCCACCCATTCATATATTGTGCATTTATCAGAACCATCCCCACGGTAGTATGCTGGCTCTTTAACATCAGATTGTAATACCAGCTTCAAATTTTGCATTTCAGAGGGCACACTGCTTCCAGCATGTCCCGCTCTCGATTCCAGACAAGATACGATGTTCTCACTGATGGACTGACCTATTTGTTTCACAACAGTGGCCAGCATATCCATAGAAATACTGCCCTCTGTCGTTGCAGTCCTTAAGTCATTCACTTCCGTCACATTAACCACAGGCTGATCAGTTGGATGTGTTTCCCCACAATTTTGATAGTTTACCCGTGGCGTGGAACTTAGTGGGTAGAAAGAAAACCCCCTACCCACAGAAAATGTTACATCAGTTTGACACACGCCTCTCCCTCTACCCAGACCTGGCATGTTAAATTTCTCCATCTCTTCACACTCTACTGAACCCAAAATTAAACGACCAACCCACTTCGATAAACTAATGTATCCAAAACAGTAAATATTTCAGAAAATATGCATATAAATCAAATTCCGAATATCAAGTTCCCAGTCCATTAACTATACTCATTTACATGTTCATAAATGCGTGTGCAGTAATGCACGCAACCACCTTCACTTCCAAGCTCCGCCCCGTGTTGATGCTCTGAACTCTGCTCTGCATCTATGGCTCAAGTTTTGCCTCGCGCTAGTCCTTCAACGTCCGCCTCGCGTTGATCCACCGATGTCTGTCGTGCACCGCCGCTCGGATGTCCGCCTCGCGTTGATCCACCGATGTCCGTCGTGCACCGCCATTCGGATGTCCGCCTCACGCCAACGCAGAGTTCCTCCTCGCGTCACACGTCTGACACGGATGCTCAGAAGACCGATCACGGCACCAATGTAACTGGTCTCTTTTTCCTCTTTGCGTTGTGTTGTTTAATAAAGCTCGTACTTCAGGAAATCGTGTCCCAATCAATTTATTTACTGGGGAAACACTGGGAAAACAGAAGTAACAGTGAGTTCATATAGGCCCATTCCAGCATATATGACGACTCGTGCTGGCGCGCTGGCCTTACACACACAAACTGATAAGTGCAATCGAGTTAAACAAATTCAAAATATATAACCCATGGTTCAAAATGATATATTTTTACAAAATCAAAACATGTACCTGGGAAAACAGAAGTAACAGTGAGTTCATATAGGCCCATTCCAGCATATATGACGACTCGTGCTGGCGCTACAATAAAACCCAATTTTCACTCTCCAACAGCCAATACTTTTCTCAATATTAAATATATATACACTCACCTAAAGGATTATTAGGAACACCTGTTCAATTTCTCATTAATGCAATTATCTAATCAACCAATCACATGGCAGTTGCTTCAATGCATTTAGGGGTGTGGTCCTGGTCAAGACAATCTCCTGAACTCCAAACTGAATGTCAGAATGGGAAAGAAAGGTGATTTAAGCAATTTTGAGCGTGGCATGGTTGTTGGTGCCAGACGGGCCGGTCTGAGTATTTCACAATCTGCTCAGTTACTGGGATTTTCACGCACAACCATTTCTAGGGTTTACAAAGAATGGTGTGAAAAGGGAAAAACATCCAGTATGCGGCAGTCCTGTGGGCGAAAATGCCTTGTTGATGCTAGAGGTCAGAGGAGAATGGGCCGACTGATTCAAGCTGATAGAAGAGCAACTTTGACTGAAATAACCACTCGTTACAACCGAGGTATGCAGCAAAGCATTTGTGAAGCCACAACACGCACAACCTTGAGGCGGATGGGCTACAACAGCAGAAGACCCCACCGGGTACCACTCATCTCCACTACAAATAGGAAAAAGAGGCTACAATTTGCACGAGCTCACCAAAATTGGACAGTTGAAGACTGGAAAAATGTTGCCTGGTCTGATGAGTCTCGATTTCTGTTGAGACATTCAGATGGTAGAGTCAGAATTTGGCGTAAACAGAATGAGAACATGGATCCATCATGCCTTGTTACCACTGTGCAGGCTGGTGGTGGTGGTGTAATGGTGTGGGGGATGTTTTCTTGGCACACTTTAGGCCCCTTAGTGCCAATTGGGCATCGTTTAAATGCCACGGCCTACCTGAGCATTGTTTCTGACCATGTCCATCCCTTTATGACCACCATGTACCCATCCTCTGATGGCTACTTCCAGCAGGATAATGCACCATGTCACAAAGCTCGAATCATTTCAAATTGGTTTCTTGAACATGACAATGAGTTCACTGTACTAAAATGGCCCCCACAGTCACCAGATCTCAACCCAATAGAGCATCTTTGGGATGTGGTGGAATGGGAGCTTCGTGCCCTGGATGTGCATCCCACAAATCTCCATCAACTGCAAGATGCTATCCTATCAATATGGGCCAACATTTCTAAAGAATGCTTTCAGCACCTTGTTGAATCAATACCACGTAGAATTAAGGCAGTTCTGAAGGCGAAAGGGGGTCAAACACAGTATTAGTATGGTGTTCCTAATAATCCTTTAGGTGAGTGTACATTTGCTGTGTTTGAATTCGGCCCCTATACCCTTATTCACTATTCCCTACATTACTCCACTAATAAAGTCTCATCTCATCATCATGATTCTGATGTTTTTTTCTAAGCAAATTGGCCGATTCCAATTCCATTGCTTTTATTTTTTCTTTAAGCAGATTTATTTGCTGTTTATTTGCTCTATAACAGGCCAAAATAAATACCTGTAGTCATTTGAAATTAGAGTCAACCTCTGCATTTTAATCATGATCCAAACAAAGATGCTGCACACATGTAGCATGAGCAGTTGTTTTTGATTTAAATTAGATTGTATAATTTCAAGATTTAAACTTTAGATGTGTGGAATTATGCTGCATAAAACAAAATCAGCAGACGGACTGAATGAAAATGCAGATTCACTCTCTGACAGTAGGTGGCGCTAATGGAGCAGAAGTGGTTTCTTTGAGTACAGCTGAACACAAAGCAGTTATAAACACTAATTTATAGGAAAAGATCGAAATTTCTGATGTCGTCGATGTTAACTTCCTGTTTACAGATTTCCTAATATTTTCACACAAAGTTTGTGCGCAAGTCCAGAACAGAGATTGGCAAAAATTAAAATAAAAACCATCCAGTTCAGACCGGTGCATCACTAATCATGATTTAAATGAGCTCAGAAATTACATATCATAGAGCAAAGATGTTGAGATGATCCTCACAGAGTCATGTGACATGATACACGTCTGAACACACTTGAGACGAGGAGACGCAAGCCAGAGATTCCCTGCTAACACAAATATACCAAAATAAATGATCAGTGATCTATGCTCGTCAGCGGCGACTTTTTAAATTAAGATTGGTTCAGGAGAGCGGCCAAATTTAGTCACTACTGATCGAGTCATAGGATATGATTATCGACTGATACCGATCTGTGGATGATCTCTAGTAAACATATTGTATTGGTGCAGAACAATAATAATATGACTATTGTAATGTTCACCGGTGCCAGGATCAGTTCATTTGGAGCCCTGATGCTTGACCTCTTGCTTTCTGCCATGAAACTGTGAGTCACTTTTGTTTCTTATTTGTCTGAATTGATTCTAGACATGATGGAAGTGAAAGTGGAGTGTGAAGAACTGAATGTAGTGGAGGAGGATCATCAGTATCAGAGACCTCAGAAGGTCATAACAGGAGAAAAGCAGTCACAGACTGAAAGCGATTTCTCCCAGAAAAGAACAGGAGCCAAAAAAACCACCATTCATCTGCCCTCAGTGTGGGAAGTGTTTCACACTAAAAGTGAACCTTAAAAGCTATGGAATTACATTTCTGCCACAATTCCGCGCGCGCAAGAACATATTTTGAGCGCGCAAAAGGGCATTTCGCACGCGCGTGAACTGAGTTTTGCGGAGAAATTTCATCTCGCAAATAAAAAAAGTATTTTGAGCGAACGAAAATCAATTTTGCATTTAAAATAAGTTCATTTGGATGTGCGCAGATGTTCTCTTTCGCGTGTGCAACGTTGCACTTGCTTGCTCTCCTGATACCCACACTGGGTGCTCTCAATCTCAGATGGCTCGCGTGCTCAACACAACAGAGCGTTACAATGTGATCCAATTCCAGCCAATCAGAGATGAGGCTGCTAAATTCTGATTTGCTGGCTTGACAACCAATCACAAGACTCCCTGCTTTACCGACAGAGGAAAAGGAAAAATACATGGTGGAAGAGGCGTTTGTTCAATAGCTTGAACACTATCAAAGTCCCTTTAGGACTATATAAAGTCTATATGCAACGAAGCGTTCTTTAGAACTTCCGCAATAATATATGATAGCTCGAAAACTTCCAGTGAGATGTCATTTGCTCATTTTGCTGGTGTGTTGAGCATCAGTAGTTTAATACTTAGTTTATAATTAGAATATTGTCACTTAAATAGTCAGGCACAGCATTAATTTAGTTATTCAAACATAAGAAATGATAAAAAAAAAGAAAAGAAAAAAATAATAAAGACATACCTCAGTGTTCCTCCTCGGCTAAATTAAATTCGACCATCAGTTTTCACACTTTCGTGTGAAAAAAGCGTCAAAAAATTAAATATTTATTGTGCACTTAGATTAGTTAGAATAATTGAATAAAATGTGTGTTTTTACAAGTGTGCTAAAATCATTGATCTTGTGCTGCACTGACTGACAGCTGCTGTAGCCTAATTCATTCACAAGAAAAGCTTAGTTTTTCATAAAATGTTGTGAGTACTTAATACTTCATATTGACAAAATGTATTTTTAAACCTAGTTATTTTATAATGTTTAATATTTAGTAAAAAACGAAACAAAGTGAAATATATGCGCCACCAAATGCTACTTTGCCGCCACCTGCTGTTTAAAGTGGTAATTATTGTGTTTTTTTATTTTTAAATTATTTTTTATTTGAGTTTTCTATCAAATGTTGAGTTTTCTACATTTTGAAACGTTTGGTTTTACAATGGGGACAATCTCAGAAGGATGAACAAGTAATGTTTGTGGTCATCACATTAAAAATAAGAAGTGCTGGAAAAAAATGTGTGTGTGCCTGTGTAATTACAGACGTCATTTTTAAACGGTCCAAATAGCTTTGTCTTTATTGCAATCAATAAAACAATAACAATTAGGTAAATGTGATAACTGCATTAAAATATGAATACAACATTAAAAAGTCAACCATTGATGGTTTTGTGTCGATGTACAGCTAGTACAGAATGAACAGCTAACAGTTCACCGGAAATGCCAGAGCAGGCTTAATGAGTAACCGTGCATATAGTCAATTAGCTGGTAAGTAAGTTCTAACTTACTCTAACCTATATACGGCAAGCCCCGAGGGGAAAAATACATTGCACACACAAATACACAACGAGCGCCAGAACATACAGAATTAATACATCATGACAGAATCAAATAAAGTCTGTTACATACGTCCCCCCCTCACAAAAATAAACGTCCCCGTTTATGTATCAGAATAACAACATTCACAGTCATAAACAATAAACAGCTGTGTACAATGAAACACAAAACAGAGTACAAAGCACTTTTTTACCCCTTTTTTTTTGTAGTGATAATGTCTAACAAGCACAAATTTTCCCAGCAATAACATGCTCAGCAATAGAACAAATTCTCATTCACAGAGAAATGCAGGCCCCTCAATACAAAACAAAATCATTCAAATGACCAGGAGGTCTACGAACCCTCCCAGTTCTACTCATGTCTGGTACAGACCCCTTAACAGAACACAGTGGGTCAGACAACACACTCAAATCCTCCTGGGGAGGAACACACACCTCTCCATCAGAAACTCCTGACTCCAGGGAAAGAGACTCAGGCTGTGAGTCCCGAGCATTAGACAGTGTCTGGTTCTGTGACAGAGGAGACGCAGGCAATGTGTAAGGCCGCAACCTATTATAGTGTACTACCTGCGCCCTCTCACTTGAGTCAAAAGGATTTTCAATCCTGTAAGTCAGTCCCTGTTCCCCACATGAGTCCATGACCTGTGTAATTTTATAAGGTCCCTTCCAGTGGGGTGCCAGCTTCATGCGGCTCTCCACTGGGTTGTGGAGCCACACCATGGCACCTACATCATAAGGCTGGTGACGTAGGCCGATATCATGGTACAGTTTTTGACGGTGCATCCGTGCACTGCTGAAGGCAGAATTCAGTTTAGTCAGCAACGAGGAAACAAACTCAGCATGAGATGCTGACATCTGAGAGTCAAGAGCACGAGTGGGTAACAGTACATCAGCAGGGACTCGTGCTTCCCGACCGTGAGTCAAGAAGTAAGGTGTGAAATGAGTGGTGGAGTGAGTCGTTGTGTTGTAAGCAAAAGCCACATGCTTCACATAATCATCCCATTCCCCTCCATAGGTCAAAAGAGTCTTAGCTAGTTGATCAATCAAAGTCCGATTAAAGCGCTCAACCATACCATCCGACTTTGGATGGTAGGAGGTGGTGCGTGTCTTTTTAATGTTCAGCAGATGACAGAGAGTCTGAACCACCTCTGCCTCAAACTGACGACCCTGGTCCGAATGCAATGTCTCTGGAACGGCGTGAATCAGAACATAGTCCTCAAACAGACAACGAGCCACTGTCTGTGCTGACTGATTATGCAAAGCATACAAATTGACAAATTTTGTGAAATAGTCCTCAACAACTAGCACATACCGGTTTCCTTTTGAAGTCACAGGCAGCTCTAATATGTCCATAGCCACTCTTTCAAATGGCCGTACTGACTGGGACCCACCCATAGGTGCAAAGTGGATCCGAATCGGACCGCGTCATGTTTGACATGCGTTGCACTGCTCACACCATGCTTTGATGTCCCTGTGCATGGAAGACCAGTAACAAAATTGTCTCGGCCGTTCCCACACACGTTCAGAAGAGAAATGGGCAAAAGCTGGGGCCCCATGCAGCTGCAAAAGAATGTCTGATATTAAAGCAGATGGAACCACTATTTGGATTACAGGGCTACTTGTGAGGGGACAGAAAACTGTGCGGCATAACAGTCCATCCCTGATAGAGAGACGGTTAAATTCAGTCCAAAGCTTTCGTAAACATTGAGAAGCCCCTTGTAATTTTCTCCTGGATGGTCTTTGGGATTGCGTCACCCAACTCAACACAGTCTCAATATCGGGGTCAGCCTGCTGCATTGCCCTAATATCTGATAAGCTGTGAGACAAAGCATTCATGGAAGACATACTGTCTGAATCGCCAAGTTAGTTCACAACAGTGGCATCTCCTGCAGAATCAGTGACTTGAGATGGACATTGAATGTAGTCTTTTTGATTAGAACTCACCACATTCACTTCCAGTACCTCCTCAACACTGGCCTCTGCCTCGCTAGGGCCAGGTGTATCAGGGCGGCGAGAAAGCGCATCAGCATTCTTGTGCTGTTTTCCATCTTTGTGCACAATGACCCAATTCAATGGATCAAGCTCCAGAATCCTTCTCCCTCTTCTTCCTGTTGGATCATCATCAATGGACAAATGCCGAAGTGCTAAGAGTGGTCGGTGGTCTGTGATAATGGTAAATGAGGCAAGTCCGATGTAATGCTTGAATTCCCTCATTGCCCACACAATAGCCCACAATTCACGATCAAAGGTGGACCAACGCTTCTGAGTGGAATTCAATGCCCGGCTGGCGTACGCGACCACACGCTCGAGTCCATTTCTGTCCTGGGCAAGAACTGCACCAACGGCCAAGTTGGACGCATCAGTGTAGATTTTAAAAGGGACACTGAAGTCAGGCAATATTACCACAGGATCGGACGACAACACACTCTTCAAAAGGTTAAATGATTTGTCGCACTCAGCAGTCCACAGAAAGGGCACATTTTTCCCAATAAGTTGATTTAGTGGAGCAGCGAGTTTAGAAAAATCTTTGACGAAACGTCTGTAATAGGAACATAGTCCCACAAAGGCTCTCACCTCAGAAGGAGAATGGGGAATTGGCCAGTTTAAGACTTTCTCCGTGTTCTTTGGATCAGGCTGAAGACCTTTCTGAGAAATGACATGGCCCAGAAAGACCACGTGATCTCTGGCAAAGTGACATTTGCTTGGATTCAGTCTCAAACCAGCAGATTGGATTCTCAAAAACACCTCTTTCAGACTTTACAGGTGCTCTTCAAATGTTTTGCTATAAATCAAAATGTCATCGAGATATACCATGCAGATGTGCCACGGGAGCCCCCTGAGGACCAGCTCCATCAAACGTTGAAATGTGGCGGGGGCGTTGGATAGGCCCATCGGCATGGACCGCCACTGATAGAGGCCTTGTCCTGTCGTAAAGGCTGTCTTTTCTCGGTCCTCCTCAGCAACTTCCACCTGCCAGTAACCATTAGAGAAATCTAGTGTGCTGAACCACACTGCACCTGCTAACGCGTCCAGCGTGTCATCCACACGGGGTAGAGGATGAGAGTCTTTAAAGGCGACACTGTCTACACAAAAACGCCATGTGCCACACTTCTTTTTCACCAAAACAACTGGCGACGCCCAGGGACTACAGCTCTCCTCAATGACGCCATCCGCTAACAGGCCAGCCACCTGTTTCTCTATCTCAGCACGTTTTCCAGGGGATGCACGATATGCACGCTGTTTAATGGGAGTCTGCTCACCAGTTTTAATGTGATGTTTCACTAGTGTACATCTACCAGAATTCCGTTTGGAGGAGCTGAAGATGTCATTGAATTCCGACAGCAATGCTGAAAGCGCAGCCCTCTCCGACTCAGAAATAGGTGACTCATCCAGCGACACTGGAGGCGCCACACCGGAAGAATCAGCCACATTGGGTTCCAGATAGCCAACAAAGTCACTCGCCACATGGGCTGCATTGGGTGAACACACTTTAACTGCCACAACTGACTCACTGAGGGGTGGTAAGTTCATAGCGGTGGCCAGCGACACGTTGCAGCACATTGGAATGAAATCTTTCGCATAGACCTCCAAACTTTCGCGCGGGGCAGGAGGGCGGGCTGATAAACTGGCTTGGAAGCGATCCATAAACTGCCTTTGCCCGAAAGCCTCTTTTAGTCTTTCCTTCACAGTCTTATAGTCACCCTGAACAGCAGCAGGAAGACTGTCCCACAGAAGAAACGCCGCGCCGGCCAAACGTGTCGGCAGAATCCTCACCAGCTCATAATTAACTGACGCAGCGCTGTCTCCCTCTGTGATCGCTCTGACGGCGACCTCGAACTGCCGTGTCCAGCACAGAAAGCTCTGCTTCTCACCGGAGAACGGCGGCGGTAGCTCGATGTTCACGTGTCTGTTGATATTTTCGCGGTCGCGTCTCGAATAAAAATCATTCTCGTCTTTAAACCACATGATGGCCGCGTCAATGTTGAACCCGCGCGTGCTAACTTTTAACTGCAAACTAACTAGTTAAACACACGCCGTAACACTGAGCCACGTAAAGCAAATAAAACAAAACCGCTGCCACCAATGTGACCGAGCGTTCATACAGGGTTCACCTAAAATACTTAGAAATAAGAAAACAATAAACGACAGTCGTCCAAACTTTCTTTCACTTTATTCTCTGCCACACATGCATCCATTCAGCTGAAAAACCCGCGGCACTCCAGTACCCACAGTGCACATGCACAAACCTATATACGGCAAGCCCCGAGGGGAAAAATACATTGCACACACAAATACACAACGAGCGCCAGAACATACAGAATTAATACATCATGACAGAATCAAATAAAGTCTGTTACAGTATTTTAAAATAAAACATATCAAATAAATGCAGAAATGCAATGTAATAATGGTAACGTAATTATCAAAATACTTCACACTATTTAGGATGGATAGTATGCACATTGGGATGCAGGCTTGTTCTCCCTCACTGCAAAAAAAAAATAAAATCTAAATATGTGGGTAACAATGATATATATGCAAATATAACAGTATAAATATGTTATATTAACTTGCTGTTATATTTTGCATATGTCATTGTTACCTACATTTTTATTTTATTTATTTATTTATTTTTGCAGTGAGGGAGAACAAGCCTGCATCCCAATGTGCATACTATCCATCCTAAATAGTGTGAAGTATTACTTTACCATTATTACATTGCATTTCTGCATTTATTTGAAATGTTTTATTTTTAAATATCCAGAGACAAGTTTTGTACCTTGCTTACACACTTAACTAATTAAAAGGGCAAAAGTCTGTCCATCTAATTACATAAACTGCAGTTCAGTAAGAAGTTACTTACCAGTTAACTGAGGTGTAAGAAACACTGGGACAGTTCACGCGCGTGCGAAATGCCCTTTTGCGCGCTCAAAATATGTTCTTGCGCGCGCAGAATTGTGGCAGAAATGTAATTCCATAAAAAGCCACATCAAAATTCACACCGGAGAGCGTGATTTCACCTGTCTGCAGTGCGGCAGCAGCTTCTTCATAAACGCAGATCTGAAGAGACACCTGCAAACACACACCGGAGAGAAGCCGTTCACCTGCCCTAACTGCGGGAAGAGCTTCACACGCAAAGAGAGCCTGGAGAATCACATCCGGATCCACATCGGAGAGAAGCCTTTCACCTGCCTGCTGTGCGCCAATAGCTTCATACGCAAAGGACACTTTAAGAACCACATGCGCATTCACTCCGGAGAGCGTCCGTTCACGTGTCACGAGTGTGGGAAGAGCTTCACGCAGGCCACCATCCTCAAAAACCACCAGCACTCGCACTCGGGAGAGAGACCGTTCAGCTGCGGCCAATGCTGTAAAAGCTTCATCTCAGAGAAGCACCTGAAGATCCACCAGAAAATTCACCAGAAGCTTTTCTTGTGCTCTTTCTGTGGAAAGATGTTCTCGCAGCTGGGCTACCTGAAAGAGCACCAGAAAATACACAGCGGCGAGAAAGCTCACATGTGCTCGGTGTGCGGGAACAGCTTCTCTAGAGCCAAATATCTGAAAGAGCATCAGAAGGTCCATACGGGAGAGAAACCCTACAAGTGCTCACATTGTGACAAGAGCTTCAGTCAGTCAGGGAACCTGAAAATACACGAGAGAGTTCACACCGGAGAGAAGCCGCACCGCTGCCCGCCATGTGGAAGGAGTTTCGTCACATCCAGCGCTCTGCTGTCTCATCGAAGGAAATGTCGCCAAAAGTTGACATAGAGAGCAAGAGTCAATAGTGTGAAATTCAGATTCTTCTACATCTTTGTGCACAGCTACATTAAACATGTTAACTGTGTGTAGTGGCATTCATTTACATCCACATATTTATATGCGAACTTTGGAATATTGCAATAAAAAGTGTTGTATGGAAATGCCAAGATGTGCATAAATTTAAAAAATGTGCATAAAAAACATATGAACTCAACTGAGGCAGACAACTGTTTTATCCGATAAGAAGACTATGATGGAAGCTATGATGGAAACGCATTTACCGAATAAATCCCTCGATGCGTAACAGAAGCTCACATACCTTTGCCTCAACAGAGGCTGTGATTGGATAACTGGACTAACCAGCAGACCAATCGCATCTCAGCATCTCAAATGTTGGTTTGGTGGTTCTGAAATGCCTGAGCCAAATTCTGTCAACAGAATGATTTGGTTTAATTCCCTCCAGAAGTGTCTCACAAGAGCATCTGAATGCAAGAGAACATGACAGTGTTTATTGTGTTTCATCTGCTGCTCTGAGAGGAACTCATTTATGATGCAGGAAAAAAGAGCCAATTGCAGCAACTTACATTTTTATTACTGATATTTTGCACCAACTTCCCAGGAAGTGACAATTCTGTTCTCTTGAACACATGGAAATTCAGCTTTTTTTTGGTAAATGTTCTATGCCATATGAGTTAAATAGCTAATGTTAGAGTAATGAAAAAAAAAAAAATAGAGTAATGCAAGATGGCGCCGCGGATGGCAGCTTCAGTGCATAGCTCTTCAGTGTTTGTTCTGTTTTTGTTCGTTTTTCCTGTTTTTTGTTTTTCAAACACCATCAGTTTTACCAGGGATGAACTGCTGAACATTCGGCAGTACACACCACAAAATCTCTTACCTGATTTCGATTATTCAGACGTTTTGTTGAACGTTGTAGTCGGTGGAGCGGCAGCGCTGTAAAGACGCTTCAAGACGCGCAGACGGGGGAAGCGCGCCGGTGCGCTCGTGAAACTCAGACAGCGCGGATTAAGAACGCCGCTCCCCAGCATCCATCTGGCAAATCTCCGCTCTCTTCCCAACAAAACAGACGAACTCCTTCTGCTCTCCCGGACAAATAAGGATTTTTCAAACTCTGCTGCTCTGTGCTTCACGGAGACCTGGCTGAACGACGCCATTCCGGACAGCGCGTTAAGTCTGCCGGGCTTTCAGCTGTTCAGATCAGATCGCGACGCAGAATCAA
>RJVU01047155.1:0-53176 GCA_003731715.1 Anabarilius grahami | reverse complement strand
CAATTGATTATTTACTCTGTAAGGTGAAACAGAAGAGAAAATAATCAGTGTTCAGTGAAACAAAGTGTAAATTAGTTACTATATTATTAAAAAAAACTTTACATGAGCATGCAGAGATAATGGTGTTTTAAATATAATACATTATATCATGAATCATGTTGATATGTTTGTTTGTGTTGGTGTGACTCCTATTGAGTGACCGTAAAGAAGAAACTAATGAGTGAACGGCGTATGGAATAAACCACAGGGAGCAAATACTTTACTTTATTTGCACTTGCACAAATTCATCAAAAAAATAATAATAATAACTTTCAAAAAAATGACATACATTAAACATTCAGTGCTAACTCAGGAGTAGGATGAAGAACAAATTCTTATTTAACCTACCCAAATATTATTTTAAAGGAAAAGTTACAAAAATACAGATGGCAAAAATCAATTACAATAGCCTAATATACACAAACATATACACAATCATTTTCTAAACATTTTCATAAAATTTCACCATTTTTTGTTTGCATTTATTCTTAAATTGTAAAATGTTTGAACATTTTTTTATAAATCTCTTTCCAAGGAGTTCCAATGTTTTACACCTGCATCAGAAATACACATTTGTTTTAAAGTAGTTCTAACTAAAGGTTGTTTGAAATCATGTTCTCTCCTACTGCTTTCGCTTTTAACAAAAAGGCTTTGCAGGTCACATGGTAACAGGCAATGTCTTGCTTTATGCATTATTAATAACGTTTGCAGAACAACCAAATCTTTCAATTTTAATAGTCCTGACTTCAGAAAAAGTTCAGAGGTGTGTTCTTTTGGAGCAACTCTATGTATAATTCTTATGGCTCTTTTTTGTAGAATAATTAGAGGCATTAAATTCGTGACATATGAGTTACCCCACACTTCCAAACAGTACATAAAATATGGTAAAATTAGTGAACAATACAAAGTTCGCATTGCAGTGTAGTTTAACATAACCTTCATTTTGCTCAAGACAAAAAGGTTTTTACAAACTTTCTTTTTTACATAGGAGATATGTGGCTTCCATTTTAATTTCTCATCTACGAGAATCTCCAAAAACCTAAATTCATAAACTCTTTCAATATTACACTAAAAAAAAAGATTTTTTGATGCTGTTCAGTTTATTTAAACAATTTATTTTGATTCAACACCATTGTATAGGTTTCTGGTTTAAATGTGATTGATTCATGTTAAATTGACTTGAAACGATTACTCTTTGACTTAACTTGATGTTTTCATATTGGAATAACATGTTTTAATCAAGTAAACCCAACCAGGACTCAATCAAACAGGATTTTCACTTCCCATCATGCTTTGCAAAGGGGCTGAACTAGGAGTGTAAATGTTGAAATAAAGTGTTATTTTAAGCAGTTTTTAGGAAGATGAGAAAATGGAAAGACTTTTTAATGTTTACTGTTCTATTATGTTGGTATTTAAAAGTTTCTGTTAATTAATAGTTTTAGGGTTACCATTGTGGTGAAGTGTTGCACTTGTACTTGGGTTGAGGATCTGTTAACAAACTTACCGATTACTTTAATAAGAAAGTAATCACTGTGGTAGTGCTCTGGGTTGTATTTCCCAAAAGCATTGTAAGCCTATGTTGATTGTAAAACAATTGCCTCCAATGGACTTATGATCAATTTAGGCTTTATAATGATTTTGGTTAAGGCAATTTAGGATGAATCCAGTATCACATCGACATTTCTAACACAGAACATCACAAAATTAAACGAGAAGAATTAATTGTAAATATCAATGTATATCAAAACTATTTATTTATTGCTTTTTTATATTTTCCAAAACATTGCAAATTAGTTGGGCTGACACTATTAAATTAAGCTGTGTCCAACCATAGTAAATAAGTTGAATCAACCTTAATAAATTAAGTTGACCCAACATAAGTACATTAAATTGGAATAACAGAATTGCATAATGCTGAAATAAAGCAACTTAATCGTGTGGAAATCCTTTCCATTATTTTTTTATGTTCGTTCAAAGAGTTATTTTTTTGAGAGTAGTTCCGTTTAAACACAAATTGATTTTTTCGGTACATTTATTATTTGTAAACAGCATAAACTTTGTTTTACCTAAATTCAAAGAAAGTTTATTATTCTTGAACCATTTCTGAAGTAGGACCATTTCTCTTTGAATTGTGGTCAGTAGTATTTTTAAATTTCTTCCAGAACTAAAGAAATTTGTGTCATCTGCAAAAAGAACAAAACGTAATATTTTTGACACTTCACAAAGATCATTGATGTATAAAATAAAAAGTCTTGGCCCTAATACAGAACCTCGTGGGACTCCACATAGTATTTTTTTTACTTTTTATCTTGGACACAATGCTAATTACTTCTGTCTCACTAACTTCTCCAAGATACAAAGACTGTACAACTTTGCTTTCACCTTTCCAATTTATCTCTGCATTATGTGAATGGGTAGATTTGACAAGATTTGGCCCAATATTAACAAAAAAAAGAGTTTAATTCATCTGCCATTTCTTCTGCTCAGATTTATTTATTCTGTTCATTTATTAAATACTGTGGGTAACTACTAATCACTTTATTCCCCATAACATCCCGCACTTTCCACATTCCTGTAATATTATTTTTGTTTTCTTGTAACATGTTGGTATAATAATCTTTTTTTTGCCTGTCTCATTATACTTGTTAACTTATTTTTATAAACCTTATATTCTCTTTCTGCATATAATGTTCTATATTTTATAAAGTTCCTGTAAAGTTTGTTTTTCTTTTACAGGCTTTTAGAATGCCTTTTGTTATCCAAGGTTTCTTGTCAGACCTTGCTTTGTCCCCCAATATTTTTGTTGGACAATTTTTATTATACAACAATAAGTATCTATGCAAACAATTTTTGTAGGCCATATTCATGTTATCAGTTTTGTAGACATTGTCCCAATCATCCTTCAATAAATCATACCTGAACTTATTTATCATCTCCTCAGTTCTTACCCGAATAGCTTTACTTTGTTTCTGCATCTTATTGTTTACTTCACAGCAATGAGATATAAATATTGGTAAATGATCTGTTGTATCATTTATCAAGAGACCGCTTTTAATGGTGTTCACTACATTTATGAAAATATTGTCTATTAATGTTGCACAATTTGAAGTTATTCGACTAGGCCTAGTAATTACAGGATGAAAGCCTTAACTGTACATTAAATCCAAGAAATTTGAACTGTTCGTGTGACTTGATACATTTAAAAGGTTAATGTTGAAATCTCCACAAAGTATAGACATTTTATTAGCATTCATGCCAACTAATAATTGTTCCAAATTCTCTGTAAATATTTTTACACTAGATCCCGGAGTTCAATACACACATGTAACTACAATATTTCTTTGCTTCTCCATTTCGATCTTAACTGTTAGGCATTCCATTAGATCTTCGACTACAGTAGTCATTCGCTCAATTACTTTGCATTTCAAATCACTACAAATATATAGTGCCACCCAACCTCCTTTTCGATTATTTCTGTTAACATAATACAATTTATAACCCTCAAAATGAAATTCAGCCCCTTAATCCTCAGTTAACCAGGTCTCAGACAAGGCTATAACAGTGAATCTGTTTTCAAATGATTTTAAATAATCAAGTATTTTACCAAAATTTGAATACAGAAATGAATCAAAGAAAATGTACCAATCATTTTGATGTTGTTTTTAAATTCAGCGTCCGTGTAATATTTACATGTATCATTTATATATTGATGTAAATTTGCCACAGGATCCAGCTCATAATCATAAAATTGACATTCTGTAGGCCCATCTTCAGTCCGTGTTGTGAGTGTTTGTTCACACGCGGCCATTTAAAGTTTGTTTATATTGTCCGTGGGCCTTTAGACCCTATTCTCCTTGTCACAGTGTAGTTTTCCACATACCTTATTTGTCCTTTGTCTTATCCATTCCATATTTGTCCAAAGACTGACGAAAAGTTGTAACACTGGCTGTTACCTCGCCAAAGGGAACACGTCTGCTCCTACTGCGGGGAGAATGCCAGCCTGCCGCCCGCAGAGCTGTCTCCCAGTCTGGCTCCTTTTGCAAAGCTTCCATTGTTACTCCAAACTCCTGTAATCCATCAGCTGCTTCCCGGGGAGTGACAAAGGTTTTTGTTTTTCCGTCTTGCAAGTACAATTTAAGTTTTGCAGGGAACAATATGCGTGACTTAATATTTCGTTCTTGAAGTTGCTTCCTCACGCTTCTGTACATTGTACGTTCTCTATAGACATCAGCTGTGAAATCTTCATCAAAATAAATCCTTCGGTCATTGATCCTGATGTCCTTCTTAGACCATGCGGCCTGTAACACTCTTTGTTTCTCCTTGTAACTTCGAAAACGAACAATTATGGACCTAGCTTGTTCCTTGCGGCCTGCGGAGACACCTGTAGCATGATGCAATCTTTCAATATGAATCTCTTCCTGAATATTAAGTTTATCACGGAAAAGTGTTTCAAGAAAGGCATTCATATAATTTCCTTCTGTCTTCTCCGGTACCAGATAAATTCTCACGTTTTTTCGCCGAGCACGGCTTTCCAGATCCTCACATTTATCCTCGAGTTGCTTTTGCTTGCACACCATGTGGAAAAGCACTTTGGTTATACAGTTATTTTTAACTGTCCAAAGTATCCATTTATGTCGCTCACCTCCTGTTTTAGCTTGTTAAAATTTCCAGCTGTTTCAGCACGAAATTGTTCAAGTTTCTTCAGAATTTCCAAGGTCTCTCTGGCCCTCGTCCGAGCTGGTGTTCTTTGGTGGTGGCGTGGTAGCTAACAGTTTGTGTCCTTTCTGTCCCGATTTTCTCGGCATTATTAAACAATCGTTTTTTTTGTTGTTGTTGAGGATAATAGCTTCATTAATCATGCATTGACACCTTAAACAAAATTTGTTTGCAAGGCGTTGTGCTCAGACACCTGCACTTGCGGCCATCAAATACAAATGATATTCTGAATTAAAACACAATCCTTTAGTTTCAGCCGTTTGTCCTCTAGTTTAAACATGTTTGTAGGGCTCTTAGTAAATAACTGAAAGTAAAGTGAGTGTAAAGTAGTGTGACGTGTTGCTTGTCAGAGTAAAAACACACTAGAGACAGAGACATTTCTCATGTGAGGCTGGACGGCTGTGAGCTGAAGCTGAACGCACTGATTTCAGCAGGAGTGCAGCGTTTTCCTACAATCTGAACAAGTCTATTTTCAGACTGAAATGATTCACTACTGACAGGTAGTATTAATAAAGCAGGTGTTGTTGAATAAAGCTGTGACAGTGTGCTTTTGTTCTCTTTCCTCCTTTGTGTTGAACATTTTGATAACTTCTCATTTTGTTCTCACACAAACACTTTGTTGCAATAAAACTTAAAGATATTTGCTAGGTTTGTTCATATATCAGAGTAAATGAAGATATCTTTAATATCACAGTGATGTTTCCTCACCTCAGGTCACAGTTTGAGTCTCGTAACACGTCTCTGAGCCGCTGCTGTGAGTCTCCAATCTTATTCCAACTCAGATCAAGATCTTTTAAAAACTGCAGTGCTTCTGAGTTAGTCAAAGACTGAGTTAAAGAAGAAACATCTGTAATGCCACAGCGCTGTAGACTAGAAAGACACAAACAGAGGAAGAGAGATTATCTTACAAACAAATCATTAAGATGAAGAATTTTACACAAATATAATGTGAACTCAGACTCATTGTGAGATATTGAGTATAAAGTTGTGGCGACCAGGGCGGGCGAGAGCCGTGAGAGAACGGCGCGAGGCCGGTGGCGCGAGAGTTGATGAGCTCCACCTGGGAGGCGCACCGGCCTTGAGTCTCTCACGGAGGAGCTCAGGGAGCATAAAAGGAGGAGCGACGACAGTGAAGGATGAGAGAGGACCAGGCCTGGATATTATTTTATGAATGTAACACAGTTCGTATGTACGGGAAGAAGGAGGTGGGAACCGGTGAACATTCCACAAAACTTTAATTAAAAATAAACAAAGAACAAAACGAAAGTAATGCCGGCAGACCCTCGCTGACGTCTGCCGGCCACACAAACATAATAAAACATAAAATAATATCCAGGCCTGGTCCTCTCTCGTCCTTCACTGTCGTCGCTCCTCCTTTTATGCTCCAGGAGCTCCTCCGTGAGAGACTCGAGGCCGGTGCGCCTCCCAGGTGGAGCTCATCAACTCTCGCGCCACCGGCCTCGCGCCGTTCTCTCACGGCTCTCGCCCGCCCTGGTCGCCACAAAAGTGTTTTAGTTTAAACTGTTAAAGTGATTTAAGCATTTTAATTGTTGTATGTGAAGAATGTTACTGACCTCAATCTCTCCAGTTTACAGTGTGAATCCTTCAGTACGTCACATAAGTGCTTCACTCCTGTGTTTCCTAGATTATTACAGCTCAGGTTCAGATCTCTCAGGTGTGACGGGTTTGATTTCAGAGCTGAAGTCAGGATGACACACTGTTTCTCTGTAATACTGCATGCACTCAGACTGAAGACAGAAAGAGAAAATGACTCAAATCCATGTTCAGTTCATGTGTGAGTTAAATGAATCATGAATAAATGTCATACAGTCAATAAACCAGCAAAAACATGGAAACTTAATGACATGAACAAACCAAGACAGGAGCATTTGAGGATACTAGTTACAATCAGTGTTGGGTGTAACGAGTAAATGTAATTAAATTACTTATCCACTGAAAAAGTAAAGTAAGGGATTACAGTTCATTTTTAGATAATTTAATTACGGTTACTTATAATGTACTTGCGTTACATACTGTAAATTAGTTCAGCAGTTCTGTTTAAAACAATATTGAATTTAAAATCGAAATTTGTCGTCCAGAGGTAAAAGTGAAAGCTGCCTCTTTAAAATCGTTAGCTGTTGTAACGATGCGGGACTCAGGCAGAGATCCATTTGCAAGCTTTATTTAAAGTAAGCGTGGTCGTACAGGCAGGGTCAAACAGGAGCAGACAGGAACAGCAAAGGACAGGCAGAATCGTGGTCAGGATACAGGCAGTAGATCAAGACAGGCGGATATCATTCACAGAACAGTATACAAAGCACAGGTCAGGGGTAGGCAGCACAGGATCGTAAACAGGTAACAGGCAGGAACGGTAACAGACAGGCAGAAAGGAAATAAACGCTTGGAATTGTGTCACTAGGAAAACAAGACTTTGCGGTGAGGTGGTGTGAGTGAAAGTCCTTTATAGTCCTGGAAATGAGCTGCAGCTGGGTGTGGTGATTAGTGTGGAGTGTGTGAATGTGACTGACAGAGAGGATGATGGGGAATGTAGTCCGGGAAGTGACAGGAACAGACGGTGATCATAACAGCTGTAGTGCTGTTGCTCGTGAGTTTGCAGCTTTGAACAAGTTGGCTGTGTAGTCGCTGTCTGAAGATGTCGGCTGAAGCGAATGGCTGTTTTGCAGAATGGAAATATACCAATTCCAATTAGGCAAGAAAATTACGGTAAATGTAAACTATGTCCTAGGGAGAAAAAACTGTGTTCGTCTTCAGTCAGTCCGCTCTCAACCAAAGCGCACACACATAGCCGCCTCTCCATAGGGTCAGATTTTCACGGTTTACTACACATAAACATTCAAATACACACACAGTTATGTCAAAATGCCTGTCTTGGCGTACATTTGCGTTGGTTATGTGAATGTGAACAGCATGTGTAACATTATATTGTCTCTGTCCATTAAAACATGCTACTGTCTACTATTGGCTGTCTGTATTATAAATGACAATCAAACAACAAAAGAAAAGCTTTAATAAGGTTTAAGCTAAATTTAATTTATACAGTTATGACTATGCAGAGTTATTTTATATTATTCAATTTCTGTGGTATTTTTACTTAATACTATTAGACCTACCTGGAAAACATATATAGCATTGTTAGGGTTTCAAGCATGAAGTGCTGAAACCCTATTGTATTTGTAAGGATTTTTATTATTATTCTTCTGCTGCAAAACGCATAGTGCAGCCTAAACCGTAAGTGCTAGAGGCTTGAAACTTTGTCAGATGATCAGACAGAAATTGAGGAAAACTTGACAGAGTATGACCCCAATCGGCTAATAGGTGTAAATAGCTAATAACTCCTAGATTGTTTGTCCTAGAATCAAGTGTCTTATATCATTGTAATCATTGGCTCAAGGCGGACAACACATAAACATATATTCTGCCATTTTGAATTTTGTCAAAAACCTACTTTTGCGAACTAGTCCTAGGGTATTTGCCCGATCGGAACCAAACCAGTGAAGAAATGTTCCCTGGAGTATGAATATCAATTATTATCAAAAACAAGTTTTTTTGATTCACGGTCGCTAAGGGGCACCAAAACATGCGATGTGGGCGGAGCCACTTTTACTAAAATGGCTATAACTCAAGAACAAAATGAAATATTTGCACCAAACTCGGAAGACCTGTCTAGGGGCCAAATTTTTGGTCACGATATTTTTTTTTTGATGATTAGCCACTAGGTGGCGCTATAGCATGAAAAAAACAAGAAAACAGCTATAACTAAGGACACTGGCGTATCTAAAAAAGCATGGCCGCCATCGGCCAATGAAGTTTGAGCACCTATTAGACAAGGTTAACAGATCCCGATCGAAACAAAACTCAGTGGGCATTTTCGACTCATGGTCCAAGAGGTCTGTAAGAATTTTGAAAGAAATCGACCAACTATTAGTTTTACACCTCAGTAATCACGTGGTGCTTCACAAATCCACACAATATGCATATAATTTGATAAATCTCCTCATGCTGAATCGGGGGACCAGTGCAGGATAATTCCAGTGCAGGACAATTCTTTGGACTCTCTAGATAAATAATTATCAAAAAAAAGTTAAACTTTACCCTTTGGGTCACTATAACATGGTCATTTAGAAAGTGGGCATGGCTAAATATACCCAAAAGCCTATTAAACCTAAACGAAAACGAAGAACTTCACAAAAATTGGTGAGCACATGCAGGATATGAATTTAAAGAGGCACACCAATTTATATGGAGATCGGACCATAGGTGGCGCTATAACTGTTAAAAAACTTTGTTTTTAATTGTTTTTAATGGTTTTCGCTGAAAATGTATATAACTGAGGGTGTGATCGACTTATTTTCACGGGAGATGTCTTTAGACTCCTGAATCCTTGCCGAATTCAATGATACCAGACTTTCCAGGTTTCGGCTTATGGTTTGTGTATAACTGTCAAAAAACCTTTAAAACCATATTTTTCTACATTAAATTGCCTGACACTGTCATTTTGTGCCACCAGATGGCAGCTGAAGGCAATTTATATAATTCAAGGTTTCAAGGTCTTGTCATTTATAATCCCTTTAAACTATATAAATCCTTATAATAACATTACAAATCACATTTTGTCAAGATTTACCACTTCATTTGTTACAGTACAATTACATTGTTACATGAAAATGATGATTTTTTTTTGTTTATACGTGTGTGTGTGTGTGTGCGTGTGTGTCTGTGTGTAAGCATGCTTCGTATGTATAAAGTATTATTGTTATAACCTTTTCTTTCTGTGTTTGTTTTAGCATATATGATTTCAGTGGTTACATGCTTGCTAAATAAGACAATTCCATTTTATGCAAACGGCCTTAAATGTTTGAACCCTGATAAATGCTGCTCACAGCTTTAATTTTATTTGTATCTTTACCATGGTATCAACTTTGGTATCGAGTATTATGCACTTTTGGTGGTATCGTATTGGTACAGACTACTAGATTTTTGGTATAGTGATCTCTTTGTATTACTAAAAAAATGACAGTGTTATAAAGTAAATAAAAGTATTATAGTATGTTATTTATTAAAACTATACTGTTTTAAAATAATATAAAAGGCTAAACTATTCCATGTTTGACTCATATTTAAATTATTAAAAGAGTTTTCTTTCTACTGTCTATTTCTATTGTATATTTTTATAAGTAATTAGTAATAAGTTACTTATTGAGTAATTAAATTACTTTTCAGACAGAGTAATTAGAAAAGTATTTTAAATACAACATTGATGATTTAATTAGTAATTAATTACTTTTTTGAAGTAACTTACCCAACATTGGTTACAATCCAAGTCTGGATCCATCCTCACTCACAAAAATTAGTGAATTTATCACCGTAGATTAATATAAAATTGTGTTTTTTCTCCCCTACATGTTAGATTTGTGATTAAAGACAGTGTTATTTTATTCTCCATCACTGTGAGCTTCATTACAACCAGCCATTCATGACAGTTTATTACACTGTTTTTACTCTGTTCTCACTTCTGTCTTGTTTCACAGCAAAGATTTGTCAGATTCCAGCATATGAAACTATTTTACAGCCACAAAGTTTAAAATACTTAAAAGTTTAATGAACTTTTTACTGATACACATACAAACCCATTAAAGGATTAATTTATTTTTAAATGAAAACTAGATTTGATATGTGGTTGCTAGGGTACTCTGAGTGGTGGCAAGGGTTTTATGTGATTGCTAAGATGTTGCTATGTGGTTGCTACGGTACTCGGGGTATGTATGTGTATCAGTAAAAAGTTCATTAAACTTTGAAGTATTTTAAACTTTGTGGCTGTAAAATAGTTTCATATGCTGGAATCTGACAAATCTTTGCTGTGAAACAAGACAGAAGTTAGCAACCACATATCAAATCTAGTTTTCATTTAAAAATAAATTAAAACTAGATTTGATATGTGGTTGCTAGGGTACTCTGAGTGGTGGCAAGGGTTTTATGTGATTGCTAAGATGTTGCTATGTGGTTGCTACGGTACTCAGGGTAGTTGCTAAGGTGTTGATATGCTGTTGTTAAGGTGTTGCAATGCGGTTGCTAGGGTATTCTGAGCGGTTGCTAGGGTGTTGCTGTGTGGTTGCTAAAGTATTCTGGTTGGTCGCTAGGGTGTTACCATGCCGTTGCTAAGGTATTCTGATAGATAGAAATGGTCAGACAGATAGATAGATAGATAGATAGATAGATAGATAGATAGTGATTGATTGATTGATTTGATTAATTGATTGATTGATTGATGAATTGATAGATAGATAGATAGATAGATAGATAGATAGATAGATAGATAGATAGATAGATAGATAGATAGATAGATAGATCCTAAGAGCTCCTGAAAAATTATAAAAGATTAAGCCAAAATGTTTCTCAAGAAAATACATTTTAATAAAAGAAAGAAGACTGGAAGCTGTTGATTCGCATCTGGCTGCTGGATCGGTTTTCCCTCCAAAACGATAAAGGATTTTTTTAAAGGAACTACAGCTGAAAAACTTCACACAATTGACCCTTCGCTAAGCCACGCCCGAAAACCGCCACAGGCCAATCGTGGTTTAGCAAATGTAACTAGGCGCGGGAGGTCTGTCAAGCTTTCGAGCGAGGGAAACATGCCAAAGCGTTGTGAGCAGGGATTGTGTAAATCTGATACCCGGTATCCTTAAAAGTTTGGATGGGGGGTGGAATTTTTTCCCTTCCTGAAACCTAAAACCCAAGGGGAGAAATGCCGGTGTTCTGAGAATTTGTGCTACCTCCCATTGAAACAGTAGGTAACGCTAGCAAAATCTGACAGCAAAAAATGCTAATGTTACCTATCAGATTGTGCTTCCAGCGTAATAGTAACGTGGTTTATGGCTTTATTAATGTCTACACCTACCCCAACACTAAACCTACCCTTATAATAATGCAAGTACAGTGGTGGTAGCACAATATGATATGACATTAATCGTTAGAACAAGTATAAATCGAAAGTGAAAAATGCTACTTATAAGATAGTGCTTTATTAACACCTACCCCAACACTAAACCTAACCTTACAATAATGCAAATACAGTAATTTTGTGTTATTTATCATGACAACAATGATGTATTATTGATGTGCACACATGCAGTAAGCCCCGGGTAGGACAATCTGACAGGTAACGTTAGCTAACGATAGCTAACTCAGCACATCATTGCTTGGAAATAATATAAGCGGGAGAATGTTATCATTGCAAAGTTGTCTGGTTAATGTCTAGTGTTTATTCCACAAGACTTATTGATAAGCTGTTTGATTTATAATTATTAGGTTATTTTCACAAATTTCACTTAACCTGCTGTGGATGAACAAAGCTGTTCCTCAATTTGTGTGTTGAATGGTCAGTGTACTGGGCGGCTGCTGCTTGCGCTGGGAGCTTTAGCTTAAATTTTGATCAAATTATTTTCTAATCGGTTGCATATTATGTCGTGGATGCATACTGCAGTCCCTTTTGCCTTGCTCTCTCAGATATTTCACCTGTTCGCCAAAAATGACTAATTATCTCCTTGAAAATGTCTGACACCTGTGCATACATACTGTAAATGACTTGCCAGGTGGGAAAGCTTGATAGGCGTAGAAACAGTAACTAAGGAGTGCGGGGCTTAGCGAAGGATCCATTGTTGATCTTCACTTGCTAAACAGCACTTTCTGGCAAAAAAACTTTAACAAAAACTGTGTATTTTGATTATATTCAAGTAAAAACTTTCATTATTATAAGCTAAAAGCTAAGTTAAGCTGGCTGCAGTTTTGGCTCAGTGCCCAGTCTGATCAGTCTGATCGCCATGGCGACCCTGGCGCAGGCAGAGGGCAGGGAGGTGTCTTACCCAGAGAAGTGCAGAAGTGTGCAGGCCAGAAAAAAACACAAAGAGAAAACTATCAGAGACAATCCTGAACCTCTGTATGATGATTACATTCAACTCGATGGGAAAAGAATCAAGAACAACCTAATTTTCTACACCACTCTAATTACAGCATGGAAATCAGCCATCTGTGAGGAATATAAGTACATTTTTAAAGAAGGAATCGGTCGAGGTTGAAGATTAACTGTATGCAAAGATGAACTGCTGGACACAGACAACCCCATTCTCACCATAACCTGAAGGCCAGAGTCGAGGAGGAGAGAGACGAGCCTCAAGCAAATGGCACAGACTCTGAGGAGGAAGACCCAGTCAAACTTTCACCTTCACCATCTGACCATCGACTGAGAGACAGTTTAGCTTTGCTGGAGCTGGACTTCACTGAATTCAGAGAACACGCTCAACTCAAACTCTCAGACTCACACAACACAAACATGTTCATCCAAGAGCTCAAAGATGAACTCAGGCAGCTGAAGAAAGACACCAACTCCTCCATCTCTGAACTCACAAGAGCTCTCAGAGAACTGAAAGAAGAAAACCAAACTCTCCGCACACAGATATGCAAGCTAGAGGAGGACAGAGAGAAAAGAAGAGAACTTCTCCAGACAGCTAAAAGAAATGAGAGAGCAGTTACAGAAAAACACAGAAGACAGCACAATTCACCTCAGCACAGCTCCTACTACAGACTACACAAACACAGACAGCGAGCCTGCCACAAACACACAGACACCCGCAGAAACACAAATATCACCTGCCCGCCCTCCTGAACCTGATCCAGATGTTCTTCTCCTCATGGACTCTAATGGAAAGTTCTTGGACCCATAGAAACTCTTCCCACACCAAACAGTCACTGCAAAACGATGCAGCACAACAGGCCATGCCCAGCAGATCATCAGAGACTTCACAGGACACCCCTCGTGTGTTATAATCCACACCGGGACTAATGACCTCCACTCACTGTGCAACAACACCGCTGATGCTGTCAGGAGAATGGTGGAAATCGCAAGGAAAAAATTCCCAGAGTCCCGAATCATCATCTCCACACTTCTCCTACGACTTGACACACCACCAAACATCATCTACAGCTGTTATATGCACTCCCAAACGTACACCTGGTCCACCACCACCACATCAGCTTCCAACACCTGTATGATGGACTCCATCTACACAAAGATGCAGTGCGTGTTTTTGCAAAAACCCTAAAGGATGTAGCCCTGGGCCGCAGCCCAACATCACCAAGACACCTTTTACCGACTCCAGAACACTACCGGCCCATCCACCCCTACATGCCCAGACGCACCCCTCCGCACGTCCTGATATTGCTGAGTTAGATGTGTTCCTGGGTCAACATATTTTGTTGATCCTGGGACAACATTCTAGTCTGAAAATTTAGTCTTAACCCTATTCCTACCCCTAAACCTAACCCTACCCATAAGTTATCCCAAAAATCAGAGGGAAATGATAGATGAATAACACTGATGTATAAGCACCAATTCATGATTTTAAGCCTAAACTTGACATAATCTGTAAACTTGTCCCTCAAATCTGATTGATTGATTTGAATGTTGACCCAGGATCAACAAAAATGCTGACCCAGGAACATGTTGAACTCAGCAATATCAGGTTATGCCACCCCTCCGACCCCTGTGAGGAAAGACGTCAGCTGGACAACCATCCCACGTCATCCACCACACTCACACCCACCTATGGCTCACTACACACCTGTAATCTTGCAGTCACCAACTTCACGTCCACCTGCTGGCCATCAAGCCCCCATCAGGAAGACGAAACCAAAGCCCCCCCCAACACATCCACACCAAGAGAAATCCCTGCAACTGAGAGCACTGTAGCCCAGCCTCCTGCTCCACCCACCACCGCCACACCTGTCAGCGAACTGAGCCAGATCAGAGAGATGCTGCACACACTGTGCAACCAGCTCCTGAGCAGATAAGAACTGCATTCACAAACACAGTGCTCTATTGGAGAGAAAAAAAATACACTAATGTAAATTGTTTACCATTTTCACATGTTATTTTCTCTCTGTCTTACCAAATAGGTTTATCTTTAATAATAATAATGCATTTTTTATATAAGTTGTTGGAATATTCAGGGTCTTCAATCTTCAATATTTGGCTCTAAAAGCACAGACTGTAATGAAGGGTCGACAGGGAGTGGATCCATTTGTTGCTTTATTGACGACAACAGTGATACAAACAAGGGCAGAGCAATACCGTAAACAGGGACAGGCAAGGGTCGAGGCTGGCAGCAAGAATCAGAGTCGGGTCACAGGCAAGGATCAAGACAGGCGGCAAACAATCATAATCCAATGTACAGGCAAGGTTCAGGGCAGGCAGCAGAGGTTCACAGATATCAAACAGTCCAGGTAATAACAAGATATCAGTCCACAGAATAACGCTCAGAAATGACCTCCGTAGCAAATCAAGACTTCGCGAATATGTGGTGTGTGTGTGTGTCTTAAATAGTGTGTGTGTGATGCAGTTCAGGTGTGAGTGTAATCAGTCCAAGGAATGAGGGCCTATGGGAAATGGAGTCCGAATGGCAGTGAATCAGTATTAGTAGTGATACCTGGGTGCTTGTGTCAAAATGATTGATGAAGACCTTTGACCTGTCTGACCCCTGTGACCCCTGGGGCCACCCACGACGTTCCCCTCCCCCCACGGGCCACCCACAAAGTTTTCCCAACCCCCTCCCATGGTTGACCGTAGTATCACCCCAATGACCTTTGACATTGTTGGTGATTCTCCGGGGATCGATATGACCTTTGTCCGCATATTTTGAATAGCGATGTTGCCCTGTGAACCTCTGGACGTCTTCTGGGTGATCAAATGGCAGACGGATGATTTTAAAGGGTTGAGGGTCATTTTTGAACTCGCCATATTTGAGGGTGTGATGGCATCCGCATTCCGGCTTGCTCGTGGTCATTCTATGCCGCTCTCATCTCTCTGTCTGTGCAGATGATAAGCAGCACGAGTCTAGAAACAGTCGTATCAAAAGAATAAACATATTTTATGAAATAGATTACACACATTTCAATCGTTCTGTTCTTTTAAGGAAGTTGGTGATAAAATTATAATACACTGAATTACAAACAGTTACTAAATTTACTGAGACCAGTGAATTATAGTTTTACCTAAATGAAAAATGCTTATAAATTATATTAAACACCCAAAATGAGGTTCATCAAGTAGTTGAATATTCATTTTAGCTTTGTCAAAGCATAAGAGGTTTTTGTGGACATGTTTGTTGAGACTTTCCATTGAGATGACTATTTTTCTGTCACTTATCCATAAAAATGACTAACAATGATGTTTAGTATATTTAGTATATTTCAAAAAGTTAATTGAAAACCATTCACTTCTTTTAAAAGTCTATAAATAAATTGTATAAAATTAAACATGCTTCTAAAGCAGTATTGAATATTTACAAAACAACATATTTTCAGAGAGTAGGGGAAAAAGCAGTCCTTACTTTTTTATGATATCCTTAAGATGAATAAAGTTGAAGTCTAAAAATCTCTCCCTCTGTGAAACATGAGAAAATTGTGTTTTCTCAAAGCAGCGGGTGATGGGACAGAGAACTGTTTACAGAGTCATTTCCCAGGAAAGTCTGGATGCATATATTTTTACAAATGGATAAATGCCATTGTTGTCTCAGAATACTGACGGTCATTTTAATTTTACTAAAAACTATAAGAGCAGGAAGGGGGCAACATTAGGCTATTGGATTTATTTATCTTATAGTTTAAATAGAATAAATCGCCATCTGAATGATCTGTCACAACCTGCAGAGAGCCATAGCAATCTTATAGCAGGACAGAGTGAATAAAATGCTTATGTCACATGTGTTTGCTCAGCTCAAACGTTGTTTTACGAACCGAAAAGGCTTCGGGTGCCCTTAGAATAAATAAAGTATTTAAAAACATATGTTGAAGAGGCATTTATCCATTTGTAAAAATATATGCATCCAGACTTTCCTGGGAAATTACTCTGTAAACAGTTCTCTGTCCCATCACCCGCTGCTTTGAGAAAACACCATTTTCTCAGGTTTCACAGAGGGAGAGATTTTTAGACTTTAACTTTATTCATCTTAAGGATATCATAAAAAAATAAGGACTGCTTTTTCCCCTACTCTCTGAAAATATGTTGTTTTGTAAATAAATATTCAATACTGCTTTAGAAGCATGTTTAATTTTATACAATTTATTTATAGACTTTTAAAAGAAGTGAATGGTTTTCAATTAACTTTTTGAAATATACTAAATATACTAAACATCATTGTTAGTCATTTTTATGGATAAGTGACAGAAAAATAGTCATCTCAATGGAAAGTCTCAACAAACATGTCCACAAAAACCTCTTATGCTTTGACAAAGCTAAAATGAATATTCAACTACTTGATGAACCTCATTTTGGGTGTTTAATATAATTTATAAGCATTTTTCATTTAGGTAAAACTATAATTCACTGGTCTCAGTAAATTTAGTAACTGTTTGTAATTCAGTGTATTATAATTTTATCACCAACTTCCTTAAAAGAACAGAACGATTGAAATGTGTGTAATCTATTTCATAAAATATGTTTATTCTTTTGATACGACTGTTTCTAGACTCGTGCTGCTTATCATCTGCACAGACAGAGAGATGAGAGCGGCATAGAATGACCACGAGCAAGCCGGAATGCGGATGCCATCACACCCTCAAATATGGCGAGTTCAAAAATGACCCTCAACCCTTTAAAATCATCCGTCTGCCATTTGATCACCCAGAAGACGTCCAGAGGTTCACAGGGCAACATCGCTATTCAAAATATGCGGACAAAGGTCATATCGGTCCCCGGAGAATCACCAACAATGTCAAAGGTCATTGGGGTGATACTACGGTCAACCATGGGAGGGGGATGGGAAAACTTTGTGGGTGGCCCGTGGGGGGAGGGGAACGTCGTGGGTGGCCCCAGGGGTCAGACAGGTCAAAGGTCATCATCAATCATTTTGACACAAGCACCCAGGTATCACTACTGACACCATCTGACCAAAAGTTTACAGGAGATAGAACTTTCAATAAATCAGAATCAGTTCTGGGATATGTGGAATAATCTGAAGACGACAAAACCACAAGCCCTACCATTACAAGATGGAGAAATCTAGACAAAACATTTTGAAAATTTATATAAAGAAATCCAACCAAAACAACTCAATGACAATTATAATCTGATCAACCAAAATCTACAAACCTATGAAGACGCAATTAAAAATAATCGAAATCCACTCGACTTCCCAATTACACATGAAGAATTGACAAACAAACTCAAAAGCCAAAAATGTAAGAAATCTTGTGGTGCTGACAGCATTCTGGGTGAAATGCTGAAACACCTGAGCTGCAGATGGCAGTGCTCAAATTATTCAATAGTTCAGGCTGCTTTCCTGACATCTGGAGCCAAGGATTTATTACCCAAATTCATAAGAGTGGGAATAAATTGAACCCTAATAATTTCAGAGGCATTTGTGTGAGCAGTAATCTGGGGAAGTTATTTAGCAGTATTTTAAACAATAGAATTGTAAACTTCCTTACCGAACACAATGTCCTGAGTCCGAGTCAGATTGGCTTCCTACCAAATCACAGAACTACTGACCACATTTACACCCTACACACCCTAATAAATAAACACGTAAAACAGACCAAAAACGGAAAAATATTTGCATGCTTTGTCGATTTCAAAAAAGCATTTGATTCTATTTGGAATGGAGGATTATATTACAAACTTTTACAAAGCGGTGAAGGGGGTAAAGTTTATGACATTATTAAATCAATGTATTCGAACAACAAATGTGCAATACGAATTGGCAACCAACATACAGCTGTTGGGATGATTGGGCGGGCCTTACACCGTTGATTATTAATATGCAAAAAAGATCCCTCAAATTCTGGATGCATCTATAATCAAGTCCCACAGAATTGCTTCATTTTAAAGCATTACAAACCCAAGAACTGAACCCCGAAAAGAGTCCTCTCAGGTTGGTTGCTGATAGATAGATAGATAGATAGATAGATAGATAGATAGATAGATAGATAGATAGATAGATAGATAGATAGATAGATAGATAGATAGATAGATAGATTGTGTTGCGGTAAAAATAGCCATAGAGTAATGTAAGTAGCTGACAGAGTGCAACCATTTGAAGTCATCAACATAGAACACAAAAATTAGCGCCGCCCATTGTCCAAATATGTTATGAATTTTTTTAAATAATGTAAATCTTTCACGAGTTTTCTACTACATATTTCAGTAAGAGACATAATTTACGTTATATTAAGCCATGCAAGTCTTAACACCAGGGGATACCTTTAACTATTTTGACCCAGAAATATTTGTGTTTTATTTGTGATGGATGGAGACACATTCTTCAGCTCATACTCATTGATCCCGTTCACTTGCCATTATAAAGCTCAGATGCATCAGAAAAAAAAAATTAATATTTCTTTTATTATTGTTAAATAATTTCTTGGGCTTCACTTTTTGACTTTCTCTGTGTCTTGGGATTTTTCCATTGTGCAGCTCATGTACCTACCTAGACAAAACAAGTAGTAGTTGTCCTTGGACACACTGACACTCTCACATGTAACCAGAAGTTGAAGACACACACACATTTACGCACTTGATTTCTTATTTGTTATTATATTTCTTGAAATGCCATACATGGTAAGTATAGGTGTTACGAGATCTCGTGTCACGATCTCGCGAGACTAAATTGTGACGAGATTTCTCGTCGAGGCGAAAAGTAGTCTCGTGATGTTGCCATGACAGAGTGGTTAGGATGATTAAGAAAGAATATGCCACCGCTACGTTTACATTACGCCTCCACTGTCCTTTTGCTTTGTATTTAAATAAAAAACATTTAATTCAGTTGGATAACGGTCACCGCCGCTCCATATTCAGTTTCTTTTGATCACAGTGCATTAACTAATGTTAACTACCATGAACTAACAATGAATGATTATTTGTATTAACTAACATAAACAAAGATTAATAACTGTACTGTAGCAAATATATTGCTCATTGTTAGTTGATGTTGGTTAATACATTAATATTAATAAATGAGACCTTATTGTAAAGTGTTACCATTTTTATTTATACTGTTTTTACTTCTATGATCAGTTTGTGGAAAGGAGTTCAGTTAGGAGGTCAAAAGTTGTAGAAGCTCATAAATCATGTACAGTAAGGTCTGAAGAGACTGAAATCATACAGAAGAGAAGTCAGTCAGTTGAGTTTGTGGCAAAACCTTTACAGTACTTGAGTATTGTTGTCTTTTACTGCATACGATAATTCATACTCAGAAAGTAGAACTGAAATGACACAAGATGATTAGTTAAAACATTTCAAATACACCTGCAGAATATTTTTTCTAGTCATGTATTTCGCCATTGAGGATTTCTTAAAAATAGTGTGTAAAAATCTCTGTGGCGAGGGGGGCGTGGTTTAGCGGAGCCTGCAACGGGAGAGAGCGTCAGGAGACGTGCGGTGAGTGAACGGGCTGAATGCAAATCACGAACACCTGTTTCTCATTCCAGTAATTGGCGTGGAGACAGGATAAAACGGCAGGAGAAGCAGGAGTGGGGGAGAGAGAGAGGGACTGCTGCTAGACCCATTACCTGAGCTGTGAGCTGTGAGCTGTGATCTGTGATCATTGTGGAGTGAAGCCCGTCCTTGGATGTGGAGTTATTTGAGTGTGCGTTGCACCACTTTCTGTTTATGTGTTTGATATTTTCTCTGGTGAGAATAAAGTCTTTCAGCAGTCCAAGCCGACCCCTTGTCCTCTTCCTTCCCTCAACACAAGAACATTACCACAATCTCGTCTCATCTCATTCTCGTGAACTCAATCTCGAGTCTCGTCTCGTCTCGTCTCGTCTCGTGGGCTACCTGTCTCGTCACACCCCTAATGGTAAGGTTTGATTCTTAAGATGTATGATTGGATGCTCAAGCCATCCTGGAGATTGTTGTTTGACCTATGTCTATAAATATGACCCTTCTTCCTGAATAAATCTGAGAATGCTTTGTACCACACTTTATCTGTGTCTGCTTGGTCATTCTCCCGAGGCCTCGCACTGCTGCTGCCACACATCACAGGGGTTGAGGTGCCTGTTTCTTAACTGATGACTGGAATTACAAATATTCTACCTATTATTGAGATTTTGATCTAACAATTATGTTCATCAGAAAGAAGAAAGTCATATACACCTAGAATGCCTTGAGGGTGAGTAAAGCTTGGGCTAATTTTCATTTGAAAGTGAACTAATCTTTTAACTAAAACTATTTCCGAATCTTTCTTCAGATGGAGATGCAGCGCTACAAATGATGTGACTTGTGCCCTGTTGACTTAAAATAAAATACACATAAATACAGTATAATGATACTAACTGTAGTTTCTCCAGCTTGAATAGTGGGTTCATCAGTAGATCACTGAGGTTTTTCACTCCAGAGTTTCCTAGTTCATTCACGCTCAGGTTCAGCTCTCTCAGGTGTGACGGGTTTGATTTCAGAGCTGAAGTCAGGATGACACACTGTTTCTCTGTAATTCTGCATTTATACAGACTGAGGACAGAAAGAGAAAAGACAGTGACTCAGATCTATGACTATCAACTAACATGTCTGGCTTCATCCAGCAGACTTAATCAAATGATATTTATTTATTATGTCACTCTTGGATTGATCACTGGGACAAATGCGTTTATGTCGACTGATTTCAGACACATTGTCGACTCACTAACACTTTACAATAATCTTTCATTTGTAACATTAACTACATTAGTTAACATGAACCAATGATGAACAATACTAGTACAGCATTTAATTACCTTAATGTAAGTTTCAACATTTACTAATACAGTTTTAAATATAAATGTTTTCTGTTAACATTAGTTAATCCACTGTGAACGAACATGAACAATGAATAATTGTATAAACTAACATTAACAGATTAAGAAATAAAAGTATTCCCTGAATGTTACGTACGCTGTGCTATGTAATTGTTGTTTTTTGAGTTGCTGCATATGTGTGCGTGTCTGTGTACTCTGTTTCAGGTGCGATTTCTGATTGGACGATCAGTCCTTCAATCTGCTGGCGTAAGGGTCTGACGTCCGTCATCGTGCCACCAATCGCGGGTTACGGAGCGGCTGATGAGCAGCTTAAAATTTCAATGGCGGCAGCTCAAAAACGGACTTTGGGCTGGGGAGAGAAGGCACGCTCGAGGAGGACTGTTCTCTCATTCGAGAGACCAGTCTGAGAGACTGATCAGTGTCTGGGCATTTACTGCTTTTGTTATTCCTGCAGTCGGATCAGTTCCTCTTATTGTGTTGGGCATGCTTATGTTTTGTTTGTGCTCGTGTGTCTGATACACGCTTGATTTTTGAAATGCTGATTGTTTATGGACGCTACACTCGTGAAACCTTCATTTCATATCCCGGTCTAACGCTATGTAGCCTGGCTGGAGAGGTTGGGAGTCAGGTAAGCAGGTCGCGACCTACATTTACACACGCAGGGGAAACAAATGTATTAGACACACTAGTCGTACAGAGTGGGCTATTTTTGTATGTTTTTGTTTTGTTAGGCAGTATGGTTTAGTTATAGCTTTCTGAACGTTGAAGATGTTTCTTTCTACATTTTCTTTTGTTAGTTAGTTTAGTTTTCTAACTTTAGTTATTTCTTTTTGTTATATTGAGTTTTTTGATTTAAGCTCCACTCTCTCGCTCCTTCCTCCCCTCCAGGTCTTTTGTTGTTTATTCTTGTTACGTTATATATATTGTAAATCTACTTTATTACTTTACTATTATATTAATTCACTTATTTAATGCTATTAAAACTTTGCAATGATATTGCTGGTTTGTCTGTCCTTTCCTCTTTTGCCACACTGTCATTACACACACATGCTATTATAATGTTATGTCTAACAATATTCCTAGATAAATAACATCTAACTAACGAGGGACGTAACATATTTGGGGGCTCGTCCGGGATCCCTATCTCTTTCTGGGTAAGGGATCTCAAGTTTATATTGTTTTTAATATCTCGGAAGATAATTGTGTGTGTGTGTGTTTTTGAATGGTGCAGGGAACGGCAATGGAAAGGGCTTTGTTTGGTGTATGGTGAAGTGAGTATATTGATAATTGGACACAATGAGTACTTTTGACTTACAATCATATATTGCTAATCCGACTTTGCAAACATTTGAGCGATGTAGAAAAGACGAGTTGTTGCAGATAGCTGACCACTATCGCATCCCTGTGGCGAGGCAGTCTCTAAAGCGCATTATTAAGAATGAGATTTTGAAACATTTGGTCGAATTAAAAGTATTTTTATTTCCAGATGCGGAGCGTGAGCGAGCTGATGCTTCGGCTGTGGAGAAGCGTATGCCTAGCGTGGGGAATTCGGAGGAGGCAACAGGTGAGAATGCTGAGGTGGAGGCCGAGGCCGAGCCCAAGGCTGTCTTACCGCTTTTCTACCCACTGTCTCCGTCTTCCGTAGAGTCTGGGGGTGACGTGCGGCTTAAGGTTCGCATAGCCTGATTCCAGATGAAAGTGCAGGAGCGAGCTGGGACGCGCCAAGCCGAAATGACGTTACGTTTGGAGATCCCTAAATTGGAAATTGAGGCTGAGAAACAGGTGAAACTGCGACAGCTCGAGTTGGAGTCAGCAAAGGCTGTCTCTGATCGAGCTGCGCAGCTTAGCCCTGTTAGCCCTGTTGATGTTTTAATAAATTCGGCAAATTCTGGGAGTAATTCGACCGCTACATTTGATATTAGTAAGCAGATCGCTTTGGTGCCTCACTTTAGGGAATCCGAAGTGGACACGTATTTTGCTGCTTTTGAGCGTGTGGCTGCTGCACTTCATTGGCCAAAAGAGGTTTGGTGTCTTTTACTACAGTGTCGACTCGTTGGAAAAGCACAGGAAGTTTGCTCTGCGCTATCTTTAGAGGAAAGCCTGCAATACGATGTAGTAAAGAACGCTGTTCTTCGCGCATATGAATTGGTACCTGAAGCGTATCGGCAACGCTTTAGGAATCATAAGAAAGTAGCTCAGCAAACATTTGTGGAATTCGCCCGGGAGAAGGGAGTTCTTTTTGATAAATGGGTGTCTACTAACAATGTGCAAGATTTAAGTTCGTTGAGAGAGCTAATGCTTTTAGAAGATTTTAAGAATTGTTTGTCAGAACGAGTAGTCACATACTTGAATGAACAAAAAGTTACGTCATTGTCACAAGCCGCAATTTTTGCGGATGAGTACGTGTTAACGCACAAGAGTGTGTTCGTTTCAGGCCGACCAGAGAAAGTACTGAATTCGTCTTTAACTCAAAATTCGAATGCCCGTACTAAAAGTAGTTCACCGCAGAATAAAGAAACGCGAGAATGTTTCTATTGTCACAAGGTGGGACACGTTATTTCTGACTGCCTGATGCTTAAGCGCAAGAATCAGCAAGGACAGGTAAAACCTGTTAATTTCGTGAAGGCGGTGCCTGAAACTGTTCTAGAGAAGGATGAGATTGAGGCAGGGTTTAAGCCATTCTTGATGAAGGGGTTAAACTCTGTAAATGGTAAACCTGAGGAGCAGAAAGAGATCCAGATCCTGAGGGATACAGGCGCAATCCAGTCGTTCGTAATAGCTGACGCACTTCCGTTGTCAGAGCAGACATCTTGTGGGTCGAGTGTATTGGTGCAAGGGATCGAAATGGCATAATAAAGGTACCATTGCATCAGATACACTTACAGAGTGACTTAGTTTCAGGTTTTGTTAAGGTGGGGATACGTTCTTCCTTTCCTGTCAAAGGTGTTGCATTCATTCTCGGAAATGATTTGGCAGGGGGTAAAGTGTCACCTGTGCCGGAAGTTGTTGATAAACCTGACTGTTTTATTCATGCGGATGACATCTCTGATCATTTTCCAGACGTATTTGCTGCTAGCGTAGTCACTCGTGCGCAAAAACGCAGAATTGGAGATGACATTGTCCTGTCTGACTCTTTTATGTCACCTGTGTTCACTGACGAAAATTTGGGGTTAGATCAGAAGGGCGCTGAAGATGTTCGGCATGATAAACATCCTGTTGATGCTGTCGCTGAGTCTGAATTGTTAGCTGAACCTATTTCTCATGAACGGATTAAGATTGCACAATGAGAAGACGTGTCACTAGCTAAATGTTTTTCTGCTGCCAAAAGTACAAACTCTGACAAAACCAGTTTAGTAGACTACGTGATTGAAAATGGGCTGTTGTTAAGGAAATAGCGTCCTAATTCAGATGTGGAGAATGAGTGGGAGGTTGTGTGCCAGATCGTTTTGCCAACTGCTTACCGCAAACAAGTGTTGAGCTTGGCACATGATCATGAGTTAGCAGGTCATTTAGGTGTGACAAAAACCTATAACCGCATTCTCAAACATTTCTTCTGGCCTGGTTTGAAAAGAGATGTATCAGAGTATTGCCGTACTTGTCATGAATGTCAGGTGATGGGTAAGCCGAATCAAAAAATTCCACCAGCTCCGTTAGTTCCGATTCCTATCATTTGTGAACCATTCGAACACATAATTTTGGATTGTGAGTGATAGTGAATAGTGAAGTGACATGTGGCCAAGTATGGTGACCCATACTCGGAATTTGTGCTCTGCATTTAACCCATCCAAGTGCACACACACAGCAGTGAACACACACACCGTGAACACACACCCGGAGCAGTGGGCAGCCATTGCTGCGGCACCCGGGGAGCAGTTGGGGGTACGGTGCCTTGCTCAAGGGTCTCACCTCAGTCGTGGTATTGAGGGTGGGGAGAGCGCTGGACATTCACTCCCCTCACCGACAATCCCTGCCGGACCTGAGACTCGAACCCATGACCTTTGGGTTACAAGTCCGACTCTCTATCCATTAGGCCACGACTGCCCCAAATTGATTGTGTTGGTCCCCTGCCAAAATCAAAGGCAGGTAATCAATTTTTGTTAACCATTATGTGTTCTGTGACACGTTTTCTGGAAGCTGTTCCACTGAGGAAAATAACTGCACCTGTGGTTATTAAAGCTTTGCTAAAATTTTTCTCTACATTCAGGTTGCCAAAAATCGTGCAGACAGATCAGGGGACGAATTTTCTCTCTCATGTTTTTAGACAAGTGTTGAAAACCTTGTGCATCACACATCGAATTTCGAGCGCCTATCATCCTGAAAGTCAGGGTGCGATCGAAAGATTTCATTAGATGTTAAAATCGATGTTGAGAAAGTATTGTCTAAGCTCTGGGAAAGAATGGGACGAGGGAGTACCATTTGTACTATTTGCAGTTCGTGAAGTAACGCAAGAATCTCTGGGATTTAGTCCTGCAGACTTAGTTTTTGGTCACACAGTGCGAGGTCCGCTGAAAGTCGTGAAGGACGGGATGTTAAATGACAAAAAGTCAACTGAACAAAATGTGCTGGATTATGTCAGCCGGTTCCGAGAACGGTTGCATAATGCGCGTTCATTTGCACGAAAATCTTTGTCAATTGTTCAGGAGGGCATGAAGAAACGGTACGATAAAAAAGCAGTTGTGCGTGAGATTCAACCTGGTGATGAAGTTTTAGTACTGTTACCAGTCCCTGGTTCAGTTTTGACCGCTCGTTTTTCTGGTCCATACAAAGTATCTAAGCGATTGAGCGAGACTGATTTTGTGATACACACGCCTGATCGCAAACGAAAGTTTCGAACATGCCATGTTAACATGTTGAAATTATATTGTTCCCGAAAGGTACCTGAGAAATTTTTGGAGGAACAAGAAAAGCCAGTCGCTGTTCCTACTGAGGTTTTAGCCGCTGCTGTTATGGCTGTGCCTGACTCCACTGCAGTGAATGATGAGGTGTTGCTGCCATCTCCTGGTGAGTGTTATACTGATGATGGTGTTACACTCCGTTATGATTTGTCAACGTGTGGTAGACTTTCAAATTCTGAAATTTTAAAAAACTTGCCAGAAATCATTGATAATTTGCTTGAGTCACAGAAACAGGATATTATGACGTTAATTCAGGAATTTCCTATGCTGTTTGGTGATGTGCCGAGTCAAACTAATGTGTTACAGCATGATATCCAAGTGACGTGTGGTTCTTCTATTAAACAACATGCTTATAGAGTGAATAATATAAAGCGCTCTGTGATGAAGACTGAGGTGGATTACATGTTAAAAAACAACTTGGCTGAACCTAGCTATAGTCCATGGAGTTCACCTTGCCTTCTTGTTCCGAAACCTGATGGTACATTTCGGTTTTGCACAGATTATCGAAAGGTAAATTCTGTGACTGTACCAGACTGTAAGAGAAACTAGATCCTCTTCCTAGAATGGAAGACTGTATAGATAACTTGGGTTCTGCTAAGTTCGTGACGAAACTAGATTTGCTGAAAGGGTATTGGCAAGTGCCATTGACCGCTCGAGCTGCGGAAATTTCAGCTTTCGTTACTCCGGATAACTTCCTACAGTACCGGGTTATGGCGTTCGGGCTGCGAAATGCTCCCGCCACATTTCAGCGCCTCGTAAACATTGTACTGTCGGGAGTTCAAAATTGTAATGCATACCTAGATGATCTAGTGATCTATTCGTCTGATTGGTCTGAGCATTTGACTGTTCTTCGGACAGTTTTTCAAAGGTTAGCTGACGCTTCCTTGACAATTAATCTAGCCAAGTGTGAATTTGGTAAAGCAACGATTACTTACTTGGGCAAAGAAGTAGGTCAAGGTCAAGTCCGTCCTGTTAGTGCCAAAGTATCTGCTATTGCTGACTTTCCAGTTCCAACGACCAGACGAGAGTTACGTCGGTTTTTAGGAATGGCTGGCTACTATAGAAGTTTCTGCCGAAATTTCTCTACTGTAGTACATCCTTTGACCAGTTTGTTAAGCCCATCGAATGCTTTTATTTGGAGTGACGCGTGTCAACATGCTTTTGACAGTGCAAAGTTGTTGCTGACTAGTGCACCTGTTCTTGCTGCCCCAGTGCTTTAGGCATGGGAGCGGTTCTTCTTCAAGAAGATGATGATGGTTTTGCGCATCCAGTTTGCTACTTCTCTCGACAATTCAACTGACATCAACGAAATTATTCTACCATTGAGAAGGAAGCTTTAAGTTTGATTCTGGCCTTACAGTTTTTTGAGGTTTATGTTGGTTCGTCGGTTCTGCCTGTCACTGTGTACACTGATCACAATCCCTTAGTGTTCTTGTCCAGAATGTACAATCACAATCAACGTCTTTTGCGTTGGTCGTTGATTGTGCAGAATTATAACTTGATCATAAAGCATAAAAAAGGTTCAGAAAATATCATCGCTGATACTCTATCTAGAGCTTGAAAAGCTGCTTTATGTTAAGTTTTTTTTTAAGGGGGAGAGTGTTACGTACGCTGTGCTACGTAATTGTTTTTTTTGAGTTGCTGCAAATGTGTGCGTGTCTGTGTACTCTGTTTCAGGTGCGATTTCTGATTGGACGATCAGTCCGTCAATCTGCTGGCGTAAGGGTCTGACGTCCGTCATCGTGCCACCAATCGCGGGTTACGGAGCGGCTGATGAGCAGCTTAAAATTTCAATGGCGGCAGCTCAAAAACGGACTTTGGGCTGGGGAGAGAAGGCACGCTCGAGGAGGACTGTTCTCTCGTTCGAGAGACCAGTCTGAGAGACTGATCAGTGTCTGGGCATTTACTGCTTTTGTTATTCCTGCAGTCGGATCAGTTCCTCTTATTGTGTTGGGCATGCTTATGTTTTGTTTGTGCTCGTGTGTCTGATACACGCTTGATTTTTGAAATGCTGATTGTTTATGGACGCTACACTCGTGAAACCTTCATCTCATATCCCGGTCTAACGCTATGTAGCCTGGCTGGAGAGGTTGGGAGACAGGTAAGCAGGTCGCGACCTAAATTTACACACGCAGGGGAAACAAATGTATTAGACACACTAGTCGTACAGAGTGGGCTATTTTTGTATGTTTTTGTTTTGTTAGGCAGTATGGTTTAGTTATAGCTTTCTGAACGTTGAAGATGTTTCTTTCTACATTTTCTTTTGTTAGTTAGTTTAGTTTTCTAACTTTAGTTATTTCTTTTTGTTATATTGAGTTTTTTTATTTAAGCTCCACTCTCTCGCTCCTTCCTCCCCTCCAGGTCTTTTGTTGTTTATTCTTGTTACGTTATATATATTGTAAATCTACTTTATTATTTTACTATTATATTATTTCACTTATTTAATGCTATTAAAACTTTGCAATAATATTGCTGGTTTGTCTGTCCTTTCCTCTTTTGCCACACTGTCATTACACACACATGCTATTATAATGTTATGTCTAACAATATTCCTAGATTAATAACATCTAACTAACGAGGGACGTAACACTGAAGCAGAAGACAATCAAACAAGTTTTGGAAAAGGTTCATCTGCTTTAGTGCTGCACCGTGAGGCAGTGTCACGTCTGTTTTGGGTTTAGTTTAGTTCATGTTTCATGTCTTTTATTCTGTATAATTCTCTCAGTCTTGCTCCTCATGTGATCTTGTCATGTGCTCCCCCTGTTCATGTGTCATGTTCTGATTGGTTCTTTGTTTCATGTGTCATGTTTTCATTGTTCATTGTGTTCAGGTGATTCTTGTTTGTTCATTAGTGTCTGTGTGTACAGTGGGTACGAATAGTATTCAGACCCCCTTAAATTTTTCACTCTTTGTTATATTGCAGCCTGTAACACAGTTCGTAAATATGGGAAGAAGGAGGCGGGAACCGGCGAACGTTCAACAAACTTTAATTCAAAATAAACAAAACGAAAGTAATGCCGGCAGACCCTCACGGACATCTGCCGGCCACACAAACATAATAAAACATAACGTAAAGTCAAGGCCTGGTCCTCTCTCGTCCTTCACGGTCTTTGCTCCTCCTTTTATGCTCCCGGAGCTCCTCCGTGAGAGACTCGTTATCACTCGCGCCACCGGCCTCGCGCCGTTCCCTCACGGCTCTCGCCCGCCCTGGTCGCCACACAGCCATTTGCTAAAATCATTTAAGTTCATTTTTTCCCTCATTAATGTACACACAGCACCCCATATTGACAGAAAAACACAGAATTGTTGATATTTTTGCAGATTTATTAAAAAGAAAAACTGAAACATCACATGGTCCTAAGTATTCAGACCCTTTGCTGTGAGACTCATATATTTAACTCAGGTGCTGTCCATTTCTTCTGATCATCCTTGAGATGGATCTACACCTTCATTTGAGTTCAGCTGTGTTTGATTATACTGATTGGACTTGATTAGGAAAGCCAAACACCCGTCTATATAAGACCTTACAGCTCACAGTGCATGTCAGAGCAAATGAGAATCATGAGGTCAAAGGAACTGCCTGAAGAGCTCAGAGACAGAATTGTGGCAAGGCACAGATCTGGCCCAGGTTACAAAAAAATTTCTGCTGCACTTAAGGTTCCTAAGAGCACAGTGGCCTCCATAATCCTTAAATGGAAGACGTTTGGGACGACCAGAACCCTTCCTAGAGCTGGCCGTCCAGACAAACTGAGCTATTGGGGGAGAAGAGCCTTGGTGAGAGAGGTAAAGAAGAACCCAAAGATCACTGTGGCTGAGCTCCAGAGATGCAGTCAGGAGATGGGATAAAGTTTTAGAAAGTCAACCATCACTGCAGCCCTCCACCAGTCGGGGCTTTATGGCAGAGTGGCCTGACGGAAGCCTCTCCTCAATGCAAGACACATGCAACTTGTTGCATCTTTCCCAAAAAGACTCATGGCTGTATTAGATCAAAAGGTTGCTTCTACTAAATACTGAGCAAAGGGTCTGAATACTTAGGACCATGTGATATTTCAGTTTTTCTTTTTTAATAAATCTGCAAAAATGTCAACAATTCTGTGTTTTTCTGTCAATATGGGGTGCTGTGTGTACATTAATGAGGAATAAAAATAAAACTTAAATGATTTTAGCAAATGGCTGCAATATAACAAAGAGTGAAAAATTTAAGGGGGTCTGAATACTTTCCGTAACCACTGTATATATAGCCCTCATGCTATCATTGTCTTTAGTCTGTCTTTGTTCCCTGTAACTGCTGTTGGTGAGGTTTGTGTTCATGTTCCTTAGTCAAGTCTTTCTTTGATATTTTAATTTTGTTCATGTTTAATTGAATAAAGTAGTGATGGTTATATTTAATGATGGGAAATCGAGGCTTTCTGTAGCATTTGAGGCTTTCAACAAATTGTGCTGAAAAAAGGTTCATTACCTGAAGCTTTTAACACAGTGCGCATTAGCGACATCTGGTGGTCAGACTTGTTTTCTGCACCATATCTAAATAATCACGGAGCAGATCTATGGTTTGAAAAAGCACGTGACCAAAGCTTCGGAGGTCTGTGACACATGGAATCAGTCTTGTCTTAAATCAGTTCTATCTAATCTGATGTAATCTCATCTAAATTAATTTGTGACAAAGAGACCACCACTCACGTCATGTGTAACCTGGTCAACGGATTCACATATTGATCAATGATAATATAAAATGTACAATGATGTGATCATAACTGACATTAGTAGTTAAAAAAATATTTTGGGTGAGCTGTTTAACCATTATGTTCTGTTCAGGGTCTCTGAGACCCCATAAATAAAACATGATTAAATACATTTTCCTTTATGCATCAGCTGAAGCACCATTTTTTTCCCCAAACCAGCTGTCTCGACTTTCCGATAATGCATGACATTCGAAGCTTCAAACATCATCAGTCACGTGGTATTATCATTTCGAAGCATTGGTACAATGTGTGTGTGGTGAGGGGGGCGTGGTTCAGCGAGGTCTGCAGCGGGAGAGAGCGTCAGGAGACGCTTGGTGAATGAGTGGGGTGAATGTAAATCACGAACACCTGTTTCTTGTTTCAGTGATTGGCGCGGAGACAGGATAAAACGCCGTGAGAAGCAGGAGTGTGTGAGAGTAAGGGGAACTGCTGACTGAGACACGACAACCTATATGGAGTGAAGCCCTTTGTGGATTGTTTATTTTGTTGTCGTGCATTGCACAGTTTTTCTTTGGGAGCCGAGTGACGAACTGCTCCAGCACCACGCGATCGATGACCAGATCCACGTCGCTTCCCTCAGCCAGTAACCATTTGCGGCACGAGTCCCGGAGTTGTTGGGCCATCATGAAGGGCCGGCCGGGCTCACCCAGGTCCAGGGAGCGGAAGCGCTGTCTATGCTGCTCTGGGGTTCGACCGACCCGCTGGATGATGGCCCGCCATAGATCGTCAAAGACCAGGAGTTTCTGAACTGGCAGCTGCTGTGCCGCCACCTGTGATTCACCTGAGAGCAGCGGGACCAGCCTCATTGACCACTGGTCCCGCGGCCAACCACTCGCCTCGGCGGACCTCTCAAAGAGGTCGAGAAACACTTCGGGGTCATCCAGAGGACCCATTTTGTTCATGGGCAGGTGGACAGGGACAGCCGGCTGCCCGATGGTCTCCGTTGGAACCTCCCGGTCCAACCAGCTCCGGAACCTCTCGCGGTCCTCCTGCTGGGTCTGTAAGATGGCTTGGCAACAGCGTTCTTGGTCATTCCAAAGATCCAGCAGGGCCTGATGTTGCTCGCGATGCAGGACCGCGAGGGATGCGATGATGTCCGCAAATGGGGTGGAGGACGTTGACTGCATGGCAGCGGCCACCCTTCTTCCTTCCCGGGTTTCGCACCAGTGTAATAGAATTAAGTTCGTTTTTGGGGAAGGAAGAGGACAGGGTCGACGAACAACTGCTGACTGAGCTTTTATTAATTGAAAAACGGATCAACAGAAAAACTGTGCAATGCACGACAACAAAATAAACATAAATAAACATTCAGATAATCCACAAAGGGCTTCACTCCATATAGGTTGTCGTGTCTCAGTCAGCAGTTCCCCTCTCTCTCACACACTCCTGCTTCTCACGCCATTTTATCCTGTCTCCGCGCCAATCACTGAAACGAGAAACAGGTGTTCATGATTTACATTCACCCCACTCATTCACCAAGCATCTCCTGACGCTCTCTCCCGCTGCAGACCTCGCTGAACCACGCCCCCCTCGCCACAGTGTGATACAATAGTGCTTTGAAAACTGTGTCGGAGCATCAGAGCCTGAGGCTGAGAAAAAACTGCTCTGACTCAAATACATGAGGAAATATTATCAGCTACAGTAACATTACAATTAAAAGTAATGTAATGTTTTAAATAAATGAACAATACTCACTTCAGTGTGTCGAGTCGACAGTGTTTATCCTGGAGTAGAGCAGCGATCTGATTCACTCGTGTGTCTCCTAGTGCATGTTCACTCAGATTCAGCTCTCTCAGGAGTAACGGGTTTCTACCCACAACTTTTGTCACATACTGACAGGCTTCATCTGCAGCAGCACTCAAAAACCTGCAGAAGAGTCAATTCAGTTCTCAACTAACTGTCTGTTGCATTTCAAACATGATTGATAAGTTAAAAAATGTAATTATTGTTCTAAAGAAAAGCTCTAGTTAGTTGTTTAGATGAAACACTTTTCTTTGAACATTTAAATACACAAATAAATATATAAATACTTGAAAACAAAGTCTTGTAGAGTTATATATATAAAAGAAACTCGAGCGACACTCAGTCCTAAAGCAAACTCATAAGAACAGAAATGTCCCAGAGCAGAAGGGCAAAAGCTCACTAGATCATGATTTTCAGTTTGAATACAGAGTGTGAAATTAAGGCCTAAAGATCTTTCTGGCTTTTAAGCAGGAGGTGTGAGAAACATCAGCAGAGAAAACTGGCTTGTGAAACTGCATGTTTGTGAACATCTAGGGCCAGTTTTTCAAAAAGTGCTATCCAGGATCCGGTAATCCATCTTAATTTTGTGCTGGTTTTTCAAAGCAAAATTGTATTGGATCACACTTATCTAGATACACACCTTTTTAGATTACCTAATCTGGACTACTAGTGCTCTACGGAGCCCCTAAACGGACATAGTGATGGAAAGAATATGAGAGGGGGAAAAAAAAACATATCAATGCTTTTGTGTTCTCTTAGAAAAATTCTGCGTAGCGTTAACCAGAGAAACTTTGTGTTCACTCCCAAAGAACTTTTGACTTGTTCATCTCTCATGATTGTGCCAATGTAGTTTACAAACCATGATAAAAACACTTTAAATGAAATATATTATTTTGTTAGATATTTACAGCTGTTTGGGGATTATTTTATTATAACAAAATCTCTTTTTTACTTTACAGTAGGCAAAATACATAGCCTAAAGGCCGGAACACACAGATGCCGACGAACTAGTGGCAAAGAAAGCAGACTGCGGAGTTGGCTCACGTCGGCAACGTCTGTGTCCAAAGTTGGCCTGAAACACCAAACCAACGCTAGACAGCTGACGACCAAGTAGCACGTCACAGTTCTGTGCCTGCGTGAGATGAAATGCCTTTCCGAACCAGCAGATGGCAGTATCTGAACAGCCAATCAGAATGATCAGATGGCCGGATGGACCGACGAGCTCCAACGCCGATTTGACATTTCGAATCGGACGAAAAAAAGGCGATGAACTTCAGCCGATGGTGTGGAACACACTGAGAAAACTTAGTCGGCCGACGAACAAAAACTGCCAGACGGACAACCGTCAGCTTCGTGTGTTCCTGCCTTAATGTCTACTTCTAATGTATTACTTTAACAGTTATACTAATCAAGAGCAAAATCCAAAATATGTGTGTGCATGTATATCACATAATAAAAATGTATTTTTTGACCAGTTTTAAAGTTATTTCATTTTGGTTCCTAAAATCCAGATTTTTTTAAGAACAAAATCATACTAAAAAGTTTTGAACAACACAAACTGATGATTTTATACAGATCAAAACCAAGATTGGATTTTGTGATCAAATCTGATTTCAGAATCCTTTTTTCCTTTTAAACAGCCCAATTTCAAGATTTGATCCAATCTTACAGGCGAAATGCGATTAGATTATTTTTTACCAACTGACCCCTGGAGACTCATAGACCTGCTGTAGAGATACAGTGAATCTGGGCTTGATGGAAAACAATTGTGTTCAGAAACAATTTGACTGAAAGATTATCTAGAATTTTTAATGAGAAGTGTGCACAAAAAAAAAGTTGCGCATGTTAATGGTCAAGGTATACCATATTCCAGAACAGCACATATACTGACCCATAATGTCTATTTGACCTGTAGCTTGAACCACAACTAAACTGTGTTGATGGTTATCATCATCATGTCAGAACCCGCAGCATCTGATCTGATCTTGATTATTTTGATGCAACAAATTGTCCAGCTTATTGTATAACTAAAATAATATATTTGTTATGAATATTTAGCCTGCATATAACTAATTTTGTTCATTATTTCATCCCGTCTAACCTCAGCGTCTTCAGTTGACAGTTTGGATCCTCTAGTAAATCACTGAGCTCCTTCACTCCTGATTGTCCATGATCTTTTCCTGTGAGATCCAGCTCTATCAGGTGTGAAGGGTTTGATCTCAGAGCTGAAGCCAGAGCTTTATAACCTTCTTCTGTTACACTGCAGTTAGAGAGTCTAGAACAGGAATGAAAACATTCAGATGATTAATCAGTTAAACCTGAACAATAGAAATCCTCAAAGTGAATTTTATTTTTTTCTTTGCACAAATGTATTGAAAGTTAGTTGTGAAAACTGTCATCTGAATATGAAGGCAAACAAAAGACAGAACTTTAATATGTTAGACATCAACATCCCTTTTAAGGTTACAATTATCTAAAACTGTACAGCTGTGAAAGTCTTTGAAAAAAATAGAAAATCGAAGTTTAGGAATGGCCTAATTAAACTCCAGATTTCAAATCAGGCTCATTGTGAGATATTGAGTATAAAGTATTTAGTTTAAACTATTAAAGTGATTTTACGCATTTTGATTCTTGTATGTGAAGAATGTTACTGACCTCAATCTCTCCAGTTTACAGAGTGAATCCTTCAGTACGTCACATAAGTGCTTCACTCCTGTGTTTCCTATTAAATTCTCACTGAGGTCCAGCTCTCTCAGGTGTGATGGGTTTGATTTCAGAGCTGAAGTCAGGATGACACACTGTTTCTCTGTAATACTGCATTTAATCAGACTGAAGACGGAAAGAGAAAGGTCAATGATTCAGATCTATAATGATCAACTAACATGTTAAGCTTCATCCAGCAGACTTTTCCTGACAAATAAACAGGGATATCCAGGTGCAGGCAACATGGAGAAGCACAACACAGTGTATTTAAATGAACAAATAACATTGTAACAATACAAAGGTTGAAATCGTCAATCTATTTATGTTAGTTTACACATTCATTTCATATCATCTTTAAGGTTATTTTGTGTCAATGTCACTCTTGTTTGATCACTGGGACAAATGTGTTTATGTCGGTTGTTTTCAGACACATTGTCGACTCGCTAACACTTTACAATAATCTTTCATTTGTTAACATTAACTACATTCGTTAACATAAACCAATGATGGACAATACTAGTACAGCATTTAATAACCTTTATTTAAGTTTCAACATTTACTAATACAGTTTTAAATACAAATGTTTTCTGTTAACATTAGTTAATCCCCTGTGAACGAACATGAACAATGAATAATTGTATAAACTAACATTACCAGATTAAGGAATGAAAGTATGTCATGTTTTCATTGGTTCATTGTGTTCAGGATTGTCTTGTTTGTTCATTAGTGTCTGTGTGTGTATATATAGCTCTCATGTTATGATTGTCTTTTGTTTGTCTTTGTTCCCTTTTAACTGCTGTTGGTGAGGTTTATGTTCTTGTTCCTTAGTCAAGTCTTTCTTTGTTATTTTAATTTTGTTCATGTTTATTTGAATAAAGTTGAAGGGACATATACACTCACCTAAAGGATTATTAGGAACACCTGTTCAATTTCTCATTAATGCAATTATCTAATCAACCAATCACATGGCAGTTGCTTCAATGCATTTAGGGGTGTGGTCCTGGTCAAGACAATCTCCTGAATTCCAAACTGAATGTCAGAATGGGAAAGAAAGGTGATTTAAGCAATTTTGAGCGTGGCATTGTTGTTGGTGCCAGACGGGCTGGTCTGAGTATTTCACAATCTGCTCAGTTACTAGGATTTTCCCACACAACCATTTCTAGGGTTTACAAAGAATGGTGTGAAAAGGGAAAAACATCCAGTATGTGGCAGTCCTGTGGGCGAAAATGCCTTGTTGATGCTAGAGGTCAGAGGAGAATGGGCCGACTGATTCAAGCTGATAGAAGAGCAACTTTGACTGAAATAACCACTCGTTACAACCGAGGTATGCAGCAAAGCATTTGTGAAGCCACAACACGCACAACCTTGAGGCGGATGGGCTACAACAGCAGAAGACCCCACCGGGTACCACTCATCTCCACTATAAATAGGAAAAAGAGGCTACAATTTGCACGAGCTCACCAAAATTGGACAGTTTAAGACTGAAAATATGTTGCCTGGTCTGATGAGTCTCTATTTCTGTTGAGACATTCAGATGGTAGAGTCAGAATTTGGCGTAAACAGAATGAGAACATGGATCCATCATGCCTTGTTACCACTGTGCAGGCTGGTGGTGGTGGTGTAATGGTGTAATGGTGTGGGGGATGTTTTCTTGGCACACTTTAGGCCCCTTAGTGCCAATTGGGCATCGTTTAAATGCCACGGCTTACCTGAGCATTGTTTCTGACCACCATGACCCATCCTCTGATGGCTACTTCCAGCAGGATAATGCACCATGTCACAAAGCTCAAATCATTTCAAATTGGTTTCTTGAACATGACAATGAGTTCACTGTACTAAAATGGCCCCCACAGTCACCAGGTCTCAACCCAATAGAGCATCTTTGGTGGAACGGGAGCTTCATGCCCTGGATGTGCATCCCACAAATCTCCATCAACTGCAAGATGCTATCCTATCAATATGGGCCAACATTTCTAAATAATGCTTTCAGCACCTTGTTGAATCAATGCCACGTAGAATTAAGGCAGTTCTGAAGGCGAAAGGGGGTCAAACACAATATTAGTATGGTGTTCCTAATAATCCTTTAGGTGAGTGTATTTTGTGTCAAATTATTTGAATGACTTCTTCAACATATGTTGAATTTTCCTTTTCAAACACTAGAAAATTATTTGGAATATTGTCTGTACCTCTTACTGAGAGGAAAAATCATGTTATCAGTATGTTTTGGTAAAGTTTCCTGCTCAGAGCAGAGCTCAGATCAACTTCAACCTTGAAGAAGCTGTAAATCATGTATTTGTGTATGTGAGCGAAGTGTTCTGTGCAGATCCCTTTGTACTGGACAACTGCCACTCTGCTTGACTTTCATTTGAAGGCCATGTTACTAGCATCAGTAAAACCGCATTCTTCCATCTTAAAAATATATCTAAACTACGACATATGCTCTCAATGAAAAATGCAGAACAGCTAGTTCATGCGTTCATGACCTCAAGGCTAGATTACTGTAACGCTCTACTGGGTGGTTGTTCCTCCCGCTTGATAAATAAACTACAGCTCGTACAAAATGCAGCAGCTAGAGTTCTTACAAGAACTAGGAAGTATGATCATATTAGCCCAGTTCTGTCATCACTGCATTGGCTTCCTGTTAAACATCGTATAGATTTTAAAATCTTGCTAATTACTTACAAAGCACTAAATGGTTTATCTCCCCAGTACCTAAGCGAGCTTTTAATGCATTATAGTCCTTCACGTTTATTGCGATCTCAGAATTCAGGCCAGCTGATAATACCTAGAATATCAAAATCAACCGCAGGCGGTAGATCCTTCTCCTATTTGGCACCTAAACTCTGGAAAAATCTTCCTAGCATTGTTCGGGATGCAGACACACTCTGTCAGTTTAAATCTAGACTAAAAATGTATCTCTTTAACCTGGCATACACATAACACATTATCATTTTATTTTTTTAAATCTGTTAAAGGATTATTAGGCTGCATAAAATAGGTCAGCCAGAACCGGGAACACTTTCTATAACACCAGATGTACTTCTTACATCTGAAAAAGAATGGCATCTACGCTAATATTAGTCTTTCTGTTTATCCCGAGGTTTACCGTAGTCAACCGGATCCGGGCCGTATCCAGCTGAGACCAAGGACCGGAGCCATGACACGACCACAACGCAGCCCTGAAGTATCAGCAGAGATCGAGTCAACTAGATCATCCATTGTGAAGGCCTCATCGACACGACAGCCAGTAGCACAGTTCCTCAACAAACCGTCCATACCGGCGTGATGAATACGATCCTCAACTGGACATGACCACAACGCAGCCCTGAAGTATCAGCAGAGATCGAGTCAACTAGATCATCCATTGTGAAGGCCTCATCGACACGACAGCCAGTAGCACAGTTCCTCAACAAACCGTCCATACCGGCGTGATGAATACGATCCTCAACTGGACATGACCACAACGCAGCCCTGAAGTATCAGCAGAGATCGAGTCAACTAGATCATCCATTGTGAAGGCCTCATCGACACGACAGCCAGTAGCACAGTTCCTCAACAAACCGTCCATACCGGCGTGATGAATACGATCCTCAACTGGATGGAACTGAAATAAACACTTTGATTGTTGCGATCCTATCAGACTTATGATAGCAACCTGAATCGTAACAAAGCACTGTTCGCCAGAGGAGAACTGGCCCCCTGACTAAGCCTGGTTTCTCCCAAGGTTTTTTTTCTCCATTTTAACACCTATTTGCCATTTGTTTGCCACCTGTTTGCCACCTGTTTGCCACCTGATGTCACCTGATGTCACCTGATGGAGTTTGGGTTCCTTGCCGCTGTCGCCTTTGGCTTGCTTAGTTGGGGACACTTTAACTAAACAGTTTACATATAATTAAATTTAGATTTAATTACCCTAGTAACTGCAGATTTAGCTGCACAGTGTTCAGGGAGAAATTCACCTAAGTGCAGGTGAAATTAGCTGAGAAGAATTCACGGTAAGGGAAGTGGAAGATCAGAAAACCAGGAATGTGGTTAAAGGCAATTGGTTTAGATCACTTCACACTGCATACATACAAGCTGTAGTTAAAGGCTTCAAGTAAATAATGCTAACCGTTAACTATAGTAGTTTAATTAGCCACCTTAGCTGGAGGGCTGCTAGGTTGCGTTAGCTTAGCTCCTTAGCCTGGTTTGTTTACAATATGATGTCACAAGGTGTCGAGTTAGTACTTCCTTTGACAAGTTGTTGTCATGAGAAACAGAGCATGTCCAAGCAATTCTACAGTTCATGAAGAATGTCTTCACATTTGAAACGAGTTACGCATCGAGTTAAAATAGAGCGCTTATACTTCAACAATTCAAACTTAAATTCAGTCAGATGCAAGTATGGTTTGACATTTGTAAATTTTCCTCATGTAAAATTCTTCTCTCTACTTGAAACATATTTTGACTCATTTAAAGAGTAGTTACCCAGATTTGATGCACATCAAACTGGTCTAGGCGCGCAGAAGTCTCGTCTTGTAAATAGATACTGATGTTTCTATCGGCCAATGAAACATAGTATTGATCACCCGGTGGTTATGCTTCTAGATGCAGCTAAAGTCTAGATCAGAGGTCACTAATAGGCGGACCGCGGTCCGGATCCGGACCCAGCCGCCGTTCTATCCGGACCCGGACCAATAACCCATAAATTATTGACTTTTGTCGGAGCCTTTCTATTTTAACCCGCGCAGCTTTTCTAGCATCTATGGTACTGGTTTAGCGCGGCCCAGGAAACTCACAGACCAATAGCATGCGTTGTAAATCATGTCATGTGATACTACTCGAGTCAGACTGCGAGAGAGACACACACACACACACACACAGGGAGAGACGACGAGACGAGACGAATGAGAGACAACGTTTCACATGGCGTTCTCTAAAAAGAGAAAAGTGGACAGCGAAAACAGAGCTTTTAATCAAGAATGGACGGATTCTTACATGTTCATTCTTCCCACGGGCAGTTTATTTAAATTGATAATTTATTATTAGAGTACTTATTATTTCCCTACAGCTCAATATATAAAATGACAATAAATATTGTTAAAATATTATTCAATTTGTACTTTCATTTTATTTGACAGTCGTCTCTTGACTAGGCTACTTACATATTTTCATACAACTACTAGGCTGTGGCACTGAATGATAACACAAGTTAGTCATTGTGATGTTGCGGACCTTTGGTTGCTGATTTTTTTTCTAACTGGACCTCTTAGAATTTTAATTCAATACCCCTGGTCTAGATGAGTGAGTCTTTGCAATGTGGAAAGGATGCCGACATCCAAATCTACATTCATATAACACTGTACTGAGATTTTTCATCAGAAACAGGTTTAGCAATTCTGCAATTGGTATTTCTCCAACCAAAGTAGAATAATTACTGGTACAGTTTACATGCTGCTGAGCTGAGATTCCTTCCTCAAAACAGGCTTACGCTCTAATACTGAAATTAGGTTTCCTTTGCTAAAATCAGATTAACTTTACACTGATACCATTTGACCTATTCAAAGGTGGCGAGACTCTCTGTTACAGCAGAGGTGTCAATTCAAGCTATAGTTTTATCTGCATCTAGCAAGCCAGAACCACCGATCTACATCTAGCTTAACCCACTCAATCTAGTGTCATAGTGATATATCTAGAGTTAGCATTTCTGAGTTGTCATGGAAATCAATGTACAATGTGCTTTATGCATAATGCTAACTAGGAACCTTTGTAGAAGCTATGTGGAAGGCACTGTGTTTGCAGTTAAAAGTCATTGGGGTCTTAAGCACCCCTTTTGAGGGGCCTTGTGTGTTACTGGCCCTCTGCGTTAGGTCACATGAATGGCATTGCATGAGGGCAAGTCGTGCTGTCCAAAGGGGTGACTAGCTGTTGTAGGAGGCAAAGGTCCTGTTGGTGTCCTCCATTCATTCCAGGTATGTCTGAGTCTGTGGCAGTAACCTTGGGACTTTCAGAGCTGCCCTGCTTGGTGTCAGGGGCAGCATCCAATCTGCATTCAGGCTTCTGGGTCTGAGAAATCCTTTATGCAGACTGGCTTCAGCTGCTGATAGTCTGAATGGAGTTTTTCTGGCTGTTAAGTCAAAAATCATAGTGAATCTGGTGGGATGTGATCCAGAACAGAGAGCCTGTCTTGGTGGATCACACCAGTCAGGTACTTTGGGCAAAGGGAATGTCTATTATGTTGGCATTGGCGCTATGGTCTTCTAAGCTGCTGGCTCTGGCCCCTCCCCCCTTTGTGCAGGGCTGGGGGAGCTTTTGCTCCATCAGGTTGCAGGTTCCCTGTGTGGTCCATTTGTAGTTGTTCGAACTGTTTCAGTTCTTTCCGGACAACAATGTGTTTGTCTCTCACGCTGCTGAATTGTGGAGTTAGTGTTTGGCTTTCAATTCTGCATGCGGATGGCCTTCAAGGGCCTTAGCTTTAGTGTCTCGTTAAATTCGAACAGTTCTTTGCGTTCTTTAAATGGCAAAGTTCAACAACTGTCCGAGCTTCCTGAAGAGTGGTGACCTCCCTTAGTTGATCGGCTCTGTCATGGTCCTTGCATCTGTCCACTCCTGAGCCTTCTCACGCTGGCACGCTGGTTCTCTGTGGAACTCAGTGACTTGCAGTGTTCGTTCAATTACCTCTTGTTGGAAGCCCATATGAGCCTGGGCTAAGGAGAGGATGAAGCTCTTTGTGGCTCAGGCCAGGTGTCAAGTGTCCCCTGGTGCTGCCGATCTCGCTGTCCCTTGCTCTGCGGTTGCAGGTCGTTGACTGCTTTGGCTGAAGGGCAACCATCACATTGTTCCGCTGGGTCTCCAGGGGGTCCTGGATGGCAGGGTTGGATGTCCTGGGCAGACTGGCACACTTATGGGGACATGAGAGAGAGATGGCAAAGGCAAATGCAAGTTCGTACAGCTATGTGGGCCCTGTAGGGAGTGAATGGCTGAAGTGGGGGAAGCCGGTATGAGACTAAGGGGTTTAGCTATCTTGGATGATGACTGTAAGCTGGGTTGACTGATGACGGGGCTGGTACACGTCATTAAACTATTACTCAGAATACTGATGGTTCGTTTCCAGAAATTATCACCATAAGGTAAATGAATAGAACAAACTAGTAGAAGAAGAAGAAAAAAAGATGAAATAAGAAAAGGGAAAGGAAGGAAAGGAAAGAGGTTTTTACCTATTTAGTGTTGCTAGGGAATATAGTTAAGCAGGTGCCACTGGTTCAAGTAATGACCTAATCTCTAGGCTAACAGAGAAACGCCAGATGCCTTGAGGTCAAAGGAAAAGAAACAACGGGAAGAGTTCCTAGTCCTTTCCGGAGCCAAAAGTGCACTGGACGGTGGCCGTACTTCATGCACTCGGCACTAAGGAGTGAGAAGGGGTAGCTAAGAGATAGGCATTAGGATAGTAATAACCTATAACTCATTATGCCTCATTAAAGAAACAACAGTTTCTAGAACTACTGTAATCTTATAAAAAGAGGGAAGGGGGTGATGGTAGAATAACACACACACAAAAACTGTAAAAACAGAAGGTCCTTTTAGCTCTATGGAACCTAAAGGGAAGGTGAATGCCCAAGTTTGTTTAATTAAATGCTAAGTTTAATTAAAACCAACTTGGCTGAATAGAGATATTCAGGCTTAAACAAAAGAAAGTGCAAAATTTCTGTTTTGATTCTTATTTCATTTTGATGAAATATTTTAAGATTAAAAGGTTTATGGTTATTTATGTTTATTTATTTTATAAAAAAATGTTGTGGGCTATAATGGATCTGATGTGAAAAAAAATATTTTAACAAAAGGATTAAGTAAAAAGTAACAATTCTATGATTTATTGAAAATGATAATTGAAATGGTCATGAAATTTGTTTTCTTTTATTTCTATTTCTAAAGGTGTTTAAAAAAAGAGATTTAATTAACGTGGTACATTATATGTCTATAGACTGTAAACTGAAGGATGATTTAAGCAACTTAAAATACCTAGATGGATTATGATGGGTCATATTTATTTATTTTTGTTGTTGTTTATTTTGAGTTAGACCACAATTTTGTTTTTAATCTTAAATTATCTATAAGGGTAGTGAAAGGAGTGGATTTATGATCCATCTCCTTGTATTATATAATGAATTGGTAAATATTGTTTTCTAAAAATCAGTGTATATATACTGGTGTTTATTATTACAGGTGTAATCCCCAACAAAGTAGTTGTGGTTAGATTTAATTTACATAGAATTAACCTGTGAAAGTTAGGAAAGACTTCTCTGTGTTTATATTGCAGCTGATTTCTCAATCTATCACTTATTTGAAGAGTTTTCTGAACTTTGGTAGAAAATCATTGTTCTCTCTCTACAGTAACTGAAATAATAAAATTATTAATTAAATATTTAAAGCTTGATGTCACATTTAAATTGTGTTTTTAATTTCCTGTTTAATTTTATTACTTTACGCTGTTGAGGCTGAGAAAAAACAGCTGTGACTCAAATACATGAGGAAACATTATCAGCTACAGTAACATTACAATCAAAAAGTAATGTAATATTTTAAATAAATGAACAATACTCACATCAGTGTGTTGAGTCGACAGTGTTTATCCTGCAGTAGAGCAGCGATCTGATTCACTCGTGTGTCTCCTAGTTCATGTCCACTCAGATTCAGCTCTCTCTGGAGTAACAGGTTTTTACCCACAACTCTCTCCACATACTGACAGGCTTCATCTGCAGCAGCACTCAAAAACCTGCAGAAGAGTCAATTCAGTTCTCAACTAAATGTCTGTTGCATTACAAACATGAATGATAAGATAAAAAACTTAATTATTGTAATAAAGACAAGCTCTAGTTAGTTATTTAGATTAAACACTTTTCTTTGAACATTTAAATACACAAATAAATATATAAATACTTGAAAACAAAGTCTAATAGAGTTATTTGAAAGAAACTCGAGCGACACTCAGTCCTAAAGCAAACTCATAAGAACAGAAACGTCCCTCAGAGCAGAAGGGCAAAAGCTCACTAGATCATGATTTTCAGTTTGAATACAGAGTGTGAAATTAAGGCCTCAAGATCTTTCTGGCTTTTAAGCAGGAGGAGTGAGAAACATCAGCAGAGAAAACTGGCTTGTGAAACTGCATGTTTGTGAACATCTGGAGACTCATAGACCTGCTGTAGAGATACAGTGAATCTGGGCTTGATGGAAAACAATTTGGTTGAAAGATTATCTAGAGTTTTAAATGTGAAGTGTGCACAAAAACAAAACTGTGCATGTTAATTGTCAAGGTATACCATACTCCAGAATAGCACATATACTGACCCATAATGTCTATTTGACCTGTAGCTTGAACCACAACTAAACTGTGTTGATGTTTATCATCATCATGTCAGAACCTGCAACATCTGATCTGATCTTCATCATTTTGATTCAACAAATTGTCCAGCTTATTGTATAACTAAAATATTATATTTGTTATGAATATTTAGCCTGCATATAACTAATCTTGTTTATTATTTCATCCCGTCTCACCTCAGTGTCTTCAGTTGACAGTTTGGATCCTGTAGTAAATCACTGAGCTCCTTCACTCCTGATTGTCCAGGATCATTTCCTGTGAGATCCAGCTCTATCAGGTGTGAAGGGTTTGATCTCAGAGCTGAAGCCAGAGCTTTATAACCTTCTTCTGTTACACTGCAGTTAGAGAGTCTAGAACAGGAATGAAAACATTCAGATGATTAATCAGATAAACCTGAACAACAGAAATCCTCAGAGAGAATTTTATTTTGTTCTTTGTATGAATGTATTGAAAGTTAGTTGCAGAAACTGACAACTGAATATGGAGGAAAACAAAAGACACAGAGAACTTTAATATGTCAGACATCAACATCACTTTCAAGATTTCAATTATCTAAAACTGTAGAGCTGTGAAAGTCTCTGATCTGAATGAATCACAACAAGCATCCTGAAAATGGTCAAAAAATGAGAAAATTAAAGTTTGGGAATGACCTAATTAAAGTCCAGACTTCAACTCAGACTCATTGTGAGATATTGAGTATAAAGTGTTTTAGTTTAAACCGTTAAAGTGATTTTAATCATTCTGATTCTTGTATGTGAAGAACTTTACTGACCTCAATCTCTCCAGTTTACAGTGTGAATCCTTCAGTACGTCACATAAGTGCTTCACTCCTGAGTCTCCTAGTTTATTCCCGCTCAGGTTCAGCTCTCTCAGGTGTGACGGGTTTGATTTCAGAGCTGAAGTCAGGATGACACACTGTTTCTCTGTAATACTGCAGTAACTCAGACTGAAAACAGAAAGAGAAAATGACTCAAATCCATGTTCAGTTCATGTGTGAGTTAAATTAATCATGAATAAATGTCATACAGTCACTAATAAACCAAAAACATGGAAACTTAATGATAGAAATTAACAAACCAAGACAAGAGCATTTGAGGATACTAGTTTTCAGGTTTGAAAGATTAAGTTTTAGATAGATAGATAGATAGATAGATAGATAGATAGATAGATAGATAGATAGATAGATAGATAGATAGATAGATAGATAGATAGATAGATAAAATGAGTTCATGAGTTTGAATGAGTTTCAGTGGATTAGAAACAGAATGTCAGTTTAATTGAGTCTAATGAGCTTCAGTTTGTTTAAATTTGAATTTTGTCAGTTGGAGTTTGAACAGTTTTTGCTCATCTGAACATTCATCAATGAAAGTCAATGGGATTTTTCCAAGTTTTAATAGTCATTTTAAGGAAAACCTTAAGTCCAATCAGTTAGAAAAGATAAAGCACACTAAGTCAGAACAGTCTGAAGGTTTGAGCTAAATTTGGTAGTTCTAGCTTTAAAGCTCCAGGAGGAGATAAAGTCAGAAATTTTAGTCTCAGAAAAATAAGTTAAATAGCATTTCAGTAAGTTGCTTTTCCAGACCCAAGCTTTACTCGCCTTTAAGCCATCCTAGGTGTATATGACTTTCTTCTTTCTGATGAACATAATCAAAGAAATATTAATAAATATCCTGACGCATCTGAGCTTTATAATGGCAGTGAACGGGATCAACGAGTTTGAGCTGAAGAAAGTGTCTCCATCCACATCCATCCATAATAAACGTACTCCACACGGCTCCAGGGCACCAATAGAGGGGGCTGTGCAGCTACACTTGGTTGTATAAAAAAAATCATATAAATCATTTTTAAAAAAACATCGTTAATGGTTTCACTGTAGTAACATACTAACTATTCCCTATTCAACTTACGGGAAAAGTGTAATTGACGCGACTCCAGACACTTTCTTCGTAACTTGAATACTGAAGGCGGTCTGGCAGAAGCTCGATATTTGACTTCATAACTTGTTTAAATATAGATATTGTTTGAATAAACACATCATTTCACTTCAGAAGGCCTTTATTAACCCCTGGAGCCGTGTGGAGCACATATTTATGATGGATGGATGTGGATGGAGACACTTTCTTCAGCTCATCTTCATTGATCCCGTTCACTGCCTTTATAAAGCTCGGATGCGTCAGGATATTTATTAATATTTCTTTGATTATGTTCATCAGAAAGAAGAAAGTCACACACACCTAGGATGGCTTGAGGGAGAGTAAAGCTTGGGCTAATTTTCATTTGAAAGTGAACTAATCCTTTAACTAAAAGCATTTCTGAATCTTTCTTCAGATGGAGATGCAGCGCTACAAATGATGTGATTGAGCCTGTTGACTTAAAATAAAATACACATAAATACAGTATAATGATACTAACTGTAGTTTCTCCAGCTTGAATTGTGGGTTCATCAGTAGATCACTGAGGTTTTTCACTCCAGAGTCTCCTAGTTTATTCTTGCTCAGGTCCAGCTCTCTCAGGTGTGACGGGTTTGATTTCAGAGCTGAAGTCAGGATGACACACTGTTTCTCTGTAATACTGCATCTATACAGACTGAAGACAGAAAGAGAAAAGACAATGATTCAGATTTATGATGATCAACTAACATGTTTATCTTCATCCAGCAGACTTTTGCTGACAAATAAACAGGGATATCCAGGTGAGGGTAACATGGAGAAAGACACTCATTGTTCATTTAAATATACTACGACATTGTAACAATATAAAGGCTGAAATCATCAATCTATTTATGTTTGTTTACACATTCATTTCATTTCATCTTTAAGGTTGTTTCGTGTCAATGTCACTCTTGGTTTGATCACTGGGACAAATGTGTTTATGTCGGTTGTTTTCAGACACATTGTCGACTCACTGACACTTTACAATAATCTTTCATTTGTAACATTAACTACATTAGTTAACATGAACCAATGATGGACAATACTAGTACAGCATTTAATAACCTTAATGTAAGTTTCAACATTTACTAATACAGTTTTAAATACAAAAGTTTTCTGATAACATTAGTTAATCCACTGTGAACAAACATGAACAATGAATAATTGTATAAACGAACATTAACAGATTAAGGAATAAAGTATTTCCTGAAGCAGAAGAAAATCAAACAAGTTTTGGAAAAGGTTCATCTGCTTTAGTGCTGCACCGTGAGGCAGTGTCACGTCTGCTCTGGGTTTAGTTTAGTTCATGTTTTCATGTCTTTTATTCTGTATAATTCTCTCAGTCTTGCTCCTCATGTGATCTTGTCATGTGCTCCCCCTGTTCATGTGTCATGTTCTGATTGGTTCCTCGTTTCATGCATCATGTTTTCATTGGTTCATTGTGTTCAGGTGTTTCTTGTTTGTTCATTAGTGTCTGTGTGTATATATAGCCCTCATGTTATCATTGTCTTTTGTCTGTCTTTGTTCCCTGTAACTGCTGTTGGTGAGGTTTATGTTCATGTTCCTTAGTCAAGTGTTTCTTTGGTATTTTAATTTTGTTCATGTTTATTTGAATAAAGCAGTGGTGGAGAGATGAAGCTTTGAAGCGTTACAGACAGATGTGTTGAAAAGTGCTTAATTTCTCGAAGACTTCTAATGCACACAGAGACACATGCTGGTCAATGGAAATATGGTGCAGGAAAAAAGTTTTTTGTTTGACAGCACCAAAATGTGTGTTACATGGTTCATGATACATTAACATACACATAAAAACTAAAAAGTAGTTCTGTGTAGTATTTGTTCAGTGTCGTTTCATAATGTTTCATAATTTTGTAACTGGGCAATGCTTTTGTTGAATATACGAGAAAAACAAAGTTCTTTAAACCGGATAAAAAAAGTGAAAGTGATTAAGGTGGACTGGACAGAGAGAAGTGGAAGTGCTTGTGTAACACGAGAGGGAAAAACACATTGTTCCACCAAAAGTGAACCCCTTCTTGAAGCACTTCACTCAAACGAGGCTTTGAACATCATTTCACTAAAACAATACAAGCGTCGATACGGAGCTCCGGCGGGAAGAACCTGATGTTCTCGACACAAGCTTCGAAGCCTCAGTATCAGGAGTAACATCACTAGAATAAAGCTGCACTTGTGTTCAGTCAACTTGCCTTCAGTGGATCTTATTACAGGCAGATTCTGATCACAGATTTTAAAATGCATTTGTTCAAAAGTTACAGTTTATGCTGCACCAAAATTAGATATTTTACATTTTGTGAAATACAAACATTAAACTGAAAGCAGTTCTGATGTCACAAAAAAACTTTGTTTCACACCAGCAATCAGTAAACATGATCACATTCAGCAGTCATGTTCACAAAGAGCATCAATATACACACTTATATTTAATTTACAGAATTAACATGTGAAAGTTAAAGACTTCTCTGTGTTTATAGTGCAGCTGATTCAATCTATCACTTATTTGAAGAGTTTAAGCTCTGGAAGAAAATCATTGTTCTCCCTCTACAGTAACTGAAATAATTAAATTATTAATTTAATATTTAAAGCTTGATGTCACATTTAAATTGTGTGTTTTTAATTTCCTGTTTAATTGTATTTCTTTACATTGTTGTGGCTGAGAAAAAAACTGCTCTGACTCAAATATGTGAGGAAATATTATCAGCTTCAGTAACATTACAATTAAAAGTAATGCAATATTTTAAATAAATGAACAATACTCACATCAGTGTGTTGAGTCGACAGTGTTTATCCTGCAGTAGAGCAGCGATCTGATTCACTCGTGTGTCTCCTAGTTCATGTTTACTCAGTTTAAGCTCTCTCTGGAGTAACAGGTTTTTACCCACAACTCTCTCCACATACTGACAGGCTTCATCTGCAGCAGCACTCAAAAACCTGCAGAAGAGTCAATTCAGTCCTCAACTAAATGTCTGTTGCATTACAAACATGATTGATGAGATAAAAAACTTAATTATTGTAATAAAGACAAACTCTAGTTAGTTGTTTAGATGAAACACTTTTCTTTGAACATTTAAATACACAAATAAATATATAAATACTTGAAAACAAAGTCTCATAGTCAGAGATATTTAAAAAAGAAACTCGAGCGACACTCAGTCCTAAAGCAAACTCATAAGAACAGAAACGTCCCACAGAGCAGAAGGGCAAAAGCTCACTAGATCATGATTTTCAGTATGAATACAGAGTGTGAAATTAAGGCCTCAAGATCTTTCTGGCTTTTAAGCAGGAGGAGTGAGAAACATCAGCAGAGAAAACTGGCTTGTGAAACTGCATGTTTGTGAACATCTGGAGACTCATAGACCTGCTGTAGAGATACAGTGAATCTGGACTTGATGGAAAACAATCGTGTTCAGAAAACAATTTGACTGAAAGATTATCTAGAATTTTTAATGAGAAGTTGTGCAAGTTAATTGTCAAGGTATACCATACTCCAGAATAGCACATATACTGACCCATAATGTCTATTTGACCTGTAGCTTGAATCACAACTAAACTGTGTTGACGTTTATCATCATCATGTCAAAACCCACAGCTGAACATCTGATCTGATCTTGATCATTTTTATGCAACAAACTGTCCAGCTTATTGTATAACTAAAATAATATATTTGTTATGAATATTTAGCCTGCATATAACTAATTTTGTTAATTATTTCATCCCGTCTCACCTCAGTGTCTTCAGTTGACAGTTTGGATCCTGTAGTAAATCACTGAGCTCCTTCACTCCTGATTGTCCAGGATCATTTCCTGTGAGATCCAGCTCTATCAGGTGTGAAGGGTTTGATCTCAGAGCTGAAGCCAGAGCTTTATAACCTTCTTCTGTCACACTGCAGTTAGAGAGTCTAGAACAAGAATGAAAACATTCAGATGATTAATCAGATAAACCTGAACAACAGAAATCCTCAGAGAGAATTTTATTTTGTTCTTTGTATGAATGTATTGAAAGTTAGTTGCAGAAACTGAAAACTGAATATGGAGGAAAACAAAAGACACAGAGAACTTTAATATGTTAGACATCAACATCACTTTCAAGATTTAAATTATCTAAAACTGTACAGCTGTGAAAGTCTTTGATCTGAATGATCCACAACAAGCATCCTGAAAATGGTCGAAAAATGAGAAAATTAAAGTTTGGGAATGGACTAATGGACTATATGCACGGTGCATCAGCTGGAAAACTTCAGGTGAGAGTCATTTGCTGGTGTGTTGAGGATATAGTGTAATACTTAGTTTATAATCAGAATATAGTCACTTAAATGGTCGGTAGCATTGATTTAGTTATTCTAACGTAAGACAGCATAGAAATAAATAAATAAAGTCGTACCTCAGTGTTCCTCCTCGGCTAAAAATCAGTTTTCACACTTTTATGTGCAAAAACTCTTCAAAAATTTAATATTTATTGTGCACTTTAGTTAGATTAATTGAATAAAATGTGTTTTTATAAGTGTGCTGAAATCATTGATCTTGAGCTGCACTGACTGACAGCTGCTGAGATTATAAAGGGAAAGCGCGGTGCTCGCTTTCTGTGTAATTAATTCATAATAAAAGTTATTGTTTTTATTAAGATTTTGTGAGTACTTCATACTTCACATTGACAAAATGTATTTTTAAACCTGGTTATTTGATAATGTTTAATATTTAGTCAAAAACGAAGTGAAAAACGAGGAAATGGCTGATATATGCGCAAATAAATGCTACTTTGCCGCCAGCTGCTGGTTAAAGTGGTAATTATTGTCTTTTTTATTTTTAAAAAAGTGTTTTCTATCAAATTTTGAATTTCCTACATTTTTAAACGTTCGGTTTTACAATGGGCACAATCTCAGAAGGATGAACAAATAATGTTTGTGGTCATCACATTAAAAATAACATTTGAAGTGCTGGGGGAAAAATGTGTGTGCGTCTAATTACAGTCACGGCATTACTAAACGGTCCCAATAGCTTCATCTTTATTGCAATCAATAAAACTGGTTAATTGGCAAATTAGATAAATGTGATAACTGCATTAAAATATGAATACAACATTAAAAAGTCAACCATTGATGGTTTTGTGCCAATGTACAACAGCTAACAGTTCACCGGAAATGCCCAAGGTGGTTTAATGACCGTGCATATAATCCATTCAAGTTCAGACTTCAACTCAGACTCCTTGTACATTAACAATAGTTCACATCTATGATGATCATCTTATTGAAGAGCTTCAGCAGCATTTAGTTTCCAATAGTCTGTCTTGAAACCAAGCGGTAACCTCCCCCAGTTTCTCGTGAAGCCAATACGGAAGTGACTTAAACTGCGATTCATCGACTGGCCGCTAGGGACAGGCTCCAAAAGGGAGCAGAATCTCATTGACCATCATGGTAAAACAGCCAAGTTTACAGCAGAAAAAAAACATGTTTACAACCTGGTTCAAATTGTGGTTTTGGTCTATACTGCTAATTTTGCCCTTCATGACAACTCTGAGGGGGGTGATTTTTTTTTATAACTCATCCGTTTAAATTATATTAAATCTTAAAGTTCTGCATAATTAAGGGCGTGGTCACTTGAGTGACAGGTGGATTGCCGCTGCAGTCTGTGAGCCGTCATGTTACCTCAGCAGCTAATTTCAGCCGCTGAATTTGGCATCTCAGCCGTATTTGTGCCTTTTTTCTGGATTATTTTATACAATATATGGCTTGCTGCATACTGAGACAGATGTCCGTCTGTGTACATGTGCTCGCATGCGGAAGATGAACAGAACACACGTTGGATCCTCGTGGCATTGGCTAAAAGTTTTGTTCCTGAGATTTACTACAATGAGGATATACAACTATCTAAAACTAACTAAAACTGCTGCATTATTTTGAAAAAGTTTGTGTGAACATTTGCATAAAAAGGAAATGTAAGCTGCGTGCCCTGTGATGTTGTTTACACTATTGCTATGTATACTGTGCTATTTATTATTAGAATTTACTTATGCTTATCTGTACTTCTACTCAGTGTTGGGGAAGCTATTCTGAAACTGTAGTTTGACAAGCTACTCATAAATTAAAGTAGTTAAAGTAGGGGGCAGTCGTGGCCTAATGGATAGAGAGTCGGACTTGTAACCCAAAGGTCATGGGTTCGAATCTCAGGTCCGGCAGTGATTGTCAGTGAGGGGAGTGAATATCCAGCGCTCTCCCCACCTTCAATACCATGACTG
>RJVU01047127.1:0-14129 GCA_003731715.1 Anabarilius grahami | reverse complement strand
TAAATGTACTACCCGGACCCGTCTAAGCTGGACCCGAACCCGACCGGACCCGATCGGCACATAGGTCTATTCCACAGCAAATTGCTATTAATAAGTCAATAAACAAGTTGCGAAAAAAAAACGTGTTGTCTTACCTAATATTAGTAGGCTATAGCTTTCTCCCTTGTACCTGACTGTGATGCACTTGCCAAGAAAGTTATTCCTCTCTTGCCGATTGAAATGCTTAATCCATTCCAGCTTTAAAAGTTCACTTGCTGTCACGATGACAAATGCGACTTTGCAGTTTTGCATTATTTCGTTGTATCTCGAGACTCGAGTCAACTCACATAATAACATAACTTTGACTGTTTGCCCTTTTGAACTATAATAACGATTGCTTGTTCAGTGACATGGCCGCTGACGTTAGCTTTACTTATTTGCGGTCATTTCTGTGCTTTCTGAGCAGAGTCTGACCAAAACTTTAGATATAACAAGACAGCATAATGTTATTATAAAAAGAGGAGAAAGAAAGTGCGCTTGCATAACATAAAGCTGAAACATAAGCTTTAAGAGTCACAGAAAACATTCGTGCGATAGTTCATATTTTGTTAATGCTTTGAAATGTTATTTAAATGCGAACGTGCAAGGCTACAAGCAGTTCTTGAGATTTGAAGTTGGTTTGCATTACTGTTGCTTGCACACGATAGGAATAGTAAAACTCGATGATCACCGTTCGCTTGTATTAACTCCGCCAGTTACCAAAAACTCGTGTTTTTTCACCTTATTTCCCAACTCATACTTTGCAAGTTACAAAACACACGCACAACGCTGACTGACTCCCAACACGGCCGGGTGATCTCCGAATCAGATCGGCTCGGGTATACACACAATGTTAAACAGACCCGGGAACCGAAGTAATAGATTAGGACCCGACCCGGAACCGTCTGACCATTTAAAATATAGTCCCGAACCCGTACGGGTCCCGGGTCCTCTTTGTAGACCTCTAACCTGATGATAACAAGCAGAATCACCAATGAAGAAAATCACTATTTTTAAGTTACCATCATCGAGGTCAGGGTTTGTTTTAGTTGAGCTCTTGACCCTTGACTTTTCAACATTAAATATTGTTTGGGCAGTTTTAACTGCATTAAAACCAACCAGACAAGCAAAGATAAAAGATGATCAGGTGTTGATTATGTTTTTACATAATTATTATTTTCTTTGAATCACTAAGCTCATTTAGAGCCCAATCTCTGAGCTAGATTTACATTATTGATTATTGCAGCACTGTGATTCTACAGTAGAAGATCAGTTTCGTCAATATAATCCAAAGGATTTCTTAAAAGTTGTTCTGATTTAAAAAAAATTACAGTTTGCTTTAGGCACACACAGACATCAAGAATCAGCCTGTGAATCTCAACGACGGTGACAAGCAACATATTCTGATCAACAGATCAACTCTGAACATTAGAAAACAAGCTACTAAAAAGTCACAGAAAAACAGCAAAAAATAAAATAGTGAGAATAAAGAAAATTACTAAGACAATTCAGCTCATAATTTATTCATGCAGCAATGCATGATGGGAGCCATGGATGAATTTTGATTGGTGGCACCCAGAATGCACTGCAACATGCTTTATTATTCTCACCATTGTTGGGATTCACAGATTTTTTTTAATTAGAACAACTTTACAAATTTTTTTGCATTGATAAAGTTGATCTTCTGCTGTAGAATCACAGTGCTGCTGTAATCAATAATGTAAATCTAGCTCAGAGATTGGGCTCTAAATGAGTTCAGTGATTCAGATTAAATAATGATTTAGTGAAAACATAACCAACACCTGATCATCTTTTCTCTTTGCTTGTCTGGTTGGTTTTAAAGCAGTTAAAACTGCCCAAAACAACATCTAATGTTAAAAAGTCAAAGGTCAAGAGCTCAACTAAAACAAACCCTGACCTCGATGATGGTAACTTAAAAATTGTGATTTTCTCCTTTGGTGATTCTGCTTGTTATCATCAGGTGTCTTCAATAATGGTCAATCATCACACAATTAATCACTTATTTATCTCATTAATGCTTCAGTGGGTGGAATAAAAATATGGCAGGACTTTTACTTTCTGACCCCTGGACTACCCACCTCTGCCTATAACGATCAATATATTACATGATTTAACAGTATATTTGAAAATATACAGAAAATATATATTGCGTAAATATATTACAATACATTGAATAATACATAAGGAAATGCCGATTTACTAATATATCATAATGTATGTAATTTTATATTCAGTAATATATCTCATAATATATAGATTTACATGTGATCATATATAGTACTGCATGCATAACATAATGCTGATATATTTACTTATGCAGTATAAACACATATCTGTTAAAATATATTATGTAACGCATTTCTTACATTTTAAATGTTTCATATTAGAAAGTTAGTTAACAAAAACACACCTGCATGTATTAAAGTTTGTACTAAAGAGACTATCATTGTACTGTAGTGTGCTCAACAGTTACTTTTCAAATAAAGTTATAATGGTCTTAATGGTATTTTAACCAATCATAAACCTAACCACAGACTCTACTCTTTAGCACAATGGTAACCCCGAAAACTCACACATACCACAACAACATTTAAATTTCAAAATAATACAACTTTAAACACTTACAGATCTCACCCTATACCAATATTGAGCAAAACACATGAAATAGCACTTAATTTTACTCTCCTTTAACAGTCAGAAGCAAAGCATGCTGGGAACTAGAAGTCTGTTGTAACCACTGATTGTAACTCATTCTATGAATGTGTGTATATATATATATATGTGTACAATACATTCACATTTATATAAGAACATGTGCAATATATGTACACAATAAAGGATAAAACTTTATGAATGTAATGCTATTTTTGTCTTCATGTATAACTATTTTATATCTATCAATATAAAATCATACATGGTCAATGCATATATTGCAGTATATTGAAAAATATAAGCACTAGTTTCCTACATATGGAAATGTATTATGTAATATATCACATTATTTTGCAGTATATTCCCATATATTTTTGTTCCGTAAGGGAAGGCATACAAAATTTAACCTGAAAACGGCTTAAAAAGTAGGCCTTTTTTGATTCCTTTTTCATGTGAATAGGTGCTTATTTACATTTTTTTTTTACATTTTTATGCATTTGGCAGACGCTTTTATCCAAAGAGACTTACATTGCATTATACTATACATTTGTATCGGAGTTTGTGCAATCCCTGGGATCGAACCCATGACCTTGGCATTGCTAGTGCCATGCTCTAACCACTGAGCTACACGAAATGTTGATCATCAGGCTCTGGAGAATTAAATTATGTTATCAGTGTCCTAATCTTAAGTCTACTGTAAATTACTAGCATTGATCATTTTCAATATAAAAGATTATTCCCATATTCATTAGACATTTTTTCACCACAGTGAAACCCAGAGTCAGGCTCCTCAAGAAAGAACTGTCTTCTGGGTTTCGTGTGAGTTGTTTAGCGACAGGATTTTACCCTCGTCACATCAACCTGACCCTGTTCAGAGATGGACAGCCTGTATCTGATCATGAGATCACTGGAGGAGATCTGCTGCCCAATGGTGACGGGACGTACCAGATGAGGAAGAGTCTGGAGATCAGTTCAGACAAACACAAATACACCTGCTCTGCCACACACCTCAGTCTGGACAACAAACTGGACGTCACTTTGGGTAATAAGCTTTTCCAGAACACACAATTTATCAAAACAAAAATAATTAATTTAACAATCAAAACAAAAATAATTAATTTAACAATCAAAACAAAAAGAATTAAAGTCAATCTCTCATCTGTGGTTCATGTTTCAGAGTATGATCACGGTGAACCATTTAAATCAGTGATTCCTTCAGTTCTGGTGGTTTTGGCTCTGATGACTGTATTTGGAGCTGTAGCTGCTATATGGAAAAAACGACATGCAGGTACAACAAGAACTGAAAGAAAATGAAGCGCGAACCCAGCTAACAGAAATTTGTTATAAGAACATTTTCTAAATATTCAGTGTTGGTTCTTGGAATATAAAAAAAAGTCCAGTTTTCTTGATGTTAGAGGAACATTTTTTATAAGGTAACATTTTTATGATGTCCCTCAAACGTTCTTTCATCTGAATTTTGATCTAAAATTCAACATTTTAGGAACACTGATTTGTAACATTCCAAGAACATAAAATTATCCAGTTTCCTTAATGTTAGTAGAATGTTATTTCACAAGTTCGCCTGCCCATTCAGTCTGAGTGGTTAATGATAAAAACAAACTTGGCTTGCTGTCCTCAAAGAGTCTCGAACCAGAGGCTCGGCTCTAGCTCTGAGTTAAATCCCCCTATAACAGTACTGCATAGAGGGAGAATAAGAGAAATAGGGGAGGAGGAGGGATGCTGGAAGAATTGTCACTGGGATGACTGCAGTGACTGCTGCTTATATATGCTCGTAATGATATCTACGTCCAAATCTACGTTTGGAACTACATTTAAACAAACACTGAAAGAAAGAGAAATAAGAACACAAACTACAACTTTCTTCATCCACAGCCTTAGATGAACTGAAGATAAAGACATTAAATCTCTGAAGATCTGATTAAACAACTCCACAAACAGCATTACCAGCTTCATTTATTACTAACCAGACTGACTTTATTTCTGTCGCATGTCTATTGAAGATCTTACTGAGAATTAACAGAGGTTTAGATGTTTCATTTGAGGTCACCATCACGGTGATCAGTGTTACTTTAGTTGAGGTCTTGACCCCTGACTTTTATTGAGTAGCTTCTATAGTAGCATTCCTCTAACATCAAGAAAACTGGACATTTTTAAATTCCCAGAATCAACACTGAATATTTAGGGAACACTCTTATAACAAAATTTGTTAGCTTGACAGTATAGCAAGTTAAAAATTGTACAGGAAATGATCAGTTTAGAACAACATACAGAATTTTTCATTGTTTAGGTTGAACTATTCTTTTAAGAGATATTCAAAATAAATATTTGAAATGTACTGTCAAAAATAATAAATTCTTTTTAATTCCTTTGCTGTTTAGACTCCTTAAAAAATGGTTATTCTACTCCTTCGAGTAAGTACTTTTAATTACTTTATTTGTTTGTAAATAGAAGTTTTGCTTTTCCTTACATTAATAGATCAATTTATCTTTTGTCGTTGCATGTGAACCTAATGTAGTCTGGCCTGTTTTGTTCATGGTTTCAGAGCATGACAGAATGTCACAAAACTAGACCATGTTGGCATCTTATTTGTTTTGACAGCTGTTTGTGCTAAAATACCACTGAGTTAGATTGGTTGCAATGTAACGCACTGCGCATTAACTTCCTTGAACACACGTGAGAGTGTCTGATCTTAGGAAACATTTGACTAAAAATAACCCAAGCCCAAGTTAGTATCTCGAATGTGGCATAAAAGGCACAACGCAGGGGAATTTTGTTGCAAAACTGATGTTCGCCGTATGGTGGCACGTGTATGAAACTCTACACACAGGTCTGATTAGGTGGGAAAATATTCTGAACTAAAACACCACTTTCCCATGTGAACGTTGCATTTAATTCCCTATTCCATCCTCCAATGCAAGCACATCTTTTGTGATCAAATCTCGAGTTCAGTTCCGCTTTAACTTTGTATTTTCTCTTTAATGTTGCGTGTTATCAATATTGTGTTCACATGTGCACATATCTGCATATCACTTTTATATTAGATTAATTGTTATATTAATCTTAAATTATCATTGTTTTTGTAATGTTGCTGATGTCCTAGATTATGGTTACTGACTAGACTTCTAGATTTAGTTGGCTGTGTAAAATTCATTTGAGCTGTAATTTCTCATGAGCAATCACTAAACATTATATTTCATTTTCAGCATCTGAAGAATCTGTGGAAACAAAATAAAAAAGATGATGTGATGTCTTGATCTGACACAAAACAACATGGATGAGTGAAACATCTTCAGACAATGAACAAAATATAGCCTATAGCATACAGAAAAAAATCAAGAGAAAATATTCACCTTTTTTTCCCCCACTACCAGTATTGTTCATTTTACTAAACTGATGCTACACAAATTCCACTATAATTCACTATAACTGTATATAAGTGTATATAATTCTGTCTGCAGGTCTACTATAGTTGGCCAGTGTTAGTAATAGTGGAATGTTTCTGATATATGTGAAGCTCCGTGAACAATTATTATACCTGTATACGGGTGGAATTGAAAATTGAAAATTCTTTGTTACTTTTATGCAAAGTAATGTTATGCTACTTTTGTTAATTTTTTTTCTAGCCTTGGCTGAACTTGCTTGTTTGTCTTTGATATTAGACACAATATTGTCTAATACTGTGAATACTGAAATTACCACCACAAACAGAAATATCAACAAAAAAAGTTTTATTTAAGGCAAATGTAAAGGCCCTCTCACACCAAAAGTGAAATGAAAAAGTCTCAGGATGAAGGAAATGCAAATTCACACATGTACAGTAAAGCGCTTTCAACACTTTTAAAATAATAATAAATAATAATAAAATAATAATGAAACACAAATGTGATCTAAAGTACTTTTTGTTTCTTATTATGGATTATAGAAAGTCTAAAGCAAAGACACTGGTTAATAAATTATATGCAATTTAACATTTCACAGTTTTTATTTTGAGGAATACTGAATCTGTTTTTTGTGCTAGTGAGATGAGTAAATGCACACTCACATTTAGTACAATAAACATCATGTTTACACAGCGTACACAACACCTCTGCATCTTACTCCAGAATTCTCTCAACATGGGGACAGAAAAGGTGTCAGTCAATAAATGGGAAAACAAAGTACGTAACTTGCATTATTTGTTTGAAAAAGTAGGTCTAAATCAATTATTATGTTGTACATACAAAAGTAATGTGGACAGAAAAGTTAATTTGATTACATAACTCACTTTACTTGTAATGCATTACCTCCAACACTGATGACAGCAAGTTCTACTCTGAGCTCTTCACCCACACAGAAGTTCTCAGGACCTTGTACAACGTTCCCTAAAAGTTCTCTAAAGGTGACGAAAATTCCAAACCTTTATAGAACATTCGGGACGTTTCTAAAATGTTCTCTTTTTGTAATGAAAGTGCTACAGTTCAAGGTTCCTTATATGACTTTAGGGGAACTCTACATTTTGGTTATTTTATGGTCAAAAAAGAACTTTAGATGAGGACATTTGGGACATTATCAGAACGTTCACACATGGTCCTCTGTTGGTCATTTAATAACGTTCCCGAAATGACGTTCTATTTTGGTTATTTTATGGTCGTGCAAGAAATTAAGTCCTGCTCATTTTAGTAGCCGTTTCACGCCGACTTTAACAGTTTTGTTAATTGTGTTGTTGTTTCCAATTTCATGATATATATGCTCTCTCTCTCTTTTTCTTTGTGGTTGTTTGAAATGTAGCCTACACTAGTCAGTTTAAAATTGCCAATTATGTTCTAATTGTAAAATACCGGTGAAAGATGCGTGCGTGTAATTGTGTTTTAAATAAATTCTACCTTAAAAATTATCTCTCTTATAACAGATTCTCGTGTTGTTTACTCAAACTAAATGTCTATTTAAAATATGAAACTGATAGGCTAATTTTTTTTCTAGTTCAACTGTCACAGAATGGAAAGCACAGGATTGTGGGATATCGAAGGCAGGATACATCTATGCTGCCTTGAAAAATCGATCAGATGAAGGTATCTCAGGAAACAGGTAGTGAAGCTTACATTTGGATTCGGACATGCCTTGATGCCTTCCTACCTTGAAATGTGTCCTCCGAAGGCAGCATTTTCCAGTTTTCGGATGCAGCCAAGCCCTGCGTTCCATTCGGAAGGGCTCATCCCTATGCCCTAATCTCTTCAAATGGTTTACCCTCCGGAGTGAGAGCTTCGAAGGGATGGGAGAGTCACATGACCTCGACCTCGGCTGGAAGTTTTTAGGCTCGTCCTCAAATCCCCATAAAGTTAACGTATTGGAGAATTCCGTGCTAAGAATCATACTCATCTGATTACTAATGTCGTCTAGCAAATCTGCAACAAAAAGGGAATGTACAAATTCCCCGATTAAGAAAAGACCGAAAGAAATCCTAGGCCTATCAACCGAGGAACTCGTCGACGCCATTTTAAGAGCTGTTAAACAGGCATTGACAGAGCAACAACAGCACTTTGATAAGGCAGTTCAGGCAGCGGTTAAAGGAGCTGTAGATAATTTGGTGATACCACAACTAACAGATCTGAAATGTCAAGTCAAGCAGGCGAATGAATCTGTCAGCAGCCTCGCCCGTGACGTTGAAGAACTGGGTAAATCCTCTCAAAAGGCGAACTCTCGATTTGATTCCCTCCATGCCACGGTACGTGCTCAAAATCAAGATATTAGAGACCACAATAGACAGATTGCATCACTCTCCACAAGATTAACGGAGATGGAATACAGGAACCGCCGTTCGAATCTGAGGCTAATGGGCTTACCTGAATCTGAAGAGGGATCGGATCCGATTGGGTTTCTCAATAAGTTTTTACCGTTGTGGATTCCATCCCTGGCTGGACGTGAGATTAAAACTGAGAGAGCACATCGCCTTTACAACAGGAGGGAAACTGAAACCTCGCACTTTGATCTTCAATCTTTTGGATTACGCTGATCGGCAGTCAATTCTGAAAGGTGCGAGAGAGGCTTACCCTGTGAAACACATGGAACGAATCCTATCCTTCTATCCCGACTTAAGTAACAAGACGGCGAAAAAGCGGATGGAATTCAACCAAGTACGAAAGAAGATGATTGCCCTTGGTCTCAGGCCATTCCTCGTTTACCCAGCTCAGCTCAAATTGACACATCGAGGCCAACCGCTGATCTTCAAAACACCACAAGAAGCAGAGAAATTCCTCGACACCAAGGAGACTCCGGGTACTCCATTAACCTGTTAACCTGTACTGGCGCGCCGACGCACCGAAGCTTCTTTGTTTAATTAGATCAAATTTACTGTTAAATGTAATGTAATTACCTTGACAAACTATACATCATTAAAAAGATCTAAGACTCAAGCTTCAATTTTTAATCTCTATTTTACTCTTAAAGGTGGTACAGAGGTTCTTTTCGTCGACTGAGTTTTTTAAATGAGCGCATGCGTAAGAACAACCCCCCTCCTTCACAGCTCATTTAGAGGGAACGCCTCCCAAAACTCGTGCAGGAGTATTGGAACACGAGTGATTACCACCGGCATTCGCTGTGTTATTAAGCCGGGCACACATTTAACGACTAGCTAAAACATTCTGACTGTGCTCAACATACAGCGATTGTTTCCTGCTCCTGAAGCAGATTTATATACTTTCACATGGAATTTGAACACCGACTGTAATCGCAGACTGAACGCAACTGGCTCTGACTGGACGCGTTTGAGCGCGATCAGTCATAAGTATCAATTTACATTCATAATCGGCCTTACAATCGTTAAGTGTGTGTGCGACTTAAAGCCGCGCACACACTTAGTGGATTCATTATGTCGGACTCACCGCAGGTAACTCATAATCTGCAGTTGTTACTCCTGTCTCCTGACAAAAACATTGCATGCAGCACCTGTGGAGTGTGGAAAGTTACTGGAGCGCGCAGCCACGCGTCTCTCACAAGGAACGTCATGGCAGTGATTGACAAGCCAGAGGGCCAATGATCGCGTAAACGATTGGCTGATGTTTTTAAGGCCCTACCTCGTGCACAGATGATGTATATTAATAATATTCCTTTCAGTGCACCTAATAAATAGTCTTTTATCAGTTAGTAAAGACAGTTTCAAGTAATATTGCAAAAATGTATAAAACAAAACATCCTCTTTAGCACCTTTAATATCGTATGGTGTCCGTTATTTGTTAATATGCGTCGGGAGTTATGAATATGAGAAACGGAGTCGTTACCTTTTCATTGAAATATGAGCCTCAGCCATTGAGAAAAAACTTCTGTGAGATCATCATGAAAAAACTCCACAAAATAACATCCCTCAGGGCTTTTAGCTTAAAGGCATGCACATTTGGAGAAATATTGCAATCACACCAGGGTTCGTTTTAATCGAACCAAACATGACAAGTGTGAATGCACCAGGGTGCGTTCACACTTGTAGCTCAGTTCGTTTGGTTCATTTGGTCCGGAACAAAGAAGAAAAAAAAACATTTAGTCCTGGTCCGATGAGCATTCAGATTGGCAATTTTATCACCGAACCAAAAGATACTGAACCTTAAGGCATAGGCCTAAGGGTTACATTCACAACGTGATTGGTCGGATTTTATGACGTATTGCCTATTTTGAGACGGAACTTACCGAACATCCAAAAAAATGCTGTGTACTGAGGTAAATGCGCATGTTGTGTGTGCGTAGCCTGCATGTAATGGTATTTTGGCCAGCTGGGAACTCGTGAAAAGATTATAAAATGTGTAAAGGAGTCAAAACAGCGGCGGGAATCCATCCGTCACACACAAACAATCTGCTGCCGCGCGTCTGATGCCTGTGATGGGCAAACTTGAGACTATGACAAGAAAAACCGACATGCGTGAGGATTCTGTCCTTTTTAGGGTCTCGTCTTCCTGTTTTTGGTTCGTTTACATGTCTTTGGTCCGTGTTGCGTTCATATATCATTCGAAACGCACCAGAGTTCGTTTGGAAGCGGACCGAGACCCATCTTTTCAGCGGTCTCAGTCCGCTTGTTTGGTGCGCACCAGGGTTCGGATGGCAGCGTTCACATATGTTCAAATGAACCGCACTAACCGAGCAATCGCACCAGGGTTTGTTTTAATCGAAACCATACATGACAAGTGTGAACGCACCCTTAGTGCACTGCCCCAGTAACAAAAACCATACCTTTTTTTCTGACAATCTGCTTATGGATTATTATTGCAGTGATTATGTTTCTAGCATGTTATGCAACAGTTCTTCTAACTCCTAATTGATGGATTGTGTAGCTTTTCATTTCTTAGACAGTTCCTTGTTTGACTCAAACATAACTTTTAAAAAAGTTCAAACATTCACTGATGCTCCAGAAGGAAACACAATGCATTAAGAGTCAGGGGTGAAATCTTTTGAATTTGAATATCAAGGTAAAATTTACTTATTTTGTCTTCTGGGAAACATGCAAATATCTACTGTATAGCTTCTGAAGGGCAGTACTAAACTAAAAAAGATGACATTTAAACAAAATCTACACATCTTCATTCTGTTCAAAAGTTTAATGCAAAAATAATTAATGTCATCATGTTTCCTTCTGGAGCATCAGTGAATGTTTGAACCTTTTTTAATAGTTGTGTTTGAGTCCCTCAGTTGTCCTCAGTGTGAAAAGATGAATCTCAAAATCATACAGTCACTGCTGGAAAGGGTTCAAATATACAGAAAATGCTTGAAAACTTAAGAATCTGCAGGACCTGGAGGATTTTTCTGAAGAACAGAGTTCAGTTTAACTGCTCAGAACAAACAAGGGACTCATGAACAACCATCACAAAACACAAAAACAGTCGTGGATCATCCAGGAAACCACAGAAACAATGGCATGTAAACTTTTGAACGGTGTCATTTTAATAAATTCAGCTATTTTTATCTTGTGTACAAAATCTTTTATGTAAAATATCTTATTTAGGACAGTACTAAATAAAAAATAACATGCACTTTAATAACATCTCTCTTATTTTGATAAAATAATGAACAATTTCCAGATTCTAACGGGTATGTAAACTTTTGACCACAGCTATAAGAATGTTAAAGCAGTACATTTTCATTGCAGTAAATATAAGCTTTCATAACTTTTTCTAATGACAAAAATAGTATACTTTCTTTCAAAAGAGACCTATTTAGGCCTTTCTTCCAAAGCATGAATTACAATAATCTATATCACATTTTTCTCTATGCTCAAAAAGGTGGTTAAACTAGTTCAAGGTAAAAATTGTCTCAATGTTTATTTCCAGAAAGTTAATGATAACTTAATGACTAAAGACTTCCTGTGAACAAGTGCGGTTTTTCAGTGCTAGCTGCCTGAAAGAGATCTTCTGTCCCAAGCCAGTCCAGTTACACATCCTGGACAGGCCATTAGAAAAAATGCAGGCAAGCATCCTTACAGAGTCTTTTGTTGTTCTTCCCCCTTTCGCAGCCAAAAACCTCACCTGTAAAATAAACTGTCCATAGTTAGTGATCTTTGAAGACTTCATAAGCATATATATAAGAGCAATATAATAGGACCTACACTGTATAAAAAAAAAACAGGAAGTTTCCAGCTTCACTTTTTGAGTTATCTTTTTACATTGATTCAGTTAAGTTGTATGTTCTTAGAATTATAAGTGCTTTCAACTTGTTAAAGTTTATTCGGAATAATTTTACGAATGTAAAGTGAACTTTTTTAAGTTTTCAATACCACAGCTCATGTTCATTTAACCTATTTTGACTTATTTCTTAGTAAACCAAAATTACCAATTTCTCCTGTAGCTCAACATTATTAGTGAGCCGATGCTCAAACTCATTTAGCATCAGCCTTAGAGGCAGCACAATGTCCTCTTGAGAGCCTCTGGTCAGCTGCATTAAAAGGTTGTGGTTTACGCTGCTCTGGTGCTGCAGCTCTCTGACATCCTCAGTCAGTTTTCTCAGGTGCTGAAGAATGAGCCTATGAAAATCTTAAAACATCACATTGGACTTTGGAATGAATAACAAGATTAAAAAACCTTTGCAAAAACGGCTCTAGGAATAGAAATCAGGAGCTAAATAACCAATCCAGACACATATCTTTTGAAAATCTACAACCTGTGCAATTATAGTTCAGTTACCTTCAGACTGACGATCAGCAGGACCCAGTGGTAGGGAAGATTGAGCTGTTTGGGAGGAAAATTAGCAGGAAGTTAATTTAAAAATTCTTATTTTTATTTATTTTGAGCTCTATATTATTTTATTTACATTTACATTTATTCATTTGGCAGACGCTTTTATCCAAAGCGTCTTACAAGTGAGGAATACAACAAGCGAGTCGTCATAACGAGGCAAAGTATCATAAGCTACAATAGAGAGGGATTAGAGGAAGTGAAAAGATTTTTTTTTTAAGATGAGGTTAAGTGCTCACGAAAGAGATGAGTTTTCAACTGTCTTTTGAATATTGCCAGGGATTCTGCATTCCGGATGAAGGCAGGAAGATCATTCCACCAGCAAGGAACAGTGAATGAGAATGTCCTGGAGATGGTACCACGAGCCTTCGCTCCTTTAATGAGCGCAGGCTTCTGGTAGGAGTGTAGACTCGTAAGAGTGAGTGGAAGTAGGAGGGTGCTGAGCCTGTGGTAGATCTGTAAGCAAGTGTCAACGCCTTGAATTTGATGCGAGCAGCAAGTGGTAGCCAGCAGTGATGCGTGGGTCAATGTATAAACAACCCGCACCCGACCGACGTTTTCAACTAACCCGCCCGCAACTCGGACCGCAAAAAAAAAGAAGAAAATATTGTACCCGACCCGCTTCCTGACCCGCATTTTTTAAAAGTAGTAAATGCTCATCTTAGCATCATTAGGCCATAGACGTAAGAACTAGGGGTGCGGGGGGGGATGTGGCCGCTCCCCCTCCCATACGCCCCCCATCAGCCTCCCTGGCCAATAATATCCATTAATCCAGCCTGTGGAGGAGAGAAATGTTTCAGGCCCTGACGTGGTGTGCTCAGAGGTGCAGCGGCGAGAGCAGGCAGTTCTTGAGGCGGCCCATCATTTTCCATTTCAGCTGTCTAGATGCATATTATTGATGAATGCGATGTTTATGTTTCGACCCTGCTTGAAGAATTCATCAGCAGGTCAACTGAGAGAAGGCCCACTTTTGAAAAAGTGTGAAAGCCCTTAGGAGCGCAAACTGTTATTTTTCTGAATGCTGTATGATATAGCCTAGTGTTATGTAATAAAGGCTTGATTTATTCATTTATTTAGTTTAATTTTCTTAACAATTAAGATGCTGCATGTGTTTATCCAGTCTAATCGAAGTGTGCATCTCTCCCCCGACTTTCCCAACAAAAATCCCGCCCCCTCTCAGAAAATACATAAAACTGACATTACTGAGCTATATGCGTTTAAAAGTAGCCTATT